>ML677379.1:1994627-2287826 GCA_007922305.1 Dermatemys mawii
GTTAGAGCACCCAGAGTTAGAGCACCCAGAGCAGTTAGAGCACCCAGAGTTACTAGGCAAGTGATGACAACACCTCACTGGTCTGGATTGCGCCCCAGAGTGTGACTTTCCCAGTGTGACTTTCCCTCTTTGGTAAAACTTGTCACATCTCTGATTTCAGTTAGTGCTGTCGTGACTGAGGAGCCTTATACACGACTGGATACTGCAGCAAGAGTGTTAAACACATCTTGGAGGGTGTGAAGTCCAAGACAGTCAGGTCTAAATTCTGGTTACCAATTGACAATGTGCTTTACAATAGTTTGTTTTCAAAACATTTCTAGTAATGTTAAGATGAAAAATCTTGAAGAGTTAATTTTTATTGGGAAAGACATAATTTGCTTTAGAGTATAGTGTCTATATTTTTCTTAAACAACAAAATAATCTGAGACATAACAATAACCAAAAGCCATAGTTCAAATTGTTGCTCATTGTTATTGCTATTAAACTGCTGTTATTCATTGTATAAACCTACAATGTTTTGGACCCTATCTTCTTTTGTAATGTGCAATGCTCCAAACAGCTGTTAAATGGAACAAAAGCATAATCCATCAGCATCAATTTGAATAACTATAAACATCCCATTTCCTTGAAGACAAACGTGGCATAGAATATCATCTGGAGTTGCCTAAATTTAACATTGGAATGATATAGTTCCTATGTTAAAAAAAAGCAGCATTGAAAATTTTGAATTTTATCCAAACTTCAAAACTGGCATTTGATACAGCTGTGTTGTTTTTTGGCTTGGTGAATACCAAATGTTGAAGAAGATTTAAAATTCTTATTTCTTGCACTGATGCTAGTTAATTAATCCTCCCCGGGTTATGCATGTATTCTGAGGCTGGAGGCTCAGAAAGATGAGAATCTCTGCTATTCATAGACTGATTCCCACTGACAGATTTTAGGCCCAGTTACTGGGGAGATAACAGAAAAGTTGGTTGGTTTTAGTTAATATTTATAATGTTATATCACTGGGAGGCCTTGAATGAGATCAGGGATCCTATGTGCAAAGAACTGTGCAAATGTAGCCTGTCTAGAAGAACACTCCATAGCTACAGATGCAAAAATAGCATTACAAGCCTTCAAAAAAGGAAGAGAGAGATCCCTGCAATTGCTAGCTGGAAAACCTAACTTCAATCCTCAGTAAAATGAGGGGACAGGCAGAAAAATCAGTGATGCTTTAAAGCAGAAGCTCCCCAATTTTTTCACTGCCTGGATCACATCTTAAGAGAGTGTCTCCTGGACAACTTCCCTTTAGTTCAGTCACGTCCTGTGGCAGCTACTGCAGTGGCTTGTGTGGCAAAATAACAAGGTTATTTAAAAAGTAATTGCTCAGTTTAAAGGCTTTCGTAAAAGGGTGAGACTGTGCAGTTTTGGCCCACCACAGAGGAAGGGCTAAAATAGAGTGGCACCACTCCAGGGAGAGGTATGTTGCCTCCAGAAGCCAGAATGCTTCCTAGAACCCCCAAGCATACACAGGCTGTACAGCCCCTACTAAAATGTCTCCCTTCAGCATGCCAGTCCCATTTCAATGGCCACTATGGACAAGGATTGCCTGTATGTGGCCTGGCCTTCTCCCTGCTTTTCAGGGTCCTGTACACTCACCGTGGCTCAGGGACTGCAATGCTACTTGGCCTTGATAAGGGAAAGGATTCTTCTAACCTCTCTTCAGATTCACCTACACGAAGTTCAGGTGGAATCAGGCCCTAGATGATTTAATTGGTAATTTTCTGAAGATTGACAAGAAAGATGCCATTTAGGAAAAGAAAAAACAAGTGATTGGCATGAGGTTTTTAGGGTGGCCGCGGTGAGTTCCTTCTCTGACCCCCTGCATAGTACAAGTGCTTGCTAGTGTTCTTTTGGCACTTTGAAAGTGACAAACACTAGAAGGAGGAGAAAATCAGAGAAGTTTGGTTGTAGGAGACAGAAATGCTTCCTCTGATTGGATTCAAGACTTTTAAACCTGAACCTAACCAAAAAATGTTTTTCCTTTTCAAAAAGTGGGGCTATTTTGAGCCCATTCATATTTCTGTGACTTTCAGTTAGTTTCAAACAGTAATGGATGGCCGCAAATCATTCCATTCAAGGACAACTAGGAAGGTGGATTGGGATCAGATGTGACCAGACCTGGACTGTAATGCTGATCCCCTTATGTTTCCCATACTCCATTCACTTTCAGTCTCCATTATTTCCTTGTTCTAGATCAAGTGAAACAGCAACAAGAAAGAACAAAAGTAAAATATCCATGGGGTATACATGTCTCATTTGTAACTGGCTACAGGAATTCTGAGAGCAAAACGGCTGCTATCTCTAGACAGGACTTGAAAAAACTACTCACTCAGAAATTTTTCCCAGACAAGTGGGCTAATACAGGCAAAGGAACCATTGGTCCCTCGTGACAGTTGGTGCAGCATTGTTGCAAAAGAGAAGCTCAGAGACAATGGCACCGGTGCCCTTGCTCCTTTCCCAGGAGAGCAGGCAGGCAGGTAGGAGCAGAGCAGCAGGAACCCTTGCTGCTTGTCCCTGAAAACAGACCCATGTGGAGAAGAGCTGCTAATACACACAGTTTCCTACACATCCCGCAGCCCTGTAGCCCCAGAAGAGTCTAATATTTGTTTATTTATGGGAGATAGGAAGACCAGAATTAGTAATTGCGAGTGACGGAACCAGTCATTAGATAAATACAGGAGTGGAGGATCTAAAGTCACAGTTTTGACTAGTGAGGGCAGAGTGAAAAGTCATGTATCTTAACTTGAAACAAATGCAAAATAATGTATCTGGGAAATTATATTTCGCTTACACTTGAGCTAAAAAATTATTTCCATTAGAGTTCGTTAGTCATTGCTTTCATAGCTTCATAGAAGTTATGGCCAGAAGAAACCATCAGATCATCTAGTCTGACCTCGTTTGTATCACAGGTCATTAGTTTTCACCCATACACTCCTATATTAAGCCCAAAGACTTTAGTTAGACTAAAGCATTTCAGACCTCAGAAGACTAAACTGTGTCACAGGTAGATTCCAAAATGCCACCAACATCCATGGTCCCTGGAATGGCAGGGAATTGATTAGGTGAGATATCTTCAGATGTTCACTGAAATCCTCTCCAAGCCATTAGCCACTGATGGATAAGACCATTAAGTATTTTTTCCAAGCCTGTTTTGGCTATAGAAATGAATCCACAAACAAAAATGCTGCTCTGGCACAGTGTATACTTGGCATACACACTGCTCCACCATATGTCTACTTAGCTAAATCACATTTCCCTACAAGAGTTTCAGATCATGCAGTGGATGACAAATATACATAATCCATCCCTTCTGGGACATGAACCTTGGATCCAGTTGAGCACTAAAAGGAGCAGCACTAATAGTGTGGCAGGCAGGTATCATCCAAGGGACATCATATCTGATATGCAATGAAATATTGTGATTTTAAAGCTCGGACTACAGGAATTTTAATTTATCTAATCATTTGGGCCAGTTCAGTAAATGATCCCAGAAGAAGAAAATTATCAATCAGTGGACTTTATTCTAATCCAGTGGCACACAAAATGTTTATATGCCTTTACCTAACATCAAGTCAGGTCTGAAGAGTCCCATTCTAATCTAATGTGCTATGTGAGCGGTAATTTGAAAAATAAGGCCACACGTTCCCAGAAAAGTCAGCCTGCATTAAATATATAATGGCATCTTGTGCCAGCAGAACTAACCTGCAAAATCTTATTCCAATTTACTGAAATGGAGAAATAACATAGTATATGCATAATGATACCTGTTTAAATTGACAACACTGGATGTACATCCTAAAAATGAAAGGAGTCAAAAGAGTCTCACCCAAGGAGATATGGAGGAGTGATGGAAAGGGCAGCAGGGATGGAGAAAGCTGAATCTCTGAGTCTGGGAGAGCTTCCATGTCAGAGAAGAAATGACTCACATTCTGAGTTGCTAGGAAACAGGGCTAGGAAAAACACAGGAGCTCTAGGGTGAGAGTTAACTGGCACTACAACACTGCCTAGTGAGTGAGATGGCTACCAGTCTTTAGATTAGATACATATCTAGACATATACTATTAATTTTTCTCTAGCTTTCTTAGAGGCATTGCTTACTTTAAGATACTTTTGGAATTAGGCAGTTATTGTGTAATTACTGTGGGCTGTTCTTGAAAACAAGAAAAATAAATGTCTGACCTCTCGCTAGAGGTGGAGGGAGTGGATTTACCTGACCTGCACTCTTGTTCACAGGTGTACAATAGGAAGGTGTCCAGTCCCAAAGGTGCTTCCAGATGCTGAGAGTCTGGGGACAGCTTGGTTATTGAGGGGGATGGCAGGAATTCAGGTTACTGATATCTTCTAATAGACATCTAGCTGGTGAAGGGCAAGGCCATCCCAACCTTTTCAGCTACAAGTCTGTAGTTTACCAATATGCTGGTTGTTAGACAATGGAAATGTAGATTGTGAAACTAAAAGGAAGGTTAAAATAAAGCACACTAGTATCAAGAGAATATATTCTGCTCTCAAGTTGGAATAGACTAAGTGATTTACTGGATCTGTTCCATTTTTAATTACTATGGTATGGTGAAAAGAGTAAGCAGCAGGTCATGCCAGCATAAATTGGATTAAAATTAAAATCTCCTTATTTCCTTTCTAACACTGATCCTTTACCATTAGGATTTAAATATGACTGTAAATGAGTTAAATAGAACATTCATAATATCTTGTAAAGCAATTTGTCCCCTGAATCACTAAAGAAATAATCATATTTATATTTAGATAATATGGCCCTTCACAAGTTTGTTAGGACTCGGGAGTTTCTGACTTCCAAACCTATGCTCATTTTTCTAGACTTACTGCTCATCAAATAATGGGAAATACTAACGTTTACAGAAATGCTCAAACTATTTAACTGCAATGCTCCTGGCATGCACCTGATTGGCCAAGTTTTTAAACAGGCACCTGTAAAATCGTATGCATATTTCATTCATACAGTTTAAGCATGCAGATACCCCAGTGAGCATGTGCAAATCGGGTTTTCTACACACACATTTATGTCAAAACCCTGACCTGCGCATACAATTAAGAATATTTGCAAGCATGCACTGCTAAAACTTTGGCTATCAAAATAACCTCTGATAGGTGATTAAATTGTGTTCTAATTCTAGTTGTTTACTTTCAATAGCTATGCACTGGTTTTTCAATTACTGGTTTGGCGAGCTGCACTTACTCAAAAACAGAGGTGTACTGCCATATAACAATGCACTGTGTATCCTGTTTACAGTACAAAAGAATTAGCCAATCTGTTTGTTTATACATGATGTTAGCTGGTCTACTGCTGTAATGGGAGTGCAAAGATTATGGTTTTAGTTTGCAATGTGTTTAACTTGTTTGTTTTGAGGCTAAATTCCCAGACCTTCTTGTTAAAGAAAATGAGAACCATTCTTAATGGGCCCTTTGTAATATGACACTAAAAGTTAGACCTGTCCTTCAGACCTATCTTGAAGCAAGGCTAGCTACAAGTGTTAAACTTGAAAGGAAGTTTGAAGAGCCCCCTGAAAAGAAAGTTACTATGACAAAAGAGATTTAATTAAAACATAAGTTATTATCTAGTGACATCACTTAATGCCAAAGCAATGCCCATGCCCTATTTCTCTCTCTCTCTCAGTCTTAGGAGAAACAACTGCACTTGATTCAGTGTTTGGCATGGAGAGTGTATATAGTCTTTCATTTCACATTGGCAAGATGACATTTTAGAATTACACGGTTATGGTAAAATACAGCAGTAACAGAATACCATGGCCATGCTCAAGTATGTATAACTAAATGAAAGCAAAGCTTTTCAACCCTTCAAAAATCAGCTGAGGGAACATGCTCTTGAGCCTCCATTCTAGATTTGCTGCTTCACAGGAACAGATTTGAAAGGTTTACAAGATTAGGCCCAGATTTGGATACCTTACCTGCCTTCATGCTAAGCAGAAGTTTATTCCACAAATATGCCCCTTAAACTCAATGGCACTTGTTGTAGCATAAGGGATGACTAAATGAGTAAAGCATAGAAGAATTTCTCTTGAAATGCATGTTTGAGCATGGGCAATAATAAAATGAGCACTAACAAAACTAGGTGCCAGATTTAGCTGGTGTAAATAAGCACAGTTCCAATGGCCCTAACCTTTAACAATAACAGTGGAGGGGATTTGCTTCAAAAAGTACTGAATTCAAAATGGCAACCCCTCAAGAACCTGTAGTTTGTCCTGAGGGAATGCAACAGCCTACATTAAAGCAACACCATATGAATCCTCATGAAGGGATTTGGGAAGGTTAATGGAGGGAAAAAGTGAAATATATATATGATCTTCAAAAGAAAAAAGTTGTACATTTACTATAATGGCTTCACAATGCATAATGTTTAGAAACTTGAACCCAACAGAGTCAGTAGTTTTTTTTTTTTAATTAGGAGTGTAGAGTTTTATTATTTAAAAGGTTTTATAAAAGTGTTCTAAATAGACCATGGAATTGCTATAGCAATTTTTTCTGTTGGAACTTACTCAGCCATTTGGTTTTTATTTTTGCAAAAAGGAACAAGCCTTTTGAACACACATTTGATATGCTTGTTGATGCATTACAAAAAGGAGATATGCTTTGAATTTTCCTTAAAAACCCCATGTAAACACATGGCTTATGTATAATTGGAACAAAATACCATCTCCACATAGAGTGCTTTCACATGTAATTTCCTCTCTGACTACTGCATGTAAACATAGTTATTGTATTTGGGGAAACTCCCAGGCTGTAAGTAGTGCAACTGGGATCAATATCTTAACAAATGCAAATTATATTTAAAATATCCCTGTTTTGCAACAGGATGCCTGGATGGTAACAGAAAAAGAAACAGTAACAAAGGCACTCTTTAATATAGGAAGATTCAGAGATATTTAGCTGATGGTTGCACTCCCCACTGTCTTGTGTCACAGAATTTTCTCCACGTGTAGCAAATGTATTTTCCACATTAAAAAAAAAAGAAAAAGAGAGATTTCTATTCCAAAGAACATAACTTTGGGAACAGGAGCACAGAACTTAAAGGTCATAAAAATGTTCAATATACATCAGGCTTTAAAGATGACAGGCATGTAAGGCAAATTTGACTGAGTTCCATTTAGTTCATTTTGACTGACCATATACAGCCTCTACTGCAAGGAGACTTTTTTGTTTATTTCTTAATTCCACTGCTATCTACCTTTTAATACTTAAGAGAAAGGTTAGAAATGCCATTTATAAATACCATGAAAGTATTGCTTAAAAACACTGATACAAAATCAGAAGAAAAAAAGATCATAGGATATCAAAGAGATTGGGGTTTTTGTGTGTGGTTGTGCCGTTTGAGATTTTTAAAGTAGTTTTGGAGTCAGATATGCATCTTTAAATTGAATGGAAAAATGTATATTTAAGTTCCTTTGTTTAAGTTCTTGCTTTAAAAATCTCAACCTTTATCTCTAAAGGAGAAAAGCAATCAGTGCTGGATTTAGGGGCAGGTGACCCAGGCAATCACCTGGGATGCTGGACATTGGGGGTGCCGGGCTTGGGATGCTGTTTTTGTTTTTAGTGACAAAAGGGAAAATAGTTGCAACATTGTGAACCTTGTTTTATTGTGTAACTGTGAAAGTGTACGTGTGTTTTAAGACTCGAAGAGTGTAAGTAGCAACTAATAAAGGACATATTTAATGAGGCACCAGAAAGGTCTATCAAACGCTTATCTATGTAACAATAGAAAAGAAATACTGCTGCTACTTTTGCCACGCTTAACACGTTTGATGACTTCCTAAGACTAAGGAGTATAGACTTTTGCTCTCCTTAATACGGTCTATTTTCCCTCATAGAAAATAAAAGATGCTCTCCAAAAAGCCTTCAGAAGCTCAATATGGGAAGCAAAAATCTCAGCTGCAATCTCATTTGCAGCAAGGGGCAAATTTGATGGGAAAATATGTGAAACAGAACAACATAGGCTGGGCTTTAGCCAGTAGCCATCATCCCAGTGCAGAAGAAATTGAGGAGTGAAGCACAGATAATGGAAGTCCTATTACTAAGGATTTAGCAGATTTACCTGAAGATAAGGAATGAAATGTGAGGAAAGTGATGGAGAATTGTCCGTTTTTCCTGGTGATATAAAGGAGAGTGATGATAAAGAAGAATGTGGCGCACATGAAAAAGAGAGTAATGACAAAGAACAATCTCGTTTACATGAAAGGAGGAGAAACAATGAAAAAGAATCAGCCTCACATGATGGCAGAAGCAGCAGTGAGAAAAACTGCATGCCACAAATTGATATGTCAGATAGTGCTTTATAGTTGGCACTCTGCTGATATTGATCGTATAGGCTGGGCAAAATCAAGGATATGATGTTTCCAGTAAATGAGCAGAAGCAATACTTCTCAAAGTCATAGTGTGAAAGAGTGCTTGAGAATGGTGAGAAACTGAATTGACACCGGCAAGTTTACTCAAAATCAACTGACAAAGTGTTCTGGGTTTACTGCAAAATATTTGACAAGAATACCAAATCATTGCTCGTGTTTTCTGGGTACAATTACTGGCCTAAAATAGCTGATGCTCTGAAGCAACATGAAAAGTCACCCGGTCATTTTACAGCCTATTCCAAATGGATGGAGTCCAGGCTCAAGCTGAATACATGCAGTGATGAAGAAACCAGCACATCATTAATGTAGAAATCTAGCATTGGAGGAACGGACTCAAGTATCTAATCCCAATTACCCTCTTCCTTGCAACAATAATTTGTCTTCCTGATGCTTGTCGGATTAATTGTTCACTGAACATAAGGGTAATTTCCTTGATTTGGTAGAGTTTCTTGGGAAATACGTCATGAGTGTCAAGTAGATCGTAAAGAAGCTATGGGCCATCACTGCAGCAAAACAATTCAAATTGATTGACCTTGTGGCAAGGAAGATGTTTGATAACATATTGATATGGCTCAGCAAAGCAAAGTACTATGCTGTAATAATGGACCGCATTCCTTACATTAGTCACAGTGAATAGATGTCATTTATAATAAGATTTGTTAACAACAAGGATGGTTGTATCCAAGTAAAGGCAGAGGCACCGAGTTTCTCATCTGTCGGGGGGTGCTCTCCCTCAGTTCTGCCCACCCCTCACCCCCACTCCATCCCCACCCTGCTTCTTCCCACCCGAACCCTGCCTCTTCCTGCCCCTGCCCTGCACCTTCCCCACCCAGTTCTGCCTCCTCCCCGGAGCATGCTGTGCCTTCGGTCCTCCCACCCCAGCCTCCAGCTGCCGCGAAACAGCTGATCCGTGGCAGGCAGTAGGTACTGGGGAGGATGGGAAGGCATTGATTGGTGGGGCCCACCGGTGGGCAGGAGGCGCATGGGGAGGCGGAGGTTCTGATACGGGGGCTGCCAGTGAGTGTTCAGCACCCACCATATCTAGATTCAGTATCTGTCTTTGGAGTAATGCAAAGGATATATGTCCTGTTTTCAGCATAAGCTATCAGGTGGAAGTTTCTCCTGGACAAGGTTACAAATCTGACTGTGAAGCTGCTCAGTGACACTTGCTGGGAGAGCTACATTAACAGTGTTAAGGCCAGTGCGGTACCAAATGACTGAGATTTACAATGCCCTCATGGAACTGGTGTAGTCAAGTAAAGCTGAGGCCGGAATCTGACACGAGGCACAAAGCCTGGCAGACCAGATCACTAACCTCAAATTTCTGGTCTCAATTGTGGTTTGGCATGATATCCTGTTCCAAGTAATCGTTGTAAGCAAGGCATTACAAATTCAGTTGATGGATATTGCGACTGCTACTACTTTGATGAGAAGCTGCTTTGATTTTGTTGTGGCCTACAGAGACAATGGATTTGTATATACCACCACCACCACTATCAAAGAAATGGCGAAAAATTTAAGAGTTGAGCCTGTCTTCAAGGAAACTCGTATTCATCAGAAGAAGAGACAGTTTGATTACGAGGACAGAGATGAGGTGATGAGAAGCTCGTAAGAAAAATTCAAGATGGAGTTTTTTTGCTCACTTATTGAGACTGCTTCAGTGTCCACTGGAGAAAGTTTTGGACAAATGAAGCATCATAAAAAGACATGGGTAAGCTGCTTAGTAAGCAGCTGGCAGAGAGGAAAACACTCTTGAACAATTGTACGTACCTTCACCAGGTGCTGACACTTGGGGAATGTTCAGACATCAATGATAAATACCTCTTTGTTGAATAAATACGTTGCATGAATAAATCCAGATTTACAGATCCTAGTGTGCAAATCTATAATCTTATATGATAGCAATAAATACTGCATGCAAATTGTGCAGCAAAGTCATGAAATGGGCTACAAATGCAATAAAAATAAGGCATTCAAGAGTTTAACAAATGGAAGTGGAGGGGTCGCCAAAGATGCTCCTCATCTGGGGCACCATTTGGTCTAGGGCTGGCTGTGAAAACAATAGCTATGGTTACATCTACAGAATGGTATCTATTGACCCACTGAGAAAGAAGTCGCATAGTGATGTGATACAAAGAGATGAATTTCATTGAAGGCTTGAAGAAAACAATGTAAGGGCAGCATTTTTTAAAGCCCAGAAGAATCCTTGTGTTCAGGTGCTAAGTGAAGAGGATTTCAGTAACTCTAAATTCTTTCATGTCATTATAACAAAGCAAGGACTCAAAAACTATTTATGCCTGCTTTACATAAAAAGATGAATGCTGAATTTTTGTTGAATCACAAATGATTTAAATAATTTAAAATGTGGACATATGCTGCTTTGACAAAAGCACTCAGGGGGACATCAAAAACGATAAGCCAGCATGCATTCGATACTCTAAATGTTGTGACAGGATGCAAAAAAATCTTAACTCCACCAATTTTTTTGTCACAAAAAACAGCATACTGCCATTCACCAAGTCAAATTCTGCTCCCCTCATGTAAACATAAAATAGGTTTAGAACCAATTAGTAGTTGATGCTGTTGCCCGTCGAGTTCCTCACAACTGTCTGCAGAGAAGGCTTCTTCCACTCTATGTGATCTACAAGCCTAACTGAACTCTAACTAACTGCTGAATCCAAGCAGCAGAGTGAGGGGAGGGACTCACTGGTAGCCACAAACTCCCTGGTTTCCTTAAACACAGATCTCCTTAAAGCCACCAGTCCTTCCTGACATTCAGCCTAAGAGCAACAACAAAGATAAAGAAGAAACATGACAAAAATATTACTTCACTATTACAACATGAAAAGAAGCTAATCATCTTGCATACTGTACAGAGTGACTTTTTGTGTAGAAGTATTTTGATACTTTTCTTTTCCTTTCTACAAGTATCTAGGATATCTTAGACAACTTCCATTTTCTTATCTTCAATACTTCTTGGAAGACCTTCAAGGAATTTTCAGGTTATTACTTAAACCACTCCCACTCCCCCCCCCCAGTTTTTTTAGCATAAGGGTCCAGCTCTCATTCAAGCACATAAAATTATCAGAGTGGTTCTGATGTTCAATATTCTTTTCTTTCCTTCAGTGTAATCTTGTGTAACAACCCACTTATTTGGGAGGGAATGGGAATTAACATTTTGTTCCCGGGGCTTAATAAATGAACAACCAAGGAAGCCATGTTTATTTTTGTACGAGTATGAATTGCATGATGGGACCTTCTCATTATTCAGCATTGCTGGGCTTCCGTGAAATTTGCATGAAAGGCGGTCTAAATTCTGTTGGTTTCTGGAATAATAGTTGTAAAACCCATTAGATTACACAGGAATTTTCAAGGACATAACATGGTTCTGAACAGGGGAGAGAGGAAGTGAAGGAGAAACCTTTGATCTAGTGAAACTTAGAAATCTAGTGATTTCTAGTACAATTGTTTTGGAGTTAGAGTCAAAGTGGCAATGTGGAAGAATTTTGATCAATACTGTAGTGATCATTTCTGAGTTAGAGCATCTGACATGTGCTCTTGTTTCATTATCTGCATGATGGCTGATAGTCTTACACTGAAATATCAGAGGACACTTTGCTACATGCAACAGCCCAAATACACTTGCTGCCACAAACCTCCCCTCTGTTGATGAACCTTCAAGGGAATAGCGCAACCCAAATTATGGGCAGCAGTGGCCTGGAAGGGCATGGGATTCTATTCGATTTTAGAGGTAAGACATCATTGACAGGAGCTTTTCCTGTCTAGTCCCAAAACACAAACTTAAATAAAAGTTGTTGACAGTACACTATATATTAAATTTCAAGAATATAACTACAGTCTTTTGCTGGTAGATTTGATTCTGAAATTTACACCAATGACACGTTTGTTTACAGCCTACATTAGCCTAATACTGAGTCCTACCTCTGAAAATTCACCTAGTTTCCATATATCAAATTACTTTGCTCTCCTTGCAGGCCTTGCACTCCAAGGGTTAATATAATCCCACCTTATTTTATAAATTGATGGTGTTATAAAGCAGACATAAGTTTGTATGTTAGCTTTCTTCATAAACCTTTAAACACATGATGAGTTGTTACATAGCTAAACAGCTACCCATCTAGCTCCTGAATGACAAGACAGAAATCAAATTGCTCCTTTTCCTCCAACTATGCACATATTTTTGTTTTCAAAATTTGTTTCTACTACGCCCTAATTCAAAGCACATTAGCATGTTTAAGTCCCATTCCAGTTAAATTTAAGCACATGCTTAAATGCTTTGTTGAATCAGAGCCATAAAGAAGAAATGATCAGCTTTTAAAATCAGATTGCAATACACTAAGGGCTAGCAACTTGTACTTTACATGATTATGACTGTGTCATTCATACTACTCCCTCTCCCTGTTCTCCCACTTGAAAGAAGAGGAGGAGAATGATATGAAGTGGAATTAAACATACATACATGTAAAAATGGAGAAAAACACACAGTGTCTGATTCCTAGGAGTGATGAGGATGAGAATAGCGATGCTGCTTCTTATTAGAGATGGATCAAACCAACACCCAGAATTACACACTTCAAATTTTGGCAAAACCCAGATCCAGGTCAGGAGGCTTATCTCTAGCTTTTCACAAGCCCTATTTAAATGTAGCTAAAAAAATTTAAAAGTTTGCCAATAAGTATATATTATTATTTATTTGTGAGAGTGGAGGGAGGGTAAATGATAGGTGTATTTTAATAAGAACTAAAGTAATAGTGAATGAGCAGAACTCCCATGGAACATTCATATTGTTTTCTTTGCTAGCCTCCCTTCCTTTCTGCTTGACACTTTCCCCTCTGATATTCTTTATTGGAACAATAATATTTTAACAGTCACAGCTTTTAAAATGCTTGATTATGATCAAACATTTCTCCCAGGCAATTGTATATTGACAGAAGGGAAAAATTAAACTTCTCAGGAATGAGGTTATTTAGGGCATAAAATGCAAGGAAATAGGTATTTAGGTAACTGTGGGCATGGTTTTTATTTTCCCTAATTTTCAGATTACTTTCGATTAAGTCTCTTCAGAGTGGATACTTCTTGATGTGAAATAGATACTATCTAAATCATTACAGCTCATTCATTGCCATGTGCCACCTTTTAGGGCAATTAAACCTGACCTCAGGGTTACCTAGCTGAACACTTGCTGACCTAGGGCATTTCCTCTGAATATGAATAAGCTTGTAATACAAATACAGTCAGAAAACAGAATAGCTCCTGGCACAGATAATGCCCTTCTTAAACAGAACTGAAAGTCTGATTTGAACCTCATATACTGCTAGAATATAGAGTCTATTGATTCAGAGCATTCTCTGTTGGGATCAGCTTGGAATTTTTTTTCCAGCTGACATCTGGAGTCTATCCCTTCTAAACTCTCCTCAGCCCCCAATCCAAAAAGAAAACAGAAAAAAAAAATACGTTGCCAGCAAATTTTTTGGCATTAATACTTTTGTCAGTCATTAACATTTGCCAAACAAAACTCAAAGTAGTCTGAAAAATATGTCATCAAATGAATTCTTCTTACTTTCAAATGTTAGGTAGTTGTTCCTGTAGTTAAAATGTGCAGCACCTGTGCATCAAATTTATAGTTCTTTTATTACAATATATTAAGCAGGCAATTAACTTCTAATGTGGTGCGGGTAGGGTGACTAGACAGCAAATGTGAAGTATAAGAAAAAGACCTCAAAACTGGGACTGTTCCTATAAAAATCGGGACATCTAGTCCCCCTAGGTGCGGGTGATTGACTTTTCTTGGAAATATGTGGAAGGCTGACCGGCCCATCATCCTTATTTCAGTGGCTTCTTGATTCGGAAGAACAAATGGGGTATCTACTTGTACGTACATTAAACAAAATAGGAGATGCAGGTAAACAATTACATGAGGCTGTTTTTATGGAAAATCTTTTCATACGCTTCCAAAATATGTAAAACAATAACTTGTCAATTTCTCTTCAAATGGCAGAAAAGCTGCATTGCACTATACAAAAATAATTATTGCTAGTGTTTGTCCACAAACTGTATAGTACAATTACAGTTATTTACCTCTGTGAACCCTCAACAGTTCTGAAAAATTCCAAGAGATGTTTCTGACAGTTCTCATAAAGCGTTAAGAAGGAAAGAAGTGACATATGGAATTCTTTAGCATGGCAAAGCAACTAGTCATTAAGATGCTGACCTGAAATATAATCTCCCTGATGCCCTACATGAGAAATGCCTGGGACCCGCTTTCCAATTTATCTTTAGGAACATGTGTAAATTAGCATCTAGTTGTATTTTTCTGCAGATTGGATGCAAAAGAGGTCATTGGTATGCAAAATGTTCCATCAGGCTACCTCATTTCTATATTCCATTATATTTAACAATGGCTGCCATGCTTAAAATGATTATTTGATGTGTAATGGAAAAGTTTGCATTGGCATAATTCTGTTCAGTGCTCACTTCAATCCCAGATCCATTGCCTAACCTGAAGGTGATTTACATGTCTGCCGGAATTGCAAATGAGATTTCAATAGTGTTGGTTTCATTTCAAAGTATAGAACAAGCGGTTAGAAAGAAGCACAAATAAAATCTTCCACCAAAAAGAGGTCATGTCTTTTTTTATTATTATTTAAAATGACTAGTGGAGAAAGAATCTGAACTCTTTTTGCTTTATCTGTAAAAAACCAGGGCAATTATGTCTCTATTAAACTTCCATATAAAACCAGATTTGGAGGACTAGCAATGGAATGTGAAACTTTTACTCTCTGATTGTTAAATGGCTTCTGAAATGAATTGATGACCTCAGTCCAGTTACTAGTGGACATATGTCCAGATCACAAAAAAGTCTACCATTGCAACTGGCACCCTCAATATCCCAAGGGCTGGATGGGCACAAAGGGTGAACTGTGCTCTCACGATGATAGGCAGTCTCTCCAGTATTCAACTGAGTTGGGGACATAAGAAGGAAGGAGGTAGTAAAAGACTGTCCAATGGATAGGGCACTAGCCTAGGACTTGGGAGACCTTGATTCATTTTCCTGTTCTGCAACACACTTACTGCGTGACCTTGGAAACGTCATCTAGCCTCACTATGCCTTCTTGGTAAAATGGGGATAATAGCAGTGTGCTGACTCACAGGGCGGAGGTGGGAGGATATGTTAATCAGTGTAAGGCATCCAGGTACTATGGTGATGGGGCCACAAGTACCCTAGAGACAGACAGACTTTGAGTAAGACTGAACTGCAACTGCCTGTGGTGTAAGTGTTATGAGGATAGAGCCAGTGATGTCACTCAGTCATGAGCACTCATTCAGTAACAATGAGTAATCCTCATTTCACAGAAATCTGTCCTCCAGTCACTTTCCAAAACAACAGCTTTCCCCATCCAATTTGTCATCAGAACACTGAGCAGACACTAGGAGAGGTAAATATCCAGAACCACATAGGCTTAGCATACCTTTGTCAGCTTCTTAAGGCTTGTCTACACAGCCCTGCAGTTCGTGAGAGTTGGAATGTGCTCTGAAGTGTTACTGCCTGGTGTAGACCCTGCTAGTGTGAACAAAATGGTACCTAGTTCAAGTTAACATAGCCCCGTTTGAAATTTACGTACCTTTTAGTCTGCGCTAGCACGATCTGCACAGGATAGTTACAGCACAGTACTTTACCTCACACATGCTTCGGTAGTCTACACTGTGAGACCATGTAGACAAACTGTCATGCATGTGCGGTATGCAGTTGTGAGTGGGGTATTGAGAGGAACTCTAAAGAGAAGCTCCAGTCCTGCCATTGGGTATACACAGGTGGGCTGTTTCACCTGTAAAGAGTCACATTCTCTTTAGAGGCTCTTCACAGGTGTTAAGGGCTGACCCAGGTAGATCTGATTGCAGGAACAAGGTAATAAATTGTACATGTGCTTGAAGCTAAAACTCCATATGAAGTTTGTGATAGTATGGCATTCCAGATTACCTAAATAAACCTGGTAAGACTGGCAGCTTGTCAGCGTTTGCCTATGTCAGAAAAGCAAGCCACGCGCCCATGAAATCACCACCACTTGTGCCTGCTGTGTCTTGGTTTTGGTCTATTTAAAAATCTCACTCAAATCGCAGAAAATATACAGCTTGACAGAATCGAAGTCCCATCACTTTTGAGACTTCAGTCAGGCTGTGGGGGGCAAGTGCTGATTCAGTAGTGGAAATGGACAGATATTGCACAATTCATTCGTAATGCAATGTAAAATGTAATTTTCTTATGAACAAATCAAATCACTCATTCTCCTTTTTTCAGATATAGAAAAATTTCATCCATTTCCAAACAAACAAAACAAAATACTACACCATACAATGAAGACAAAATGACTCAACCAGTTTAGATAAAATGAGACCAAACCAAACTTTTTAAAACTCAAACCAAACCAACACAATTTTTTTTGAGGTCTAAATAGGTGCTACAATGTTACTCAAGTTTTTACGCCACTGGAACTGCACTGAAGGCAATGGACTTTCACCAACACAAACTGAGTAACAGAGTGGTGAATCAGGCCCATTGTTTTCATTTTCTTGTGCTTCTACACTGCAAAGTTCCATCTGGGCATAGAAGCAGAAGAAACAAATAATTATGACAAATGCCATCCTTGTATGCTTCTAGCCTTTTGATTCCACAAATAGCACAAGAATACATTTTCTTCCAAGATTACCAGACTTAGAAAATTTGGAGTGGATTCACAAAAGCACTCCAACTTGTGATTGTTTAAGGAAACCTCCAAGTCATTTCAAGTGTGCCTGTCATTAGTTCTTAAGACATTGCTACAGTGAGCAATTCTTATATCCAAAGAAAGATACAAGAAGATATAAAGAGTTCATGTTATATTCATTTAGCTAGATCACCAGATATTTTAATGAAATCCACCAGGAATTATTATTGCCCAGATGTACTTAATTGTTGTATTTTGCAGTTTTAATGGTGCTTGACATACATCTTTAACCAATGATTTTATTGTATTATACAACAGTAATAACTGAGTGATTGTTACAAGATTGTTTGCCTGAAGGCTGGAACTCTTATATGTTGACCTGTCTGATTAGGACCATTCTGTTTTTCTATTCTTTTTAATTGTGTATGTTAATGTAAATATCGTGTATTGTGCAGTGGGAGATTTCCTTCATCTATATCTGTACTGTAGTATAGCTGTAGTAAAAAAGTCAAGGCATCGAGCATACCAGATTGCTTCAGTGCGCTTATCCTCTTGCTCTGGCTCTTACCCAGATGCTGTATGGATTCAGTGATTGGACCATTGCCTTTTGAAATCCAGTATGCATTAAAATCATCTGCATGGTCTTTGCAATGGCATTTCCAATAAAGAGGCAAAACAAAATGAAAGATACTTTCAGAGAGAAAGAAGGCCAGCAATTTCCATAGCTCTAAATGCCAAAATAAGGGGAAAATTATCATGGGGCCTGATATAATAAAGACAAAACAATCACAATTCCAGATGGAAATCTTGCCAAATAATCCAACTGAAAATGTATTTTCCAACTGGAGTGGTTGCTAATTCCTGGGGAATTGCAGTAGTAATTTTGGGATTCAGACTGCACTGTATATATGAATGTATAAAGACTCAAAATATGGACTCCTAGTCAATTGGAAATATATGTTGCCCTAAATTTTGAATAAGATCCTGGATCTAGTGTGTAACCTTCATATCAAAATAATTTGGAAATTTTAGTTGCTTTGGATCACAAACTATTTGAAGGTGAGGTCCTGCCTAATATAATTTGTGAATTAATTTTCACTAGATTTGCAATAAAGTCTTTGATCTATAATCCTGATGCCTTAATAGTCTGTCGTTCTTACTGAGAGATGTATATAAGCCACCAAGTTTGAATATGAATATAGACCTCTGCTCCCCCAAAGTTTATGCATATTCTGCTCTGGGTTTGGTTCATGCTGATATTCTGCTCTGGTTTTGCTTCATGCTGATACCACTAGTTCTACACATACAAGTTAAATTTAACTTCCCATTCCTACCTTCACCCAAATTGGTGCAAAGCCAGCCACATAATAGATTCCGATAGTAACTACTCACACACAAGGAGATTTTGTGCTAGCATACTGTTTGTTATGAAATATTCAAAGAACAGATTGAAAATCCTCCCTGCTGTTTCCTATAGTAAAATACCTGAGAAAATAGAATCGTTATGGGAGAACGAAAGAGTTATGACTAAATAGATTCCAGGTGAACGCTCCATATCTGGCTTGAGCAATGCTCCATTTATACTCTCAGTTAGCAAGATTAACATATAACGCAGGAATCAAACTGAATCACTACATAAATTAGCCAACGCTGCACTGAGAGTTGTAAAATTGCTCCTTCTCTTAAATTCCACCTGAACACAATTTAACAAAACTTGGAATAAACTTGCGGGCCAATCAATACTCTTTCTTCTTCTGTAAAACTTATATTTGAAAACAACCAACCAACCAGATTGTACTGTATTTAATACAATACAATGTCATCCAGATAGGGATTTCTAAATTAGGCCGAGAGAGATTGTACTTGGATGGCCAATGAGATTCAAAAACCACTGATGACGGAATTTTCAGGCTATATGTAACTATTCTACTTGATCACTTGCTTCTATGTATGCCATGGCAAAGGCTGATTAAAATGTCAAGTTATGCTTTTCACACTAAATGCAATAATAAAATGGGAAAACTGTACAAGTACATTGCAAAATTTCAAATTGTGCAACAGATAAACTGATTATGGGTATGAAAGAGGTTGACATTTCATATCCAAACTTTATCAATAACGACACTCAATGAACTACTGGAAGGCACTGAGATACTACAGTGATGGGCGTGGCGTACAAACCCCTCTGTTTCCACCATATCAAATGGTGGAATCAAGAGAAAACGACACTTGCTATTGAGCTCTGTCTGTCATATCTATGGCTTTCATCCAGAAACTCAGTGTCAGGCAAATTGCATGAAGTAGACAAAATGCCTTTCCAATAAGAAATCAGCAGGATATGTCCATATGTACAGCATCAACCCTGGCACTAAGTAACTAGATGATCAAGCTGGGAACAAGAGAGAATGAATAAATACATGCAGTAAAGCATTCAGATTTTTTTACTTGCTCTTCCTTTAGATCAAATAAAAAGTGGAATTTCACTTTATATAAAAGTTAAAGAACTGGAAGCTTTTGCTCACTACAGGCCAGATACAAAGTCAATTGGGGTCATATCATTTATTTCAGTGGGTTGTGGATCAGCCCCTGTAGCCACACAAAAGTCAGAATCAAAATCTCAGCCCATTTATCTTGGTTATAAAAAATAAAAGGGAAAAACATCTGTTGAAATATTCATTTTCTTTGGACTCAAAATAGGATCCAGTGAAGGATGAGTCTCCAGACAGAGGAGAAGCTTTCAGACTTGGCCTTGTAATTATTTAAACAAACGGACCAGCTTTGAGAGGGCTAACTTTTTTTTTTAAGTGTTGCCATTATGTTAGTGAAAAAATACTTATATGTAATCAGTGCTGCTTAATCCTATTCACTCCCATCTGTGTCTCTTTGTAGCCTGACACCTCTCCTGTCCCCGGGCCATGGAAAATGAGCATTATTATTAGTGTAGCAGGACTCTGCAGTTCAAGGCCTCTGGGGAGCAGCTGTCCCCAATCATCCTGCCCAGTGCCCTTTCATTCCACAGATTACATCTTGTACCAACAGTTTGTGTGTGGGAAAAATCAAAGATGTCAACAGCCCCTCCCCGGATCGTGCACTCTACGTAAGGTACCCAATCACAGAGATCCATGCTTTTGACCTTTGAACTTGTTAAGCATAATTAATTGGGGGCCAGTTTTAGGAAAATCACTGCCTCCAGCGGGTACCTGCTGTCATTATTCTGTCTCCATCAAGGCTCTGCATTAGAATAATCACTGACATGCCAAAGCACTGAAAGAAATCTGTTGTTAGGCTGAATTGGTTTGTTCCAAGCCTCAAGACTTCCTAATTTCTAGCATGTTACTTAATGGTACATTTTCTCTTTTTAAAGAAAAAAAAATCCTGGCTAAAAGATAGTAGCATCCTACCCACTCCTTGTCCAACAGTTCAAGAATGGTTGACAGAAAAGCCAAGAATGAAATTCCAGAACGACTTGACACATGGGAATGTAACCATATACAATAATGAAAGTTAAATGCTTGAATAAATCCTAACAGACCAGAAAGATTTGATAATGAAAAGAATTCCTAGAATATTAGTTCTTCATTCAAACAAATCACAATAACCCTATCAAATTACCTGCATTCCGTGCCCAAGGAACCCATCTCAGCTTTTGGTTATGGCTGATGATGAGTAGCATTTATGGTCTGATATTTGAACATCTTTTGTGGGTGCACCTTTGCACACATAATTCATTGCAGACACAAAGGTAGGTATTTAGGTGTCTAGCTATTTGACTGTGACTGCAAAACAGGAGTTGAAACCCTTTTAAAATCTGACCATTAATGTTCTAGTTATGTTAAAGAACTGATTCCTAAAGCGGCAGCACTATTGTTCAGTAGCATCAACACACTCCAGACTTCTCCAATCAAATGACACACTCTGTGAACCATCTATTAGTAATGTTAGTTCTGAGAGCCATTGGGTATATTTCAGCTTTTCTGATTCCTCCTGAATTTCTGACACTTGTTCATTAACTTTCCTTATTGGCTTTGGCTCAAAAATGCATTCTTTATATTGCTTATTTATAAGCCCCTGGATACCTGCCTTTCCATCAATATATCCAGGACAGTAATGGGGCACTGATAGAAATTTCTCCTCGTGGCTCTTTAAGTCTGTGCAAAAATTGTGACTGATCAGAAGTCAGAGACAAGGGCCCAGACTTTTTATGTCACTACTCTATTCACCAATTAACCTGCTGTTAACAGGTCACCACAACCAGGAGAATGGTAGTTTTCATTATTTGAAATCTGGTGAAATTAAGTGTTCAGGAAAGCATAATAAGCACTGAGCTAGACCCAAATAAAGTTCTGGCAAGTTTCTAAAAACTTCTCCAGATAAGTGCTAAAATACAGAACCTATTCCACTTTGGGGCCTTTCCTGGTTTTTTTTATTTTTAGGGCCAGACATGGTTGTCATCCCCACGATATCTGAGCACCTCAGCAAAATTCATGGATTTAACCTCAGAACACACCTGTGAGTTAGGAAAGAATTTTCCCCATTTTACTGATGGTGAACTGAGGCACCTGGTAGTTTAAGTAACTTGCCCAAGGTCACACAGCAAGTCTGTGACTGAGCTGGGAAATAAATCCACACCTCTTGATTTCCAGTCCAGTACCACATTCATTACACCATCCTTCCTACCTTGAACAATGACAAGCAATGGAGACTAACTGTATAATAGCTTTTACTAGGGACAAATGGGAACACAAATGAGACAACCAAACATTTCAATGGGACATCAGTCCAGTTTGACAATGTCTTCATAAGTATAAATGTATCTCACTGATGCTAGCTATATGCTCTCTTTTTTCATAGCTTAATTTTATATGACGGTGCTAAAGAGGATTCTGATCCAGTTCTCATTAAAGTCATTGCGTGTGTTTCCATTGATTTCCATGGAAGCTGGAGTGGGGCCCATATGAATAGCGGTCATGTAGTTTTCATGCTATTCTTGGTACAGTAGTTTTTAAACTGATCTTACTTTCAAACTCCAACTGAATCATTTTCTTCCTCTCTATTGTTACTTCAGTTCTGAGCTAAAACCTTATTAAATGATATATAGTTCTCTAAATAACAACCTGTACTTGCAGGCGAGACAGAGGTTTTAGTAACATAGCAAATATTCAGATGTGGTTAAAAGTTCAGAAGAGACAGCATGAGAGTATCAAGTCAGATTGTTATTAATACCTTAAATAATTATATATTCAACTGCACATAAAAGCCTGGTTCCCCCACCCCACTTTTTTTTTAAACTTAGAGACACTGTTGTTGAAGACCTCAGACATAGTACTAGATAAACCTGTCAAAATCAGGTACTAATTTAAGAATGATTTAAGCACTTTGTTCCAGTTTTTAAACAAAGGCCTCTTTTACAGTTTGGATAGTGAAATGTCACTTACTGCCTAGGTCATGAAAAAAATAAATTTATTGTGCTTTTATGAACAGAATGCTTTGATGCTATCAGTTGATCAACATTTCAGCAGCTTCCTGTTACTGACCTGTTAGCAGGTATTTTGAAAGATTTAATGGCTCGATGTTATCAAATTGTAATACCGAACTCTGCATGTTGTGACTGATTTGATTGACTGAAGCACTGTATCCTGGTTTCAGTGCTGAGAGAAATAACCTTCATTTTTCATGCAGCAAACTAAAAGAAGTTGTCAAGCTAGAATGAACAATGAAAATAGATATTTTGAAAGGGAAATTTAAGTGTTTGCCCCTTTGTTTTGTCTATTATTACTAATGTTTTGTCTATTATATTGTAGGTCTCCTAAAACAAGAATAAAATATACTTGGCTATTGTAACCTGCCTGTTGAACAGTCAAAAGATATATCTCACAACAGCAATAGTTAACTGTCACTATTTTGAAACTACATTACTCTTACTTAGCTAGAAGGTCTTCTGTTCTGTCTAGCTGGGATGCTTGTTTTGGTGTTTTTGCACAGGCTGCCAGAAAACTATTGAATTGATTTACTTCTGCCACAGAGCTCTTGTTAGTGTGAGTTCCTCCTCCATGTCTGTAGTCTGATCCACAAGACCAACATCTGAAAAGAGAGAGCAGGAATCATCAGGCCTTTGTGGCATGAGAAAGTAGCCATGGCACTAAGTAGATGCCCTCTGGGAATCTGGGGTCAAGGAGGGCAGGGGCCAAAAGCCAGTAAGGGAGCCTATAAGCAGTGGATTTGTGAGTTGAAATGGTCATGTGCATTATAAATAGATGAAAACTCAATTAACTAAGATTTCTATTAGACATTAGATCAAGGAAAGTGATAGTTTACTAAAACCTACACTAAATAAAACTTAAGCACTAAACAAAGATAGATAAATATTCAAATATGCTCACAGTTCATACAATCTCTAATAAATTTAAACATGTAAAAAAATCCCACATTCCAAGAAAAACCTTAACTTTCACTTTGTATCCCTGCCCAGCCTCAATTTATAGAACAGAGACCTTCTTTACAGCCACCCAAATTGGATTACAAATAAGGACTTTGTATATATTAGTAACAACCCACTATACATATGACAAAGGGCATATTTCAGTTTACCTGTCCGTTCTGGACTAGAAGCACCAATATTTCTCCTTTTACCCTCACAATGACCAGAGATTCATCTCTTTCCCAAACACTATTCCAGTTTGAGGTTCAAAGCACAATCTGCCCCATCAACTCTCCCTCTACAGATTGGAAATTCCACTACCTCTTCCCTATTCACCCACTCAGTGCAAATCAGAGACCCTGACCCTCCAGATACAGCTTACATGAACTGTATCCATTTTTACTTAATGCACTGTATACATAGAAGCCACAGACGTCTGAATACTCTATACATTAATAGAGGCTACTTCTTTACTTATTTAATGAGGAAGACACAGAAGATCAGCAAAGTCTGGAGGTGAAATCCTGGCTCCACTGAATTCAATGGCAAAACTCCCATTGTCTTCAATATGTCCTGAATTTCTCTCTGATTCTTTCGGTCCAAAGAGGAAGGGAATTCTGGAATCAAGAGCCCTCACTGGGGACAGTCTCTATCAGTCCCTTGCTCCTTAAACTGAAGAATTGTTAGCTTACGGGCCTCAGCTAACCTCCAACTGTGGTGGCAGATACGTAAGCAAGTTAAATAGTTTACATGAGTGTCTCCAGTATCGATTACAAAGTTGCTAATCCTCAACAGCTTTTAATAATCACTTAGTATTTAGTGAATATGCTGTACTATAAATGTCTTATTAAATCTAAATTAAATGCAGATTTGGAACATAAATGTGTTACTGAAATTTATGAGGGGTCTTGGCAGAGAATACCACAAAAAAAAAGGCATTACCATGAAGCCTACAGAATATTGATTTCAAAAATAGTATAAAATACTGTGTCTCAGCTGTGAATTGTTTGAGGATAGCTCTGTAGCTGTGTACCTCTTTTTGGAAAAAAGACCCCAAAACATTAATGTGACAACTTTGATTTTAGGTCCATAGACAGAACCAGGACAAGAATGTGGCTCAGTTTCATGGCAATGCCCTGCCATCCTGGAAATCCAGACCAAGGCTTTAGGCTGGTAGAGCTCAGGCTTTGTATGAATACAGACTGGCTCAAGCTGCAAAATTCAGATCCAGGTCATATACATCCCAATGTCTGAGCATCCTGCTCTGAGGTGCTGGTTCAGGCCATCACAAAGACAGGATCCATTTGCAAGATTTGGATTTTAAAGAAACCCTATATTCCAGGGAGTCCAAATCCAGGGGTTTGTTCTTAGTTCTGTGAAATGATGTATGGAGATTCCAAAGAAGAATGGGGCATACTGAATCTGTAGTTTGTTGCCTCCCACTATTTCCTTGGTTAGCTGATTAAGTATTAAGGCCCTGAACCAGGCCTGTACAACTCGGAAAGCAGCGAGGGCCATATTACTGCAAAAAACCCAGCTGTGGGCCGAAAAGCCCCACCCTCGCCCCGCCCCCATCCGCTTCTCCCCACCCCACCACTTGGCTTGCCCCACCCCTACTTACCTCCCGCGGGCCGCACAGTGAGCCCATGCGGGCCACATGTGGCCCCCGGGCCGCATGTTGTGCAGGCCTGAACCAATAAAGCATTTAAGCACATGCTTAGTTTTAACCCCTGAGTAGATCCACTGAAATCATGTGCTTAAAGTTAAACTTGTATTTAAGTGCTTTTCTGGATCAGGCCCCAACTCAGTTCTTTTACAATCAATCAAGTATAACTTTAAAATTTCTGATAATTTTAAAGAACCTTTTAAATGCTAAAATTATAACGCATGTTAAATCAAGTAATCAGCTGGTCAGGTGACCCCACAACTTTACTTTCAGTCCTCCCAGAGAGAAAGGAGGCACGAGAACTGCAAAGTTAAAAGGAAGAACAAAGCAGGGATGCACAGACCATGCCAATTACAATCACACTCTGATAGTTGACTGTGGCATCTGCTAAGAAACAGAGGTCTCGTAATGTGTCTAAGCATGGGTGGTTGTGATTAAAGGAATTGTGCCAGCCATGCTAAAGTTAAGCAGAGATGAAGAGATTTGTGGAAAAAGAACTATTTCCTAACAGTTATTGGGGAACAAGTCTAAAATGTCAAATAACTGTTACATTTGTTTACATGGGATGTTGAATACTATGTACATTATATACACTATATTGTATATATATTCTCTCTGTCTCTGTCTCTCTCTTTATCTCTCTCTCATACACACAAAATATAAGCAGGGGATAGTATAATGTATGTCCATAGGACATTGTTAGAAATTAGGTTAGCAGTATTTCACAGCTAATTTAAGATTCCTAATTAAAAAGCAAACACAGGCAAATATATAGATTTCAACAGCCTTACAAAGAAAGCTCGTACGAACCTTACTGCTAGAACTGTTCCAAATACAGGCCTTGTCTTTCTTTTGCATGCTTTCCTGAGTTCAATCAAGCACACGTCTCAGGGAGTGTGGCAAGTTAAATGGTGCCTAGTTTTAGATGTTCACACCTGAAAGAAAAAAAGAGAAAAATAAAGCTTAAAACCCGCATACTGTTTTTACCATCACCACAGAACTGAATAGGAGATATTGCTACTGATGTGGTCAATAGTTCTACATAATAGGTAATTTGTGTGGTAATAATTGTGTGTTTGTCAGATAGACTCTCCTCTTCTCTCATCCTACTAAACAAGATACTAGACAGCAAATGTTACACATCCACCAACCAGGAAACCGAAAAAACCTGTTCTCAATAATTTACTCAGGTCTTCACAACTCAGGAATAATTCCAAATTCATGCCAATAAACTTTATAGCACATTCTTTTGAACTCTTTGTGTAGCCCATATATTACAGAAAACTATATTTTAGGAATGTTTTAGAGAGTTTTAAAAATAATTATTGAGATTTTTTTTAAAAAAAATCCTTCTACTTCTAAAACAATGTGCCGTTGCTCAGGAGGGCTCAGAAAGGAGTAAAAACATCTAAGACTGACCTGAAATAGCTTTTCTATGCATAAAATTGGCACAGTTTAAAAATCCAGCAACTTGAGGCTTCTTCAAGAAATGGGTGCTGGTAATTTCCCCTTTCCACAGATATAACAATGTGTCTAACTCTGCAGGGTCACAAAACTTTGGACTTTAAAGTCAATGTCCGCCTTGTGTTTAGCTGTAGCACTCTGAGCATATTTCCCAGACCTGAAAAAGAGAGGTCTGTAGCTTGAAAGCTTGTCTCTCTCACCAGGAAAAGTTGGTTCAATGAAAGATATGACCTCACCCAAAAGCCATGAATTTTTATGTACAGAAAAGCTGTCACTGGTCTAGGATCGAATACTACCTATGCTGCCTTGTCTACCCAAATATTAACTTGGGCCTTGGGTAGGTATAATGTGGGAATGGAAGAAGAAATTATTTCCCTGGCAGGTTGATTGAAACAAACCAAAAAACCCTATGTGTGTCTGAAATTGCTCATGAGTTTGGAGTCTTAGAATAAATCCCAGAGAAGACAAATTAGTGCAGCATTTCTCAACAACCAGTCCATGGACCAGTGGCGGTCCCCGAGATCTCCTTGATACAGTTTAGGAAGGCAGCAAGCCGGACCCTCATATCAAAAAAGGTTGAGAAACAGTAAATTAGTGGGTATATCCAGGGTTCATGATAATGTTGTTATAGGGCTCTTCAGTTTGTTGGATGATTCTGCATCTAATCACATGACTATGCTAGGTATCACACAGCTATCATCTCCACACACAGGATATGAAAGAGACAGAATCTACCCTTTACCCCCCCAGTAAAAAGCAAATTAAAATCTCAACAGAATAGAGACTACATTAATGTGTGTGGAAAAGGATGGATAGTATGGACAAAAGGAAAAGGACAAGGAAGGATGATAAAAGCAATGACTGAATCCACAATTTCCCGTAGTTGATCATCGCCCCATTCTCCCATCCTACAGAACAAAACTCCATACTGCAAGCTGAAGTGGGAAGAAATAGAAATAAGGGTATAGACTTCTTTAAGAGAGTGTGTGGATGGGGACTCTCTAACCATTCTAGGAGAGTGGTCATATTGTCTCAATATTTTCTATGATGAAATCAGTTTAATTACCTATTTCCCATAAATTATGAGATTGATACAGCTACAATTTCAAATTCCAGCCCTGTTTTTGATTAAAGAACAGTGTACATCCTAAGCACTGATGTTCTACAGAATGCCTATGTTATAAAAAACACAAACAATAAATGAACTGTCAAAATGTTGGATCAGGATTTAGGAATTTACTAGCATAGGAAGATTAAGATTATTCTATTTCAAATAAGTACCATGTTTCTCTAATTGGTAGCAGATATAGTATAGAAACTGAATGTTTTGCTCTGAAAATGTAGCATGATTTTATTGTACAGTTGGTAGGTTTCTAGGTTAAATGTACCTGAAAAATGAATGGTCAGATCCTCATAGGGTCACCAGATAGCAAGAGTGAAAAACTGGGACAGGGGGTGGAGGGTAATAGGCACCTATATAAGACAAAGCCCCAAATATCAGGACTGTCCCTATAAAATTGGGACATCTGGTCACCCTAGATCAGGGTAGGCAACCTATGGCACGCATGCCAAAGGTGGCACACGAGCTGATTTTCAGTGGCACTCACACTGCCTGGGTCCTGGCCACTAGTCCAGGGGGCTCTGGATTTTAATTTAATTTTAAATGAAGCTTCTTAAACATTTTAAAAACCTTATTTACTTTACATACAACAATAGTTTAGTTATATATTATAGACTTATAGAAAAAGATCTTCTATAAATGTTAAAATGTATTACTGGCACGCAAAACCTTAAATTAGAGTGTATAACTGAAGACTCGGCACACCACTTCTGAAAGGTTGCCAACCCCTGCCCTAGATCCTCAGCTAGTGTAAAACTGCCCCATTATATTGGTGTAATCAGAAGCTACACCTGTTTATAGCAGTTGAGGATCAGGCCCAGTGAGAGTCTTTTTTAAGAATGGAAGCTCAAGTCTCCTCTCATTTACCTTGGAGTAAACCAAGTAGTAACTGTACTGAAGTCAGTGGAGTTCCACCTAGGTTGAACACGTATACGTCAGCTGAGAATGAGGACCTTGTCGTTTAAACCACTGAGCTAAATAATTTCATTAATAATTGGAATGTTCTGTATGCCACCAAAAGCCAAGTATGAAAAACAGAACAGTGCTTTAAAATTTAAAGAACTAGGTACAAAGCAGCCAGGGCTAAATTCAGAGGTGTGTGTTCAAGCTGGTGTATACCTTCTTCAAGCCCCCTCAATCTGCATATTGCATGATCTTAGAACACAGTGTGTGTGTGTTATATCTTTAGACTCACAGCCATTTCCCAACAAATTACTTACTCCTCTCTATACATCATCTCTGAATTTAGGCTTGGCTACACTCAGCGGGCCAAGGGAGCCTAACATGAGGTAACCCACAGGCCAAGGGGCTGAGATTAAAGTATAAGTAGAAAAAGCAAGTTGCTCACAGTACATTTAAATTGAAGTAGGTCGCTTCCTACTTTAATATTTGCTTTTGTCCAGTTCATTAATATATAATATCAACTTAGACTTCCCTTTGGACTCTGATCCCTTAGACTCAGACAGCCTTCCAACTACTTACTGAAGTGTAACCCACACCCTCTGAATCTGGCCTAAATCATCAAGCAAAAAGCCCCAAACCTAAGCTACAGTGTGAATTTAAACCAATATAGTCATACCAGTATAATACCTGGGAGGGTATTCTTGTCTTGGTACAAGAGAGCCTTTTTCAGTTTAGCCATGTCACCTGGGAACGGGCTCAAAATAACCTGAAAAAGGCATCCTTATACCAGGATAGTGTGTCCACATAGTTACACCAGTATCGCTATACATCAGTATAACTAGTAAATCTTTCCCCTGCAGACAAGGCCGCAGTTCAACTACTTTTCCTGCTACAACCTCCCTCACAGAATCTTTCACATTAGATCCTCAACATTTCAAAAGAAGTGGCAATTTCCTTAGCGTTTCAAAGGATTCCTGGCTGTGCGGTGGCGGTGAGGGTGGGTGGGATGTAGGGAGATCTCATCTCATCAGATCTCACTCTCTGTCCAGTCTAGCTGCCTGGACTAGGCTGAGAACCACTGTCTCTTGTTCCTCTTGAATCCAGGCTAGCTAGTGTATGATGCGGAGCAGTTCCACTCCTTCCCTACCACTGTTCCTAGGATGCAGGAAGTCACTCTCTTCCTCCTAGTTGCTAGAAAAGTGACACTCTCTTTCTCTTCGTCTCTCTAGGCAGGGCTGGCTCCAGGCATGTGCCTGGGGCGGCCAATGGCAGGGGGCGGCATTTTGGCCGCTGACAGCGTGGCCCCTCCTGTGGATTCAGCGGCTTGCCTGTGGTAGGCTGAAGCCGCAGGTCTGGCTGGCCGACCTGTCAGTGCCCGGAATGCTGCCCCCCCTGCTCGGGGTGGCAGAAAAGGTGGAGCTGGCCCTGTCTACAGGCTCCTGAGAGAATGAAACCATGACACACTTTCTTCCATCCATCACAGCTGCTAGGAAAGGAAGCTCATTTGCAGTGAGTTTCTCTTCTCCCTCTTCAAGGGAGCTAATTCTTGGCAGCTAATTCTCTTAGTGCGAAGTGGGTGGTTACTGGGCTGTGGGAAGATGGGTGTTCCAGGTCTGTCTACAAACAAAGAAGAGCAGCATCCCACTTTCTCTGGCTAAAATCAGGCAGAGAGCAGATCAGCAGGTCTAGGTGTGGCCGTGCGACTCCAAGGAAACTTGTTAGTGATTCAATTTGTGGTCACCAGGCTCAGAACCTCTGCGCATAAAAGATCTGCATGTTACATTTCTCTGTGTATACAGGAGCTGTCAACGTATGGTCACAAACAGGTGTCAGAAGGATGATCGTCCTGCCCTTTCCATATTGCTGAATAGAAAGGGTGTCCTGGCTACATCCCAAGTAGATGGTAGAGGGGTTCTAGTATGGAAGAAAGCCCTAGTATGGAAAAGGTTAGAAGTTACCGCTGTATTCATAAACTACTGTGCCTTCTATTCTAAGAGACAGTTTGAATTGACACAAATTATGGGGTGTAGGGCCAGTTTGTGACTCTTGTACTCTCATTGGTGAGCTGTCACTTACAATAATAGTTCCATTGACTTCAAGGGGACAACATGTGCAAGTAATTGCTCATCAATGGGACAAAGGGGTGTTGACCCTCACACAGACAGAAAAAAGCAACAGGAGAATCTTGGTTCTTCATTCCAGCTGAGTCACAGACCCAACATATAACGTTATGTCACTTGGTCTCCTTATGTCTCAGTCAGCTCAGCTAAGTTAAAAACTAGCAACACACTGCAAACCAGATGCTGTACGTGAACCAAGCTTTCCTGGGTAAATAGACTGCAAATAATACAAATCATATTATTTCAAACTTTCCAAGAATGTGTATATATTAAAATATATACAACATTCCCCCTCTTTTCCTGACAATTGGTTCATGGTCCAGAAGAAAAGAAATCCAGCAGACGGAAATTAATAATGCATCAGAAAAAACACAAGTGCATTGTTTTCCATGTAAAAAACGGACCCGATATAAAAAGCCACTTGCTCAGATTCTGTGATTTAAAGAAGAATCATTCTTAATTGGGATAATGAATAATGCTTTCAGAAAAGAGCAAATACAAAGTTGCCTTCAAAGGGAAACCTCAAGAATTAGTCATGAATTCTGATGCACATAGTAATTGGTACTGAAGCGGCCAATTTATGAAAAGCATATTAACTAGATATAGACTTAAATTAATTCCCTGGGTGTTAACACCCCCTGAATTTTGGGCAGCTTCTGATCGGAATCAGTAAGATGCAGCTTCAGCCATTTCCACTATGAACACTTTTTCAAAGGGACTGTTTTTTTTCGAAGGACCGTAATTCTGCTTTTTGCATTCATCCAAACGACCACATGTGCTGGAAAGAGAGAGAGAATTTGTGCAACCAAATGTCTCCCTCTTTCAGACACACAAGGTGGGTGAGGTAATATCTTTTATTGGACCAACTTCTGTTGGTGACAGAAACAAGCTTCTGAGCCACACAGGATATGTGTGCCCAGCAAAAGAAAAACCCATGACTGGCCTGTCCAGGAGCCAAGCTCTGGGACTCTCCCACCCCATAGCCTGCACCTGGAAATCTACACAGCAATGAAACAACCCCTCAGCCCGAGACCTGTGAGCTTGAGTTAACTGGCTTGGGCCAGCTGTAGGTTTTTCTTTGCTGTGTAGACATACTCACAGAGCTCTTCTTCATGTTAAAGAAAGCTATTCCAGCATCACAGCAAAATGCAAATTGGAACAGATTGTTTAGCATAAGTAGTTAGCATATACTGGAAGGGACTGGGTCATTTTCCAAGGTACAATCTGGACTGTTGGACAGCTGTGTCCCCTCAATTTTCCATCCTGCAGTACCTTTTACACTGCTTCGCTGTGAGAGTAACCATGCCTGGTCTGCTCACACCCAGCTTCCAGCAAGTAAATTAGCTATACTGTATAAGTGCTATGGCCAGTCACTCTTGAATTACACTACAGAGTAACTCCAGCAAATTCCCAGTCCCAGCCTTTCCCTCTGAAATACGCATCTTGTTATGCCCAGCCCTCTTCTGGACAACACAAGCTCATATAACATCCTTCATTTTACTAATAGAAAAGGATATGCACAAATCTTGTTATTTCAAATGGAGTTTCCCAAACACTTAAGTCCAAGCACCCTGGTTTAGATAAAAGAATAAAACAAGTTTATTAACTACAGAAAGCAAGAATTTAAGTGACTACAAGTAATGAGGCATAGAAGTCATAACTGGTTACAAAGAAATAAAAGGTAAAATGCAACTCATATCTAACTTAACAAGCTAAAGTGAATTCAAAATAAAACTCTCTCGCCACATGTTCTAGCAGTTTTACTGATTGAATCTTTCAGTCAGAATCCCTCCCTCAGTCCAAAGCTGTTTCTTTGTTCCTTGGGTGTTGTGGCTGCTGTGGGCAGAGAGAAAGGGAGGAATATTTTGGGGCATCAGTTTTCCTCTTTTTCTCTTCTTGGAGAATCATCGCTAATTGAGGTTTAAGAGGTAGAAGGTCTGTGGGGGCAGAAACCTCCAGCTGTTTCTTTACCAATATGTGGATTTCTTCCTCACAACCTTTTTTCCTGACACAGAATGGCCACTTAACCAAGGGATGGGTCCATATGATTTCGTTGACACCTGGCTGAGGAGTCAGTTTGCTTTTTGTCTTTGAGGAACTGGTTTGTGGCTGCTTCCCCAGATTTGGAATATGTCCTAACAAAATCATAAAGTAGAATCTTATAACTTTACATACAATGCCATCACACATATTTCACCAGGACAATAATGATCAGCAAGTTATGTGTTTTCAGATGATACCCTACAAGGCACAGTTTATATAAAATTTATGATAATCATGAAAAAGGGATGGACATAGGGATACAGACAGTCACAGGGACCATTCAAGGCAGAGTGGCCCATTAACACCTCTGCAGTCATCGGTCAAATCCAGTATCTGTGTTCAGTCCATGATTTTTAATGTCCAGAAGAGTAATGAATTTGCTCCCAGGCTCATCTTTTGAAAGCATTGTGCAGATTTCCTTTGAGGATGATGACTGATAAGTCAGCTACAGAGTAATTGCAGGTGAGGTGTTTGTGTCTTTTATAATTTTCCAATGTGAGTTTATTCGAGAGTGTACTGATTGTCTAGTTTCACTCACATACATGTTATTGGGACATTTAGTGCACTGAATGAGGTTTATTATGATAAGAATGTGTAGGATCCATGGATCTTGAAAGGTGTGCTGGGGATACGTTTGCAAGTTTTACATCTATTTTTCTGGCAAGGTCTAGTTCCACTGGGAGTTGGTGTGTCCTGATCAGTGAGAAGCTTGCTTTTAATAATGAGCTTGGAGAGGTTGGGAGGCTGTTTGAAGGCCAGAAGTGTGGGTTCAGGAAAGATTTCTTTCAGGATGGGGATCCCATTGAGTATGGGTTGATGATACTCAGCATGGGTTCCAGTGTGGGGTGGTAAGTTGATACCTAGAGGTGTGCACTCAGAGTGGGGTTTTTTTCTGTATTGAAGCAGGTTCTCTTGAGGTAGTTGGGTGGCCTATTTCCTGATGCAATCTACTTCTCTGGTGGAACATCCTTGTTTGGTGAAGGCAGATTTGATTGCGTTAAATTGTATATCCCAGACTTCCTCCTTGAAGCATAATCTGTGGTTTCTGAGTGTCTGGCTGTAGAGAACAGATTTCTTGGTGCGTTGAGGTGATTAGTGGATCTATGAAGGTAGGTGTGGAGATCTGTGGGTTTCTTGAATATGTTTGTCTGTAGGGTTCCATTGCTGAAGCTGATTGTGCACTCTCTCTCTCTCTCTCTCTCTCTCTCTCTCTCTCTCTCTCACACACACACACACACACACACTTTGCTTTTTACTGGATGCAGATGAATGTGTGAAACTATTAGTGAAAATTCTGAGGCTGTTATTAAAAGTTTGGCCCAAAGAGTCAACAAGTATCTAAAAAGGTGAAAAAATAGAGATAAAGACCAGGCCATAAAGTCTGCATTTAGGTCCAAACCTTTCCCAAATTCAGATCTAGGGATTTGGCTTTTAAGTTTGAATTTTTACCCAAATTCCCCCTAAATTTACAGACTTTGGGTCACATACTTGCAGAATACTGAATCAAGGTCAATGAGCCCTAGCCAATATCCAGTTGTTCCTGAAGGATTTGGATAGATATTTGCAAAGTGTTCATCACTACAGCTGTGAGAATAACTGGGGTTTTTTTGTTTGTTTGTTGGCAGTTAAAAAAAACGGCTCAAATGAAACATTTTATTTGATCTGAAATGAAACATTTTGTTTCAATTTCAAGCTTTTTTAATTTTTGGAAAAAAAAAGGAAAATTTGAAACTAAAAGTAGTTTTAAATTGAATCTTTTTGTTAAGAAAACATTGAAACAAAACATTTTGATTGCTTCAGAACTTAATTTGTTTTTTAACCAAAACAATGTGGCAAAGTTGACATGAATTTGGGAAATGTTTCAGTCACCTTCAATCTGCATCTGGAAATTCCTCCCCCTCCATCCCTATACTGGGTACTGAGCTCTCAAAAATCTGACCCCAACTGTACACACTGAATACCTTTGAACTCTGGCCTTCTGTGCTTGCCTTGGGCACAGTATTTCTGAGATATGCTAGGATTTGAGACTCTGTAGATTCCCCGTTTCATGCAGGGGCTCAGACGCCACAATCTAACCCACAGAAAGATTCATTCAATACATAAAAATATGAGGATAACCACCTGACATCACAGTCAATCTATACACAGTATATCTCAGTGAAAAACTGCCAGATCATTTGCCCAAGAATAAGATGCTGGTTTAGAATTTATCAGTCTGCAACCCAACATTGTATTACTGATCAATACCATTAATGTGGTGAATTGTCTTTGTTCTAAGCCAGGGGTCTGCAAACTACGGCCCGGGGGCCAGCCCCGGCCCGCAGCTTCTATTTGTCCGGCCCTCCAGCTGAGCAGGCATGCCAAACAGGCACGTGGAGAAGCCGCCGTTGCCTCCCTGCCCACGAGCTGCTGCCGGCGGCCCCATGTGCAGAGGGATGAGTGCCCCCGTGGCAGCGGCTGGAGTAGCAAAGTGGGGGATTTTGCATATGTTTAATTTTTTCACAGTTGCTTCGGCCCACAAAGCCCCTTCAAAAATCATATATGGCCCTCGTATCACAAAGTTTGGAGACCCCTGTTCTAAGCCACTAGCACACCCCTATGGAATCCACACAGTTCCTGAATGTTTAGATTCACCAGTCAATGGGTAACAATTACTGAAGCCTCTCACATTTCCTAGAATACCTCAGAGAAACACTGGAAGAAAAAACTGTGCAAAGTATTTTAAAATGTTAAAATCTGAAAGTTAAACAAAGAGACTGCTTTAATTACTATGTATACAGCCCTGCAAGTGTGTGTAATGCTTTACCGGCTAATATAAAGACTAGGTCCTTGTCTCCTAGGGTTTACAATCCCATGAAGAGCAAGAGGAAAAAGCAGGTTGCATGGTAGATTTCTAGTTTGATTTTATTTTAAATTATGACATTTATAAGCCAGACCACTTTATGACAAAGTTAACTGTAGCACACACAGCATTTGGAATGAATGAGAAAAAGAACAGATCATAAAATATTTTCCTTTGCTTATATTTATGGTTCATGAACACAACTGTTTAATGAATAAATTATTCTAAGCAAACGACATTTTATTAGAGTAGAGTACAGCAAACTGCTGTTATTTCCAACTTAACTTTTTACATTTAAACAATTGATTTCCTTTTTATGTGTGAGAAAAACTATCAAATGATGCAATCACCCCCTGGTATTTTAGCTAGTATAAATGCTGAGGCTTTACAAAAGTCATTTATCTTTCATAGGAACTTTTTGTTAGGCAGCAAGTCAGGTTTAAAAGTGTTTAAAGGGTCTTAGCTAATTGATCATTTTAGAGATGATTTAAACACAGGTGAAACACCGACAAAGACTTTTAAAGTAAGCTTTCTTAATGGATGAAAAACTATCCATCATACGGCTTACTGCTTGCCCTCCATTCCTCACCATCCTGTTAAATCTAATAAGTTCTATTAAAGCTGTTAACATGTGGTGTCCGTTAATGGAAAGTGTATAATACACAAAGAATGAAGGGGACATGAAGCCCCACAGAAGTAAAGGTTTAGCAAAGAAATATGAACTCTAGTCATTTAGAAGGTCAGTACAACAACAGGGCCAATGTTGCAGCTCTTACTTGGGCCAAATTCTCATTTAAAGCTTTGGTTGTATAAGGAGAGCAGGTTAGGTTCTGCCAATGCACTAAGATAGGGCTCATATATTTCAAATGCATCATAAAACAAAAGTTAGAGGCTGAAGAAAAATATATTTACTCCTGGCTTAGGAAGATAATGTGACGTATGACAAGTCTGGATCTCTTTTTGATGGTTCTAAATTGTCCAGATTAAGTTTAATGATTCGTGAAGAAACACAGCAATCGTGAAACCTGTATGGCAAAGGCTGTAATAGGTGCTTGGAATGTCTGCTGGTAGCTGATTACAGACATCTTGAAAGAATTGCTCAAGCAAGCCTTCTTGCAAATCTGAAGTTAGCCTTCTGTCATTTGGGTGCTGCTTCAGAACTAATGCATTCATGCTAGAAAGTGGTTGATTGGAAGCTTCAAGGACCTGGGGGTAATCAAAAGCTTTGAACTCTCTGTAGCTTGTGGAACTGCTTTACTTGTTGCTATGGGGACTATCAGAACATATTATAATGACCAAAACCAGTCTATGTAGTAACAGCTGTGAGTGTAATCCATAAATTAGCTCATTAATTCAAAGGAAAATATTTTCTGCTTGTTTTTAATTACAGATAACTTGTCTACTAGTTAACAAAATCTAGAACTTTTATTGGAATATGATGAAAGTTAATGTATTTAAATAATGTATGTGTGGGTTTTTTTGTGCCTTAGTGGGACTCCTGTTGACTTTATTCTTAAATATAAGTCTATTTATCAGAAGAAATTAAGAAATGATGATGATGAACATAAATGGAACACTTGGAGTAAGACTTCAAACTACCAGTCCATTCCTTGATCTAGAGTGTAATTTGAATCTAAAATCAGTTTTGTTGATAACTTTTTTTCCACCCTACTTAAGAAATTAGAAAGACCTCTTGATGTTATCTGTTAGTCATCATCGGTTATACTAAGAATCCTAAGTTTGAACTAAAATATAGAAACAACCAGATTGATGAAGAGCTGTTATGGAGCTGTGAGTATGGTAGAACCATGAAACTAGCATTCTGGCCCTACTGTGATAACAGACACAACTTTATTTATTATTACTGTATTATTATTATTTGTATCCTGGCAGTGCCTAGTAATCATGAATAAGGGCCACATCATGCTAGGCGCTGTACAAACACAACAAAAAACATGGTCCCTGCCCTAAATCGTTTGCAATCTAAGCAGATTATCAAATCTACTTAGGGACATTGTCCAGTAGCTTGGGCTGACAAGAGCCAGTCTTTAGAGTTCTGGGTGGCCCAGCAGAATGCATTCTGTACCCTAGCTCGAAACAAGAATGCTTTTTGGTCTCCACAAACTAAAATTACCTTTTGATATGAAAACAGAAGGTGGGAGGGCAGAATGTTTGGGCCACAAACAACTTCCTCTCCTGCAGTGGAAGCAGTTTCAGCTGTTTGTGCTGGGGTCCAGGAAATGTCCTCAGGCATTGTCCAGGCAATGTCCTTAAAATAGCCTCCAAAGAACAATTCACTAAATAAGGCAGATGTCTGGGGGGTCACTAAGCACTCATGGCCCCAGAGGGTACTGTTTGAATAATGATAAGTCAGGATCCCACTCACACCTGCTACCTCGCTCATTGAGGGCCATCACTCTACACCTTAGCCTGCCTCTCGGTCCCTCCATTTCCTTGTCACAGGTTAGGGTACTTCTGCAGCCCTCACTCCATCCCTTAGTTCCTGTTCCTGGGAAAAGCACAGTCCCAACCTGCCTCTCACTCCTGTGGCAATCCCTCCCCTCGCACAAATGCTAAAATAACCTTTTAAGAGTCTCCCAGAGAGAGTTTGGAATCCACAGAGATCCGTAAGTGCTCCTGAACTCAGAACTCCTGGTCTGCCTGGGAAGCCTGCATGGGAAGGAGCTTGGGGACTAGCCATGACAGTAGCAACTAGAATGGAACTACTTTGCACATTGTTACCTCTGTTTTATAACAGATTCATTATCATGCTCTTTCTTCATACACAACACAATTTTGCATGATACAATTCTGAAAACTAATAGTGGAGTTGTTAGACACTTTAGTGCCTTTCTGCTTACCTTTTAGCTACAGTCTGCTGACTATGAGATTCATCTTAGATATGACAGTGTTGCCGCTATGATGAACATGCTGAGCAACACTGATGACTATGACAAAATTAATCTTTCAGACGATGACCCCAGTTCAACAAAGCACTTCTGCATGTGTTTAACTTTAAGCACTATTGAGCTCGTGCTTAAAAATTTTGCTGAATTGATACCTGCAATTATACAAAGAAACCAAGTAAGGTAACAAAGAGTAAAATAAAACTAAAGTGGTTTCAAGCACTTAGGTGCTGATACTCTGCTCTGTTACACTATCCTAAATAAGGAGTATCTCCACTGAAAACAGTGGAATTAATCTAATATCAGTGAGTGATGAATCAAGCCCTATATTTCTGTTTGGGTTGAATCTAATGCAATCATTTCAAATGATAGATTTACAGGAAAGACATATCTACTATTTTAATGTTAAAACATGTTACTTCATATTTATCTCCAGTAAAACAAGCCAGATTAGTATTGCATAAACATAGTGAAACAGAAGCCAATAAATAGTTGCAAACCAAAATAACTGGAATAATTGGTTTTAAGAAACACACGGTCAATATTTTCTTTGTTTTACAATTTAACAAAAATACATTAAAGGCACAGCAGGTATATTTTCAAAAAACAACAGACTGAGAATAAATGCATTTAGATGATGAATTACCAGCCTCCTGCAGAAGAGAGTTAGATTGTTACTGAAACAGAGTGTTTAGTATCATTGGAACAAATGTCGTAACTGAGAAATGACCCTGCAAGCTAACTGTTTACATAGTAGATATAAACCACCCCCTCCCCCATGGAAATTACCTTGGAAAACAGTTTTTTAAAAATTGTATAAATTACATTATATAAGATGTAAACTTTTTCATAATGTGCCAAATTATATTCCTTTTTCCCAAAAGAAGAAACTCATAAACCCCAATAATCACAGTAAGAAATCAAAAAATAGCAGTAAGATGAAGGGCTGTCGATTAATTGCAATTAATTTACATGATTAACTTAAAAAAATTAATCAAGATTAATCACACCGTTAAACAATAGAATACAATTGAAATTTATTACATATTTGTGAATGTTTTTCTACATTTTCAAATACATTGATTTCAATTACAACACTGAATACAAAGTGTACAGTGCTCACTTTGTTATTTTTTATTACAAATATTTGCACTGTAAAAATTGTAAACAAAAATAGTATTTTTCGATTCATCTCATACAAATACTGCAGTGCAATCTTTATCATGAAAGTGCAGCTCACAAATGTAGTTTTTTTTGTTATGTAACTGCACTCAAAAACAAAACAATGTGAAACATTAGAGCCTACAAATCTGCTCAGTCCTACTTCTTGTTCAGCCAATCGCTAAGAGAAACAAGTTTGTTTACATTTATTAGAGATAATGCTACACACGTCTCAATTATAATGTCACCCAAAAGTGAGAACAGGTATTTGCATGGCACTGTTGTAGCTGGTGTCATAAGATATTTATATGCCAGATGTACTAAAGATTCATATGCCTCTTCCTGCTTTGGCCATCATTCCAGAGGACATGTTTCCATGCTGATGATGCGCATTAAAAAATAATGTGTTAATTAAATTTGTGACTGAACTCCTTGTGGGGAGAACTGTATGTCTCCTGCTCTCTTTTAACCACATTCTGCCATATATTTCATGGAATAGCAGTCTCAGATGATGACCCAGAACATGCTTGTTTTAAGAACACTTTCACTGCAGATTTGACAAAATGCAAAGAAAATACCAATGTGAGATTTCTAAAAACAGCAACAACATTCAACTCAAGATTTAAGAATCTGAAGTGCATTCCAAAATCTGAGAGGGATGGGGTGTGGAGCATGCTTTCAGAAGACTTAAAAGAGCAACACTCTGATGCGGAAACTACAGAAAATCAACTTTCTGCCGGTGGCATCATGAAAATGAACACGCTTCAGTCCACAGCGCTTTGGAAAGTTACTGAGCAGAACCTGTCATCAGCATGGATGCATGCCCTCTGAAATGGTGGTTGAAGCATGAAGGGACATATGAATCTTTAGCACATCTGGCATGTAAATATCTAGCGATGCCGACTACTACAGTGCAATACAAATGCCTGCTCTCACTTTCAGGTGACATTATAAACCAGAAGCAGACAGCATTATCTCCTGAAAATGTAAACAAACTTGTTTGTCTGAGCTATTGGCTGACCATGGAGTAGGACTGAGTGGACTTGTAGGTTCTAAAGTTTTACATTGTTGTTTTTTTTGTACATAATCCTACATTTATAAGTTCAACTTTTATGATAAAGAGCTTGCACTACATTATTTGTGTTAGGTGAATTGAAAAATACTATTTCTTTTGGTTTTTACAGTGGAAATATTTGTAATCCAAAATAAATAGAAAATGAGCATTGTACACTTTGTATTCTGTGCTGTAATTTAAAACAATATATTTGAAAATGTAAAAAATATCCAAAAATATTTAAAGAAATGGTATTCTATTATTGTTTAATAATGAGATTAATCATAATTAATTTTTTTAATCACTTGACAGCCCTAGTTGTAATATAAAATCATGAGGAAGACATGTTGAGGTTGAACTTTCAATCTAACTTTGCATTTCCAAACTTTAGACTATTTAATTTCTCAAATGTATGGTTACAGTCACATTAGAGGTTTTTTGCATAGAATTTCCTTCTTTTTAATTGTTTATCTGTTTAAGAAAGAAAAAGGTTAGAAGTTGCCAGTAGGACTTGGCAGTTCCGTGATCCTAAACTCTGGCACAGCATACAAAAATATTTAAATAAATGGTATTCTATTATTGTTTAACAACACGATTAATTGTGATTCATTTTTTTAATCGCTCGCCAGCCCTAGTAAGATGCAGTCTGGTTGTCCTGTTCTGGCATTGGTGTGACTGACAATATAGGAAACAAGTCACAGGTATACCTAGTCATTTTAGTTTATATTCAGTAAAGGGGTTTTATGCTTTATATTTTATATATATAAGTGAATGAAGATCCCCATTCTTTGTTACTAATTGTCACAAAGATCAATCAACAGTAAGCAAAATGTTAACCTTCCCACCGCTGCACACTTTTGCTGGTTCAGAACATAACATTCATGATATGATTGTGCCTTGAAGGGGCACCTCCACATTGTGGTTCAAGCTCCATTGCAAGCTCTGCATAGCACTTTATCTCAGAGCGCTCCCAAGAATGCAGAGGCTGGGCTGCTCTTTGAGGATGCATATATGAGCTGTCCTAAGGGCAGCTCCACTTAGTGGTGTGGGAGTGGGAGGGTAGAGGTTGTAACCCCACCCCTCTTCAACAGCATCCAGAGGCTTATGTTGGGGACTAGCCGTGAGTCATGATTATGTACAGAAAAGTAAAAGGAATACATTTAAGCTTGTAGTCCACATGAAAGTGCAAGCGGGGAAGACTCCTTCACCCCTCTTAGGTAGCCAGGCACAACCTGCTCCTGAATAATCACGCATGTATTCATGCAACCATCCTGTTTTCACTGTAAACCCTCCCATTTAAGAAAGTGGGAGATTTGGGTGTGTTAGGAATGCAGGATCAGGCCCTCCAAAGTCAGCATGAATGCTTAGTTCTGGTCTACAAAAATACACTCTCAAGCTTCAGCTGCTAAGTTTATACCAGCCACCAACTACAAAGCTGTTGATATCAATTAGCTGCATGGAGTTCTTAGTCAACAATCCTTTAAGTGCCATGGTTCTAGCACAGCATGCTCAGGGCCACATATTCATCAGGTGCTACAAACTTTTAACTAATGGAATGGCATGATGGATAACGTGTCTCTGGGTCCATAAGCAGCATGTTGCTGTAGATGTTATAAAATGATTTAGGGGGCGAAGGGGAGAAATTTGTTAACATTAATGTTAGAGTTGCATAGTTAAAAGGGAAATTGTCAGCTTGAAATTAGTTGATTAAAAATAACTTAGCCAATGGGTCTGCAACTATGCCAATCCACTGACTAAAACACCCTAAGCATGGGAGGCCCTCAGTGGGTACTTTTACAGCTATGGCTTTCAGTAGTAGCCACATCAGCCCATGGAAGTCTCCTGAGCAAAACCCACTTATTCAGGCTTTTTATGGATGAGGACCGAGATACAAGAGCATATCACATTACTCCCATGTTACATTCCTGCTCTTTGAATCTTTCATGCATAGGCCAGGAATGGACAACAAACATGGTAGGTCATTACTAATACTACACTTGACAGAGGAAGTTGGCCTTGCAGAATGAAATGATAATAAATAACTAGCATTTATATTATATGTTTTATTCAGAGATCCAAAGGAGCTCTAGAAACTTTACAAACTGATTGGGAAGAGCTCATGCTGCCCATTACCGAAACAAAAACGTTGCATACCTCTCTAGACAGGGTACCCTCTATTACATATTCCACAGCAATACTGCAGAACAAAGGGCAGAGGGCAAGAGATTATTCAGTCAACACTACCCCAGGAAGCATGACATTGTCCATTCGGAATTTGACAGAGTTTGATGGAAGAGCAAAGTATGCACAAAGAGTAGGTGCGCCAGAGTTCAGAAGAAGATGATTGACAATGGCAAAGGGTTTGCAAGTTCCATGGAGAGAACCAAAGAAGCAGCATATATCCCAGAGGAAGAGTCATTGTAGGTAAAGAAACAAAGGGCAGAGGAGAGAACAGTTCGTGCAACACAGAGTAGACAGGGAGCCCATTAGTGGATTAACGGAGTGGCTCAGTAGGTGGCCAGGGTAGCACTGGAGCTAAATATGGCTGGCAGGGCAAATCAAGTAAAATTTAGTTTAAAAACAACCTGTAAGCTAAATGTGTAGGAAAAAAATGGAAAAAGACTACTTATAAATAATAAAGAAGTGGTAAAGAACAATGCTGATTTTCAGTAATCCAGTTATCAGAATAAGCATAAAGCATTGAAGCATAAGCATAAAAGTGGGATTAGCATGTTTTGACAAAACTATTGCCCTGCACTTAGTGGTAGCACTTCTAACTGTTAATACTATACACTGGGTTGTTCTGTTTTCTACAGTGGTCTGCAGGAAAAGTTACCATTGGAAAGTATTAAAGACTAATTGGACTCTACTTCCACTCAGGCATTCTGCACAAGGGAAAGTGTAGACATGGTTATTCTGCTTCTTCAACCCCATTAGCTCAGTCCAGCTGCTTGAAACATCACCGTGTCCAAAAGAAAAGCTCTTTTAGGAGCAGTGCTTTGCTTGCAATACATGTTGAGCCAATACTTGTGGGATTTTACTGCAACGTCTAATGATGAACAGGACAGTAATACTTATTGTTCAGCTTGGTTACACCAGAAGTGTTACAGAAGCTGCGTGCTATACACTGCAATTAGGAAAAAGATTATATATTCATTAAAATGCTGTATGCTTACGGCAGAGTAGGCACTTCACCACCTCCTTAGGAGCTTGATCATTAAGATGCTGAGCATTCTGTCCCTGATCCAAGAAAACTCTTAGGCACATGCCTAACTTTAAGCATGTGAGTGGTCCTGTTGACTCACGCCCTAAGGGGCTGAACATGAAAACACTCACTACACAGTAGTAAACACTTTACTCACTACTAAGTATTTAGAGGATTGGGCAGCATGGCCCTGATCCAGGAGACTGAGTAGCCAGAAAATTTTATAATAATTATTTAATAGGAAAAAAAATGTTATTCACGGCTTGCTTATGGATTCTTCACAGCAATTTGACTTCCACCATGTAAAGCATGCAACATTAAAACTTGGGGACTACAGATGCTATTGCAATTTGATTCTCGTCTGCAAACTTCAGTTTCATCTTCTTAAGAAGCTGAGTCAATAGGACCTTTTGGGAGTGAAGCTCTTTTGAAAAATATTGGATAAATTATCCTCGCTCCACTGACTTCCAGCTGAGGTTCTCTTCCATGGTGCTTAGTCTCTGCTCATTCATTTTAGAAAGTAAGCAAAAGCTTGATTCCAGTAACAAAATTCAGTTCAAAGATAAAATGTAATACTGCAAGCCAACAATATTTACATTTAACAGATTGTAGCACTTTGGTTTTCAAAAGACTCAGTCCAAGGTAATTAAAACTTTGGTGGCCTTTCAATTTTTAAATTGCAAATAAAGGATAACAAAACCTACAGAATTGGGGTCTTTCTCCAGCACATGTGGCATGAAAAGTCCATGCTGTCATGGTTTGACAGGTGTGTGCTGCTAAACTGCTGTTGCACAGAGTTACTCATGAAATTTGAGAGTGTTTGTAAACAGTCTGTACTTTCTCAAAAGTACCCTAGAGATTTGTTACAGGAAGTCAAATTGCTCAAATCTACATAATTTGGCACGATACGTTGAAAGCATGCTTGAGTGATCATAATTGCACTGGGACTGACTTCATTTAGCAATCTCTGGGCATACCTTTCCAGCAACAACTGCAGGCGATATAAATTCAGTCTCTTGTTTGTTTCTGAAAGTGATTAGCCTAAAAATTTTGGAATTTAAACACTCATAATTGCAAAGAGTTATTTATATTCAATTTTGATTTATTTAAAAAAATGGTGCTCCCTTTCTCTTCGGGATTCATTCAAGTTGCTTTGGAGAGTGAAAATATCACCAAACAGAAACACGATGAAGGGAGAAAGATAATTCTCACAGGTGGAGAACACTCTCCTTACAAAAGCACTCTTCCCTGAAAGGGTACACTGTAAGATGGCAGTTTGCAAAAACAGCATAAAAGTGGCTAATGTTGATCAAACATAGACATTATGCTATTAAATGTAAGAACTTATGGTACACTGAACTAACATTAAGGCTTTAAACTGCCCAGAAGCAAAAGTTAAGGCTGAGCTAGAACTCCAGTCTTAATTCATGGTGCAGTGTAACAAAAACTACACACAGCATAGGCTAATGGAGTGTTAGTTTAGTTCTGAACACAGTGACGATTGTTGCTTAACATTATGAATAGAGCTAGATGAATGCTGTTAAAAATTTTACATGATATTAAATTTTTTAAACCAAACCACTACGTTTTGATTATTTCCTTTTTGTATTCACTTTCTTCAGTGTAAACATACTGAGTAGCAGGAATGTTCAGAGAAGCAGTGAATTTAAACTGAGTATTTGAAAATATTTGATTAAAGGGAAGTTTTAATTCCTAAATGCAAGTGTATGTGTAGGGAGTCTACTCTGAAAAAGAGTCATGCTCATCCAATCAAACAATAGAAATAATATGTGGCTTCTGTATGAATAAAAAGTGCTTGAATCTCAAATATAGAATAACTCTCTGTGAAAATAAATAAGTACATTCGAAGCATTTGTAGAGTGCTCATACAAAATCACAAAGAATGAGGCAAAATTCAGTAAAAATGGTGATTGCTAGAAATTATTTGCCTAACTCTAATCATGAACTATTGCATATTTAATTTCCTTGTTTGTTTTCATTAAAAGAGGAAATACATTGTGGTGTTTATTTTTCAAAGGCTATGAAAACTGTAATTATTTACAGAGCCAGACAGAACCACGGGTGCCTTTGAGTTTGCAAAATCGTATCAGTCAGGTATCTGGTTTGGGAAACAAAAACCAGGGATGTAAAGATGAACAGTTTTGGACAAATTTCAATTTTTTGTTGAAAACCACGCAGCTGTATCTGAGATGTTCCAGCCTTCGACTAAATCTATAGCCAAGGATTAACTCTAACCTTCTTCAAAAAGAACTTGAGAGTTGGAAGACATAGAGGGCATCTCTCTTCACTGTAAGGACAGCAAAGCTTACAGTAAACAGTGCTCTCTTTGTTTTGGACAGTCTGTGTATTCATGTATAACATTCCGGGAGCAAGTCAGACCAGTGAGGGGCTGTGTCACCTCTGCAACCTTGGGTGCCTCACAGTGCTTCACTGTTGTAGCTCCCACCTGGGCTGTTCACAAACAGCCTGCCAGTATGCAGGTCACACCGTGAGTGTCTATGCATAGCAATAGCCTGCCAGCACACTCCAATCACACGCTGGCTTTCACCAGCCTTGGCTACCACTTGCAGGGTGACCCCAACACATTTTCAGTCCTGGATTCTCCCCAAAAATGTGTTATGCACTGTCCAGCCCTCTAAGGGATCAATATAAAATAATTTGCCACTTCAAATGGAATTACCCACTCAGTTCGCAACATTAGATTAGTTCTGATTAAAGAATAAAACAAGTTTATTTAACTACAAAGAAATAGGTTTTAAGTGTGTACAAGTATTAAGGCATTAAGGTCAGAAATGGATACAAGAAAAATAAAGATAATATGCTTCCTAGTACTAAACTTAATTTGGTTCAAGGTGAAATTCTTACCACATTTTCCAGTGCATTCCTGACCAAACTCTCAGGCCAGGATCTACTCCCAAGATCCAGTGGCTATTTCTTTTGTCTCCTTAAGTGAAAAGGGAGAGATAAATAGGAAGAGATAACATGGGGGTGTTTTTCTCCCTCGCTTTTCTAGTTCAGTCACCTTTTGAAATGCATTTTTCCTGGAAGTGACCCCTATACAAAGTTTTTTCCAGCTGAGAGCAAGAAGACGTGGAGTCTGGTGGGGAAGAGGTGTTATGCTGTTGCTTTTCACAGCTGTTTTCTAAGGGCTTGTCTTCACTATGCAAGGTAGCAATCGGTCTTTTGGCGATCGATTTATCGCATCTTGTCAGAATGCGATAAATTGATCGCCAGCGGCGTCCCCGTCAACTCCATAACTCCAGCTCGCCAAAAGGCGCAAGCTGGAGTCAATGGGAGAGCGCGCCGCTGCCGTGAGGATGGCAGGTAAGTCGGCTGCAGATATGCCAACTTCAGCTAAATTATTCACGTAGCTGAAGTTGCGTATCTGCAGTCGATCCCCCCGCCTAGTGAAGACCAGCCCTAAGATGCAGATCTGTTTGTCTCTTGCCTTTCCCCTTCTTTCATGCCAAAGAATGGCCACTTGATAGGTGATGGCTCATCAGCTTTGATGACACCTGGCTTTGGACTTCAACTTATCCTTTGTCTTTGAGAAACAGGCTTATACACTTCCAAGAGTTGTCTGGTAAACACAGTTCATTTATGATTCCTGCTTATGTTTATAACTTTGTATATAATGTTGCTACATATATGTCACCATGATATTATTGACCAGCCAATTAGCTTTCATAGGATACATTTCAGAGCATATTTTGTACAAAGAGTATTCCATTAGTGCATAGGGTGCAAATACAAGGGATGCATTCAGTCACAGTACGTCAGACTGTGTGTAAGGTTTCTGTAGCTGTGCTTCTCATATATTGGATGAGTACTGTCCCCATTTGTATTGTCAATATGTAGGTTTTCACACTGCAATGGGTGTCTCTCTCCAGCTTCTCAATCCAACATAATTTGGACTACCATATTAGGTCTCTCCCCACTCTGGTAAAATATTTTATTGCTTGATTTGTGAGATCTTTAACTGTACAGCACTTGAAAGGGTTTGTGCAGCTCCTACCTAGGCACTTCAGGTTGCATCATCTTACATACTATAGAAACAACCCTTTCTGCTGTTCTTACAGATCAGGAAAGGGGCAAAAAACACTGAGGGGTACCTCAATTTCCCCAGCATTGGTCTTTGGACAAGGGCTAAATTTCCCCTGAAAGAACAGGCTGAGGGGGCATTTCCCCATACAAACAGTATGGGTTCTGGGGGATCTATAGGAGGTCAATACAGAATGTCTACGTCTCCTCACAGGCTCTGGGGCCCTGGCAGAAACAATCTGTTTCTAACCAAGCCAAGCCACTGATATAGTGAGCAAGAGCTTTGCCCAAAGATGGACCAGAGCATTTGGCTCAACCTCATCTCAGCAGTAATATGATTAGCATCATGTGATGAATAAGCCTATCTTGAATTGAACCCACAAAGTCCTGTCAGTACATTCAGCATGTGGATGAGCAGGAAATACAGCCTGGACATATATATTAAATCTGTAGGTACTGTTCAAATCCCAGATTATCTGTAGCTAATATTACTATGTACCTGGCCAATAATATGCAGTCAAGGTTGTGGCATTTCATGGTATGTGGTCTGTCTCGCTGTGAAGATGGAGACATTTTGCCTGCCAACTGGCTTCCTTTCATTGACATGCCACAGCTTACAGATCACATAGCTCAGTAGAAATAATTCATCCTCACCCCCAGTGAGTGTGTGACTTGCCCTTTACTATACTGAGAACATAACACATGGTGCTCCCATATCTTCTCATGGGCTGGATACACAATTTCCATTCAGCTGGGTTCTCTCAAACAGGAGATTCTGAAACACTCAGATATGAGCAGGTCACAGGACCTGAGGACTCTCTGAGTCATCCTTTACTCAGATAGTAGAATATTGAATTCAAAAGCTCAACACTCTCTGCTAGCTCATGCTTGCAGGTAGACCTTGTTAGCTTTCAACCAGGATTGTATAATTTCTACAGGGTTAAGTGTGGAGGAGTCTTAAGAACAGCCAATCATGAGGAGAAAATTGAAGGTCCAGTTCGTTTTGTGGTTATTTAAATTACCAATAAAATCAAAACTCCAGGGCAAGGATATGTTTGGACTACAAATGGTGTGTGAGATTCTGTTTAGAACAGGATGGAAAATTCACCTTCAATTACCCAAATGAACACTTTGCTGCTATAATTAGCCATTTTTTCTTCCCAGCAATGTCACCTTTTACCTGCAGCATGAGTTAGAGAGCTTCATTTATTTTTAAAATCACCAAACATATTTTATCCTTGGTCTCATAGCCAATGGCAGGAGTGGGGAGCCATTCTGAATGTTCATCATGATTGTTTATAATACTTGAAGAACACTGCTGGATTACTGTTATAAACATTCTACATTTGGCTAAATATTGTTGGTGTAAACAAGATATTTTTTACTTGTTATAATCTGGTGCAGTGTAAGAAAATATTGATTTATCAAGAGAAGTAAATAAAGACAGATACTATCTATAGGTATTTGTATCTTTTAGCTGCTATAGTGTAAACAATCCTTTCTGTTAAAATTAAATTGCCACTAATCTTGCTGATCCCTATTATAATAATTATTGAATATACACCACATATGCAGCCATGATGTCCACGTTCTAATTTGGAGTCAAGTTGCCAAGGAATCCTGAGCTAGCAGCTGCCTTGGGACTTCAGGAGAAAGAGAGAAACTTCACAGAAATTATCTCAGGTTTGTTTAGAGTACATAAATTTATATTGGTTTCCTATTTGGGTTTGGGCTTTATTTTTTTTAAGAGGGGGCAGGAGTGAAAGACTCATGTTCCTTATAGCCTTCCACACTACCCTCCAGCCCATCCCTCGCCCCTCCTAGTTAAAAGTTTCCATGTGAGAAAAAGATTAATGAAATGGGAGAGAAGGGTTGGTCTGGTACGTCAGAGAGAACAAGTCTCACAGAAAAGTATTTTTTCACATTGTCTCTGGGCCTGGACTTTCTGTTTAGGCGTGGGACATGGACTCAGATCAAATACATTCCAGATATGGAAGAGTCCAGATTCAGAAATCTCTCTCCATTTAAACAATTCTTGGTTTCCAAGCCATGTTTCCCAAATTCATATGTACTGGCTCAAATTCCAGGGTCCCACAGAGGAACCTCAACACGAGTGTTTTCTGACCTCACTGTTTAGATAATATGCTTTGATTAGAAAAGGTGATGAGGTCTAGCCTTGGCTTAGATGGAGATAAGGCGAGAGGAAGAGTTGTGATTGAGTATACAGATACAGTACTGATGTAATAACCAGTTCAACAGCTACCAGTATCTCAGAGATTTAACTACTACTTATTAAAAATGTACAAGAAAAATTGCCTGCCTTTCCTTTAATTAAACTAAAACAGATATCCCTTTATTTAGGAGTGGAACCCCCATTTTCTTTCCCCAGTTTTAGTGAATCAATCCTGTGAGAAGCTGCCTCTCTTCAAATCATTGACGTGAGGAGGAGTTAGACGGTGCTCAGCAGTTCACACTTCCATCCCCAGAGCTAGCTCGATTACTCATTCACAAGGAAAGCCTTTGGGAATTCTTCTTTATTGCAGAACTTTAAAGGGGCGAGAGATAAGGAAACCTAGAGGACTCTTCCTGTCCCTTAGCAGAGAAATAGATTAGTGGTTAAGGCTCCAGAACTGGTTAAAGCGAAAGACTAATGCGTTGATGAAATATGTCTTAAATCATTTTGATATATTTGAGTGTCTCTCTAAAGAAGATCTAGAGAAAATGAAGTATTACTTAAGATATTGCAAGTAAAGGATTTAATTGGTAGCTTTAATTTCTTTCCCCCTCTCCATTTGGTCACAGTACTTTTCTTAATGATTGGAGATTTTTTTTTAAAAAAAAGCAAGAGCTTACACAGTTTCCCTAAGTGAACTCATTTTCATTTAACCAAACGAAATATTTTGTCCAATTTTAATATTTCTTCACTAGAATCTAGAAAAAATATCTTTCATTTCTAACAGGGTGCAGAGAAACTCAGAGGTTTCATCAATAGGTGCTCTATGTAATGTAGAACTTCAGAGAAAATCTATACAGTAGTGACATGAAACAGGGTCTCAGCCTCCAGGGAAAGGTGTGCATGCACTCTGAATTAGGTGAGAGGAAAACATACACACAACCTAGCTTCCCATATAGCTTAAATGCCAAATAAAACATCACTCAGCAAAACACTGAAACTATCCTGTTTGTCACTAAGCCTGACTAGCTTTGCAAATAAGGGCCATAGAACTATAGAAATATAGGGTTGGAAAGGACCTCAAGAGGTCATCTAGTCCGCCCCCCCACTAAGGTACGATTAAGGATGCCTGTCATCTGGGGACTTGGGTCACCAAACTTAAAGGGGTTACAAAGCCTTTTTAAACAGTATGTATGTAGTAAAGGCTGAGGTGTAGTAGCTGTAGCTACTAAAAGGTGGGCAGTACTGACTGGTCATCCTCTGTTTTAATTTCTCAGTGAACAGTGGGCACCATTTAAAATGTGGGTATTTACTGCATCATGGGATTTGCAGTGTTCTTAGTAATTAGAATGGGGAAATGGTTGTAAATGTACCTGCGGTGAATGTTACATAACAAGATTTTAATGGTGCCAATCATATTTCTTTAGGGTGATGTTTGAACTACAGTACACATGTAGTTTTCATTGACTTCATATCCAAAGCCAGAGTAGGGCTGCTGATCTTGAGAACAGTTATATTTTACTCTGATGATAGTATTATTACAAGTAGCAGTAACACCTTCAGGCCCCAACCAAGATTGTGCTACACACTGTATATACACATAGTAAGAAACCTCCATGCCTGAGGAATTTACAACTTAAACAGACATTTGACATTCCAAAGGGTAGGAAAACCTGTCCTTACTACTCAGACGAGCAACTGAGAAAAGCAAAGATTAAGCACCTGTCTTTACTGGAAACATAAATCGACCTATGTCCAGGAGACAGGAACCTCTGTGTGTCATCAGGGCTCCATGCAGGGAGCCGGAAGCCTACAGACAGCAGAGCAACTGGCAGTGGGGAGCCGAGTGGGGGCAGCCCGGCTGGGACACAGCAAGGTTCCAGCCAGAGCCTCCTCCCCTGCTCTGATGACAGCACAGCTTTCTTGTCAATTTCATAGGTCCAGCAAGAAATGACAACGACAGTCAACCGCTGATGTAAGTAAAACAGAATCTACAGGGACGCTGAGGGCAGGTCTATGCTACCTGCTGGATCGCCGGGTAGCGATCGATCTATCAGGGATCAATTTATCGCATCTACACTAGACGCGATAAATCAGTCCCTGAGTGCTCTCCCGTTGACTCCGGAACTTTACTGCAGTGAGAGGTGCAGGCAGAGTCAATGGGGGAGTGTTGTGAAGATACAGCGGTAAGTTGATCTAAGTACACCAACTACAGCTGTGCTATTCTCGTAGCTGAAGTTGCATATCTTAGATTGATCTCCCTCCACCCCCGTACCGTAGACCAGGGCTAGGTCACTCTAACTACACCACAATATGCCCTACACTTCTTGTGGAGGTGGAGTTATGATGTTGGTGTAGCAGGGCATTTACATCAGCAGGACCAAGGCTATAGTGTGTACACTGACATAATTAGGTCAACAAAAGGGGCCTTATGTCAGCCTAACTCTGTAGTGTAGACCAAGCCTCATGACTTGCCCCACATCACAGAAGTCTGTGGCAGAACTGGGAATTGAACCCTGATCTTCAGGGTCCCAATCTAGTGCCTTTACCACAGATCATCATTCCCTTTCTATAGCAATTATGGAGAGTCCCATTCACTAATCATCATATAGGTAATGTATGTAATAAATGGCGTCTGTGGCTTGCTTCTCACAGATGCAGAAATAAATCACAGATGGCACAACAGCTAAGGGACTGGAAGATGATGGAAAATTCCTTTTAGGAAACATCCATCAAAAGTGATAACTGACTGCTCAGGATGGGTTTCAAGTTCACACACATAGCTCAAGTGTTTGCTATTCCCAGTTATTCATTGTACTTCTGCTAGGAAACCAAGATTCAGTAACTTACTTTGTTTCATGCAGACATATACTGCAGAGAATAGCCTTGCAACAGAATATCTGCATATTGTGGAAAATTGTCCCCATTCATTCAAATAAAAGATGAGTTATCCTGTAGAAAATGAGCAGATTCAGAGGCCCCAATGTTCCCATTCCATTCAGAATACTCATCTGTCAACAGCCCCACTTAGGTGGGCTGCACCCATTAAGGTGACTGCAGCTGTCATCAAAGTGAGTTCAAGGCTTATTTGATCATAGCTACCTTTCACATTCTCTCTGCAGTTCAGTATCAGCCTAGCTCATCAGTGAATGGCATGATGGGAAAAGTGTGCACTATCAGCTCAGTAAGTCATACTTACTGTTACATTGAATGCAGCCTGTGGGTTTGTTTTGTTTTTTAAATCAGAAATGAAATATGTTAACTGTTCACGGTCACTGGAAAGAAGAAAGAGCCAATATCATGCACCACCCTAAACTGCCAATAAAATTGCTAGTACCAGAGGATGGCCACATGCCTACACTCTCAATTAAATGTGGGCCCAAACCTGAAAGTAAAATTAATAGCTATGAATTAACTATAATTTCACAAGCAGATGACTAAACTGATTTAACAGCAATTGCAAATAAACATGCCTCCAATTTTGCACCTACTTTTAAAAAAAAGTCAGGAAGTGAGCACATAAAAACACCAGGGCAGATGATTATAAAATACAAATGTTTACTCTGAGGCTGATTCTTCTCTCAGTGCACACTGGGGGGAAGTGAAAGGGGAGAAGAATCAGGAGTCATGTGAAAGAAGCCATTGGAGTTTCCAATGTTGTGATTCTCTGCTCCTGTGGGCTCGTTTACATTAACCTCTGCCCCAGCCTGAGTTAACGCAGGCTAGGGAGAGGAACATATACCACCACCAGGAGGTGATTGACAAAGCAGAGCCATTCTACTTACAACATGCTCCCTATGATGGGGTGAGGGTGGGACAGTTATCATACAGGACTTCTTCTCTGCCAGGGAATTCTCTACTGGCAAGTTCTGAGCAGAATCCAGCCATTTGGCGGCACCTCGGTGGTGCAAAAGGGGTGGTTATAAACAGGGGTGAAAGTAAGTTAAAGGACTTACCGGTACGCCGAAAGTCCTGATCAGGGGCGGAGCCTCAACCGGAAGAGGCATGAACTCAACCGGAAGAGGCGGGGGCTCAAGATTTAAAGGGCCCCGGGCTCCAGCTGCCACCGCAGTGGAGCCTGGACCCTTTAAATCACTGAGGAGCCCTGGGAGCTCCCGGCTCTGGCAGAGCTCTAAAGGGCCCGGGGCAGTAGCTGCAGCCAGGAGCCTGCGGCCCTTTAAATCTCTGCAAAGCCCTGCTGCCAGAGCCCTGGGGTAGCGCCCATGGAGCCCTGGGGCCCTTTAAATCCCCTCCAGAGCTCCACTGCCACTACCCCAGGGGTCTGGCAGCAGGGGTCAGGCGGGGATTTAAAAGGCCCTGGAGCTCCAGCTGCCTGCTACCTGCCCAGCCCTTTAAATACCTGCCAGACCCTCGCGGCCTGAGCCCTGGGGTAGTGGTAGCAGGGCTTCGGCGGAGACTCCCCGCCGCTCCCCAGAGCTACGGCAGCAGTGATCTAGAGGGGATTTAAAGGGCTTGGGTGGTAGAGGCTGCCGCAGTCCCGAGCCCTTTACATCCCGACACAAGCCCCGCGGCTGGAGCCCTGGAAGAGTGGCGGTGGGCTCCGGCGGGGATTTAAAGGGACCCAGGGCTCCAGCCCTGCTACTGCCCCAGAGCCCTTTAAGTCCCTGCCGGAGACCCGCCGCTGCCCACCAGGGCTTCGGCAGCAGGACTCCCACGGGGATTTAAAGGGCTCGGGACTGCGGCAGCTGCTACCACCCCGAGCCCTTTAAATCCCTCCTGAGCCCCGCTGGTAGCAGGGTAAAGGGCGGTTTGCTGTCCTGGTCCAGTGGGAGCCGCGGGAAAGCAGCGCGCAGCGAGAGCCAGAAGGTAAATAAAGCAGTGGGCCACTAAAGGGTACTTACCCTGCGGTCCCGCACCGACCGCTGCCCTAGAGCCCTTTAAATTCCTGGGAGACTCGCCGCCGCTCCCCAGGGCTCAGGCCACGGGGCTCCAGCCGCGGGCTCCAGTGGGGATTTAAAGGGCTCAGGGCTGCGGCAGCCGCTACCGTCCTGACCCTTTAAATCCTCACCAGAGCCCTGCGGCTGTAGCCCTGGGGAGCGGCGGGGAGTCTCTGCCAAAGCCCCACTGCCGCTACCCTGGGGCTCCCACCACGGGGCTCTGGCGAGGATTTAAAGGGCCTGGGCGGTAGTGGCTGCCGCAGCCCCGAGCCCTTTAAATCTCCGCCTGATCCCTGCTGCTGAAGCCCTGGGGTAGTGGCAGGGATTTCGGCAGGGATTTAAAGGACCAGGAGCTCCGAGCCCTGGGCCCTTTAAATCACCGCCAGAGCCCCGGGGGTCCTGGCTGCCGGTACCCCAGAGTTCCAGCAGTGGGGCTCTGACTGCAACTTAAAGGGCCTGGGGCTCCAGCTGCTGCTGGGAGCCCCAGGCCCTTTATATTGTCTCCTGAGGAAGCTGGTCCCGGTACGATGCACCGGCTCTTGCCAGTACTCTGTACCGGCGTGTACTGGCTTAATTTCACCTCTGGTTATAAACACGAATCTGGCCAATAATGTCACACTGTAAATAGTTCTTCACAACTTTAAATAGATTCTACTACTCTGAGGGTTTGTTGGAAGAGTGTTTTGTGGCTGGTCGCTCTTTGCTTATGCATTATCTGGCAACCTGCAATTGGCAACAGGTGGAGTCTTTACTAAGAAATTGCCTGCAAGTGCAGGGTAGTGAGAGAGAGAAGTGCCCAAAGAGCAAACCTGGTCTTCTCTCTCTTGGGGTCTGAGGATGCTGAGCTTCTCTGACCATGTCCAAGTTTAACATCTTAGCACCCAGCACAACCAGGATTATAAAGTGCTGCCTGCGTTCTGTCTGCACTCTGAGTGGACAAGTATTTACCATTTCATAAATCACTGGCGATTTGCTGCAGTGGAGGGATTCCACAGAGTCAATACATTTCCTTCCTTTAAAGGTGTGAGGCCATCCATCATTTTCAGGAGAGTACAAAACAGCACATATACTCCCCTGCCCTTCCCCCCAACCCACCAAAAGGAGCCAGAAAAGGAGGCTATCATGGAAGAAAGCTCTGTTTGCCATTTTTTGTGCTGAAAATCCATACTGCACTCCCCCATCCTAAAAGGGAGAAATGTTCCTTTTAAAAACTATTGACTGTAGCACAAATGTTTCGACCCACTGTGCACAGGCCTGAAATTTCCCTGAAATACCAGCTGTAACTAGGGTACTTCACATGTTGTATAATCAAAGCTTTAGAGAATTCCTCAATTCTAAGGAAGAATTGCAATTTTTTGCAGTATTTTGTCTGTTCCATCTCCTGAAGTCTCATCACACCCAGCTGACTGCAAATTGGTGGCTGAGCTCAATAGCAATCTCATATGGGAAGAAAAGAAAGGCTAAGCTTAGCTCCTATGGGCCATCAGCCAGCCCTGAATTACCCATGCACGATACCACCGTATACTTCTGCTGTTGTGTCCAGTTCCACTGGACTTTTTTTGGGGGGAGCTGTAGTAGAGTTAAGGAATACAGGCTATGCACTGTTCAGTCCCATCTATGCTACAAGCCTCAGCAGTGTTGTAACTGTCTCCAGGGGCTCCAAGGTTGTAACCAGTTCCCGTAATATGATAAGATTTATACTGTAAATGGGACCTAACAGGTAACACTTTTAAAATGGTAGTTTAACCAAACACTCATAGAAGAGGGAGGTCATGCAACGGACAGAACAGCTCAACATATTTTGAACCCACTCCCTGCAATAAATCAGTCAATCAATCAGTAAATAAATAAAAATATAAACATAAACCCTGGCAGAAATCTGCATTGGAGTCTATGTAAACCACATAAATACATGCATTAGATTTTGTATTGTATAAATCCATAGCTACCTGTGTAATAAAGATGAATTTTTCCCAACAGAGTCTTCTTCGGAGTCTCACTATTCAGAGTGTGCGTTCACGTAAAATACTGCAGCTTGTTAGTGACACCGATGGGAAAGCTTCTCCTGTTGACATAGCGCTGTCAACGCAGGGGGTTAGGTCGGTGTAACTACATTGTGCAGGGGTATGCGTTTTTCACACCCCTGAACGATGTAGTTCTATCAGTATAGATCTGTAATGTAGACTTGGCCTCAGCGTAAACAATCATGAAGTTTTAGGTTATCAGAGCATTAAAAGCACTATCATTAGTAATTCCCCCGCTCCAAATCATTATCCTCTGGAAGGGAGGGCTCATTTATACAAACAGCAGCCAACCTTAGTAAGGGAGAGCATGTTGTCTGACATTAATAAAGTGTTCTAGGCCTGAAAGACCATAAAGGGAAAATGTTAACTAGGTGTTATAACAAGGGGATATGAGGTGGCACAAGTTGTGTAAATGTCAAGTGCTCTCCACGAGGTCTCTGCATTAAAAGTCTCTCTCATGCTCCATTCGCTATATGAAGTCTCCCCTGCCCCTTTCCTTCATTTTAAAATACGTTGCTATCAAGAGTAAAGTTGATCATTCTAACATTGCATACAATGGTGGTATGGTATGGTGACAGCACAGAGCATAGCAGTGGGAGAGAGCAAAACTGGGGCTAGTGACAAAAACAAACAATTATTATAATAAAAGTTAATTTAGAGTTCCACAAATATATACTTCGCAAACACAATATGAGACATTCCCTTCCATGAGAATTTACAATCTAAGGACCCAATTCTACACAAGCATGTGAATGTATTTAACATTATCCACATAAACAGTTCAATGGAGCTAAACTTGTGGATAAGCATCTACAGGACTTGGGTCTACGGGCCCAGTCCTGAAACACCTTCCACTCCATGTTACTCCCTGTGGCTGATCACAGCACTAAGCACAACCCTTAGTAATGACTGCAGTATGAAGCCGTAGGGCAGGCCAGGTGAACACAAGACATGGGTCAAAGGTTCAGGGGAGGAATGTGGTTGGTTAGTAAGTAATCCTGACCGAGGTGGAGAAGAAATGGGTTTAAATAGTTAATAGCTGAAGACGGGAAACAGGAATGGATCTTGTAGAGGAGCTAATTCCAAATTTAAACACCAAATTTAAACTACTATGAAGTTGATTTCAGTCTTGTTGTGGGTAGTAGCAGACTTTAAATCTTATTCTCAAAGACTAGATTTTGGGTAGTAGTTTATTATATACTATTTTAGTTGCCATTCCATGGCATTTCTTTTGTGATGAGATAGTTTTATTTTAAAGATTTTAATGGAAAGAAGAAAAAGATTTCCAATGAACCTCACACACTATTACTACATATGCCCTGATCCTGCAAGCACTGTTACGCATGGCTTCCCCCCGAGTGATGTCACATGCAGAATTGGGGCCATGGTTTGTATCTTAAAGACTAAAATATAACTGATGCCAGGACAGGGAGCTCAGTAACTAGCTCGTGCATATTTATATTAAGACTGCAAGCAACAGAGTTTATGTCCATGTTTTACATCCCAGCCTGCTTTATCTCTGCCTTGGACAGCAGTATGAATTGCCTCAAATAATGTTTTTTTCTTAAAGAAAAGAGTGCACAGCTAAAGTGCTGTGCAGAGTATCCCCCAGGCTTTGACACTGTCATTATAGCTTGTGATAAATTAGGGCTGCGCTTGAACCCAGAGACCGGCAAATTAACAGTTAATTAGGAGTTGATAAATAGCAGAGTCACACAGGCCCTCTGATTTAGCTTGTTTTCAGCTGCTGCCCTTCTCTCATATCTTGAAACAGCAAGTGTTTATGTGCTTGTAACAAGTGCCTGAGTGGACTGTTATGCCTGCAGTTTGTCAAGCATTTGGATTGCTCTCATATGTTCCCCTCCCACTCCAGTTCTTTAGTACACTTACAGATCTCTAGCTGCCAGAGTAGCTTTATCAATATTTATCCTCAAGATAGAGAGATGTGGTTGGGTTTTAAGGAAGGAATTATATTGATATGTCTGTAGGGAGGAGGATATTTTCTACTCAGCATCTTAGCAAAATTTCTACTGACTTCAGGTGAGGCAGGGTTGGCTCCAAGTTTCCTCTTCCTTGAGTTCAGGGACAATAGCTTCATCAAAATACATCAGGTGAAATCTGGCCCGATTACGTTCAATGAGAGATTTGCCACAAAATTCAAAGGGATCAGAATTCCACCCACCCCTTGGATAAGGTCACTGTCTTGGTACCAGTCCTGCTCCTATTGAAGTCAGAGGAAACTGCAGAATGGGAGCAGAATCCAGCTCTTCTCTCCAAAATAGCAAAGCACTCCGGGGCAGATTTTTAAAGGTATTACGGGAGGATGAAGCAGACATAAATGTCACACAGATTCCGTTGAAAGCATTCTCCATATGCTTTAAGGGACCCCTCCTCCACAGTGAAGTGGCCTGACAGTGAAAGATGGCATTCCCTGAGTGACAGTTCAGAAACACAACTCAGTCATATGACAGCAGTCCCACTAAGGAAGGGAGATGAATCAGGGTGTGGGGATAGCTGTGCGGGAAGCAGGGAACTTATTTACATGAATTGCCCATCTCTGAATGACTCTGCTCCAGCACTCCACATAGGCAGTGAATCCCCCTTTTCTTCCCAGCCCAAACCTACCTTTCTTGTGGGTGTGTATGTTCAGTATGCAGCCATGTTATGAGGCCTTCTGGAGTGTATATGTCCCATAGTGACACTTCCACAGATTTCTGGATTCAGCCAGTGGAGAGAGGGATAGACCCAAAATTTTTACTCTTAATCTGAAGAGTTTTTTTCAATTCATGGAATAGAAACCAGTGGTCAGAGTTAGTGATTTAATATTTTATCCTTAAAGACCCCCTCTGTTTAAAAACAAAACAAAACACAAAATCCCTTAAGAGCCTTAAAAACTATTAAATATACCTTTGGTTGCAAGTACTCAGATTAAATTAGAATCACTGTGGCTTTTACACATATGTTTAAATGAATGTAATAGATTTGTTTTCCCTTGGAAAAACTAGTGTCACATTCATATGAAAACATTTTACTTCTCTCATTAAAGGCCCATTCAGTTGAATACAGAAACTTGTATTTAAATAACTTACAGCTCCAGCTTAAACCAACAAAAGCCAGAAAAATTCAAAGGGAGGAAGCAACACTATGTTCTTAGCCCTATTTGATAAAGAAAAAATGGCACTGCTGTAAAACAAAAACAGAATATCAGCCTTAACTTGTGATTCATTCTGGGGCATTGACAGCTTGTACTGGGCTCTTGTTGCTATTTAAGCTGTTTATTGTATCAGACTTCCTTGCTTGGATGTGAGAAACTGGAAGGAAAAACAAACTAACTATTTCAGAAAACTTATTAAAAACAGTTATCAGCCTTTAAAGTAAAAACAGATTTGTTGTCATTAATATATACCAAGTAATCAGCATACTGATTATTGAGTATCTGTGATTAGCAAACACTTTCTCTTTCAGAGCCATCACGGTTTATTTGGCAAATCTAATTTTTTGTATGCATGTGATTTCATGGCAGGCTAATGTTTTACCCATTAAACTACAGTAGCTATGCATGTAGTCTCTCATACAAGTACAGTTTAGGTCATTTTTTATATATAACAAAGTCTACAGAACAGACTTCTGATCCACCAAGTCCACCTGGTTGCTGCATCCAATGTGGAGGGAGTGAAGTCTGGGGGCCTATTAGGGATGGGAGGGACTCAGAGAGGGCTAAGGATATGGCCAGTGGGTCTTAGAGGACACAGAGCAACCCACTCCACGTAGTGGGAATGTGGGTGCTACTGCAGCCCTCAGCAGATTTTCAGGCCCCTGAATACAGCTAATTTATTCAGGTGTTGCCCAGCAGTAGAGGATGTGTCTTGAAGTGAATGTGTGTCTTGACTCATGTCCTAAAATAACAATCCAATACTGGGACTTGGTGGATCACAATTTATTCAACTGGAACAGAAGAATGCACCCTCTGAACACAGTAAAGCTAGATTTGTATTGCTTATGCAACAGTTGCTTAGACTCAAGTAATTTGCATGGGTGTACTTTTGAGAACATTTTGAGGGGGTTATTTGATGAAGAAATATATATCAGTGGCTTAGAAAACATAAAACTGATAACAAGGGCACCAATCCTATGACTGGCTTCATCTGCATCCACAAAGAATCCAACTGAAGTCAAGCGGGCTCCCTGTGGACCCAGGACTCCCCAGTTCACACAGCCAGTTGTGGGACTGTTGCCTAGATGTGAAATCCATGCACCTCGTGGGAGGAAGAGAAACAAGAAAAATGGAATGAGATAAATGTTCTACTTGAAAGCACAAACTGTACAAAGAGAATAACATGGGGAAAAATCCTCTCACTTACTGGACAGTGAACTGAAGAGTTGAGAGAAAGTCTATCTGAGAGGAACTGCATCACAGAAGAAAAATTACTAAATGGATTTCTGGGGTCTTTGAATAAGGCCCTAAATTAGTCCCTCACTTCAAAGAAATATTTTTAGCCAGTGATCTGGGATCCACTTACAGTAGAGACTCAGAAAAATAAGAATTAAGGCCCTGACCCAAACTCATTGAAATCAAAGAGGCTTTCAGTCAGGCCCTTTAAGAATTGAACCAATAATGCATAGATAATTTTTTTCCACAGCTTACAGATTATGATTTTCTCAGTTTTGTTCATTATTCATTAAATATTTCTATGAATAATTGTGTGCCTGTAGATTCCCTGCAAGCAGTTTGTTGGGAACGTGTGATAGTTAAACTGTGTACCCAATAAAAACTAATCAACACAAGTAGCACGATATTGTTTCTTCTATGCAAATGGCTGAGGGTCTCTCTTAGACTCATATTTCCAGTGTGAATTTAGGAATTCAAGATTCAATTTCCATGAAAACTCACAGTTAGTTTCCAATCTTAAAAACATAAGAAAGGCCATACTGGATCAGAGCATTGGTCCATCTAGCCCCGTACCCTGTCTTCTGACAGTGGCCAGTGTAAGATACTTCAGAGGGAATGAACAGAACCGGGCAATTTTGAGTGACCCATCCTTGTTGCCGAGCCCCAGCTTCTGGCAGTTAGAGGGGTAGGGACACCACAAGTATGGGGTTGTGTCCCTGACTATCTTGGTTAATAGCCATTAATGGAGCCATCTTCCTTGAACTTATTTAATTCTTTATTAAGTCCAGTTATACTTTTGGCCTTCACAGCATCCCATGGCAATGAGTTCCACAGACTCACTGTGCATTGTGTGAAGAAGTTCTTCCTTTTGTTTGTTTTAAACCAGCAGCCTGTTAATTTTATGGGGTGACCCTTAGTTCCTGTCTTATGTGAAAAGTTAAATAACACTTCCCTATTAATTTTCTCCATACCCTACATCATTTCATAGACTTCTGTCTTATCTCCCCTTAGTTGTCCCTTTTCTAAATTGCACAATCCTAAATTTTTTTAAAAAATTTCCTTACTTGGAAGCTGTTCCATCCCCATAACTGTATGGAAGCTGTTCCGTACCCTTGATCATTGTTGGCCTTTTCTGAACCTTTTCCAATTCTAATATATCTTTTTTGACTGCTGCTGCTCAGTGAGTGGATGTCTTCAGAGAACTATCAATGAAGTCTCCAGGATCCCTTTCTTGATTGGTAACAGCAGATCCCATCACCGTGTATGTATAGTTGCGAGTATTTTTTTCCCCCAAGGTGCACTTCTTTGCATTTATTAACACTGAATTTCAGTGCCAGTTTGTTGCCTAGTCCCACAATTTTGTGAGATCCCTTTGTCACACTTCATACTCACCTCTGGACTTAACTATCTTGAGTAATTTTGTATTGTCTGCAGCGTGTGCCACCTCACTGTTCACTTTTGGGCCTGCAGATGCCATACTGCTTTCGGCAGACAGAGCAGTGGGCAGCCAGCCACCGCTCCTGCTAGAACTCTGCTCTCAAGTCACCTGCTATGTCAAGTCACCTGCTACCCTACTGTACTCCAGGCAATTCTGAAACTACATCACGTTGCCTGCTATCCTTCCGTGCTCCAGGCACTTGTAAAAAGTACGTAAAGTCTGGTGGCTTTGGCAACTCCTGCCGAGTGGCATCTCTTCTCTCATCTTTCTCCTTTCTTCTTCAGTCAAATGCTTCTGCTACCAGCTCTGCCCTTTTCCATGGATTGCCCAGTGGAGTCTGCCTCGAAGGTCCTCCCATTGTTCAGCCAGAATATCTATTCTGGTGGCATGAGCATCAATTGCCCTGCAGCTGCTATACTGCCGTGCTGGCTGGTATCAGGGAAGATCCCTGCTAGCCAGACAATTACTACATGGCATCTATGCCCCATTCCCCCATCGCAGTCAGAGAACGCATGGGCAAACAGTCCCAGATGCTGCTGGCCATCCAGATTCAAAACCCTCCCTAGCAAAAAAGCTTGGGGATCTGCTGGGAGGACTTCTTTTAAGATACAAAGATACTCTTGCAGACACTCTTGCACCCCTAATCCTCAGGGTACAGTAATCATTAAAAAACAATAGCTTGTCAAGCGGTCACTCCAGTGACCAAGGGACACTCACCAGGGATGCCTTGTATGCCTTCCCCGTCTGGGATACCTTCTTGGGAGGTTACCGGCTCCAGGGTGATGAACAGCTCCTGGCTTTTGGGGAGATAGGTGTCTCCGCTTGCCTGTTCCGTAGACTCCTCGCTGTCATAGTCCTCTTCCACCTCATCTTCCTCGTCCAGCAAATCCTCTGCCATGCTGACAATCACCCCATTGGTGGAGTCCACAGACACGGGTGGGGTAGTGGTGGCGCAGCCTCCTAGAATGGCATGCAACTCACTGTAGAAACGTCATGTGTTGGGCTGTGACCCGGAGCATCCATTGGCTTTGTTGGTTTTCTGATAGCCTTGCCTCAACTCCTTAATTTTAACATGGCACTGTTGTGCGTCCCTGCTGTGGCCTCTCTCTATCTTTGGCATATGAACTGGCATTTCTTTTTTTGGATTGCAGTTCTGCCAGCATGGATTTGTCTCCCCACACGGCGATCAGATCCAGCACCTCCTTTGCAGTCCATGCTAGGGCCCTTCTTTGATTCTGGGACTGCATGGTCTCCCCTGCTGGTGGTCTCTGCATGGTGAGCTGTGCAGGAGATCTCGCCACGCTGGCCAAAGAGGAAGTGAGATTCAAAAGTTCCTGGGGCTCTTCCTAACTGCCCAGTGCATCCGCGTTCAGAGTGCTGTCCAGAGTGGTCACACTGGAGCACTCTGGGATAGCTCCTGGAGGCTGATAATGTTGAATTGTGCCTTCACTAATGCTAGTTCAACCTGGAAACATTGATTTAAGCGCTAATCGCCTTGTCGGGTAGGAGTTTGGAAATCGATTTAAAGACCCTTTTCGGTCGACCTAAATGGCATCGTAGTGAGGACAGCAAAGTGGTAGGATCGATGTAATATGGATAAATTCGACTTTACCACGTAGTGTAGACCAGGCCTTTGTTTTCTATCTTTTAACCAATTGCTGATCTATGAGAGGATTTTTCCTCTTGTCCCATGACTGCTTAGTTTGCTTAAAGGTTTTGTGAAGGAACTTGTCATAAGTATAAAGTAGCCTAGAATTAGTGTTTACCTGTAAGGGGTTAAGCTAAAGGTAACTTGAGAGGTGGACAACTGACCAATGAGAAATTCCTCAGGAGACAAAGGATTTTGAGTTTCAGTTTCACTCTGGGTCTCTCTCTGTTCAACTCCACTATGGGATGAATCACAGCTATTTTTTTCACTGTAACTATAAGTTTTCTATCAAGTACTGTAGTCAGTAAGTTTACCTTTTTATCACTTGGAGGGTTCTCAGTGGTGAGTGTTGGCTGGATGCTTCTTGAGATTGTAAGATTCAGCAGAGATATCAACAGTGGGAGAAAGTTGCCTGGGGGAGAGGTTTGGGTTCATGATTCTTTTGTTGATTATGGTAGATGCTGTTCTATTGATGGTTATAAGGGATTTATCCCTTTCTTTTTTTCTTTTATTAAAATCTTTCTTTTAAGAATCTGACTGCTTGTCTTCCATTGTGTAAGATCCTGATTTTGCATCGGGCACGTCTCGCAGGATCAGGCGAGGCTTTTCTCTCAAGCTTCCCAGGGAGGGAATAAGTTTGGGGGTTCTGTGGAAAGAGAAAGAGGGGCTTCAAGTGGCCTATGTCCAATAGTTTTTTGAGACATTCTCCCTTGATGGTGGCAGCATACCAGGTCCAGACACAGAAGAAGTTGTGCTCTGGGGAAAAACATTTTAACCGAAGCTGGTAAAATAAGCTTGGGGGGTTATTTCTTTTTTCATGCGGGTCCCCACATCTGTACCCTAGAGTTCAGAGTGGGGAGGCAATCCTGACAGACCTTTTCAAAGGTTTTCTGAAAATCCAAGTGCACTATGTCAACTGGATCACCCTTTGTCAACACTCTCAAAGAGTTCTACTAGATTCGCAAGTTATGTTTTCACTTCACAAAAGTTGTGTTGACTCTTCCCCAACATATGTTTATCTATGTGTCTGATAATATTGTTCTTTACTATAGTTTAAATCAATTTGCCTGGTAGTGAAATTAGGCTTACCAGCCTGTAATTGCCAGGATTGCCTCTTCAGCCTTTTTAAAAAAATCAGCCTTACATTGGCTACCATCCAGTCATCTAGTACAGAAGTTGATTTAAGCAATAGGTTACATACCCCAGTTAGTAGGTCTGCAATTTCATCTGAGTTGCTTCAGAAATTTGGAGTGAATAGCATCTACTTCTGGTGACTTATTACTTTTTATTTTTTCCATTTGTTCCAAAACCTCCTATAGGGACATCTCAATCTGGGAGATTTCTTTACATTTGTCACCTAAAAAGAATGGCTGGGTGTGGGGTGGGGATGTCCCTCACATCCTCTGCAGTGATGGCCAGTGCAAAGAATTAATTTAGCTTTTTTGCAGTGGCCTTCTCTTCCTTGAAAGCTCCTTTAGCACCTCAATCCTCTAGTGGCCCCAGTGAATCTTTGCCAGGATTCCTGCTTCTGGTGCATGTAATTTGTTTTTTGCTCTTAGTTTTGTGCCTTTAGCTAGCTCCTCTTCAAATTCTTGACTTGCCAGAGTTTATGTTCCTTTCTATTTTCCTCACTAGGATTTGACTTTCAATTTTTAAAGGATGCGTTTTTGTCTCTAACAAAACTTTGGAAATTTTACTCTGCTGTTTACTCTGCTGTTTAGCCAGTGTGGCTTTTTTTGGTCCTCTTACTGTTTTTTTAAATTTGGGGGTATATATTTAATTTGAGCCTCTATTATAGTGTTTTTAAAAAGTCTCCATGCAGTTTTCAGGCATTTCACCCTGGTGACTGTTCCATTTAATTTTAGTAATTTATAACACGTGGGAGGACCCCCTTCATCTGTGTAGAGTTCCTCACTCCCGAGTTCCATGTGAGCTCCTGAGACCCCCATGTAAATTGCAACATCAGGGCCTAATTCTGCTGTTTCCATAAACTCTTTTTCTAGTGAACTCATTCATTACTAGAATATTCATGGGAGGGGAACACACTCACAGGAAACTCCTTTTTTCCAAATTCAAATATTTGTGGATTATTTTTTGAGATAGTCACATAGCTATTGTAACTAATGCACAGCCTGTTGAGAAGAGTGACAAAGTCATGTAGACTGGGACACTCTGTGCTGCAGGTCATGCAATCTGTGAGCCTCTCACAAAATCCTGCAGTGCACTCCTCACAGGGATCCACGGTGTGTCACCTGACTGAGATTACTGCACACTGTCCACCCTGCTTTTCACCTCTTCCTTCTCTTTGTGGAAAAGCAGAGGACTTCGGGCTCCACGAGAACTTCAACAGGTACCAGTAGCAGTTACTACATCGGCACAAGGCCTGCTCTAAAGCCCCTTTAAATCAATTAGGAGTCTTTCCATTAAGTTTGATGAGCTTTGGCTAAAGCCTTTAAGAAATCTAACTGCAAACAACCAAAACCAAACCAAACCCCTTAGTTGAAGGATATTTCATTGGACCTGTTTTCCTAACTTTTACAGATAATCAGTTAGTGAAGAGTCAATTCTAATAAATACGTGCAGCAATAAAAATAAAAATCCTGTGGTCAAATATCTGTTTTGCTTTGAAGTTAGTTAATCTAGCTTGTGGAAATGGGGACATTTTTGAATTTTCAGGCAACTTCATCTGTAATTTCAGGCTTATATTTATTCTTCAGACTCCAGGTAATTTCCTTGACCCCTCTGTGAGATTTGCCTTAATTATATGCCTGCAGTAGGGTGTGATCCTTTAAGGATCAAACTGTCTGTCAGCACTGTATTAATTGTGTATTCCCATGGGTTTAAGACTCTTCTGCAGTGCAGGCCTTAAGTGTGTGGGGAGCAACTGGTGGTTACATTTAACCATGTAATTTGGGCTCCCAATTTAAGTAAAGGAAACAATAATGGTGGCCTTAATTGCAGAAATTACCACAGTTACTTTGAGTTTGACATGTACTTAATGACTAGGCAGATGGAAACACTAAACCTAATGCTGCTTGGCAGACAATTGGAACTGATAATCACCTCTATAAAGCAATTGATGGTAATCTGTTATGAACAGATTCAGCTAATTCCAAGCAGAAGTGGTTTATTATGCAGTCTTAAAATGTAGCCTGCAGCAGTTAAATAGTAACGTAGATGGTATTCACACACAGTTTTTCTTGAAAAATAAGTCCCAGAAGGGAAAACACTAATAGCTACAGTGTTGCTACAGTCACTATTATTTTTACAGGATCTGCATATTTTCAAGCAATGACACTCCACATCATATATAGCTGTGTTTTCCCCCCACTGATCCTGGACACCGTGTTGCCACTATCGGTACTGCACATCTGCCTAATGATGTGTCAGCCTAGCACTCTTAACACAAGTGTGATGTTTTTAAACATAATACACTCAAGTGTAAAAATCTGATTCCTCTCCTCCCTCTGAGGGTGAGTAGTGCACAGCAGGGCCAATTTACTACATGGCCGTAGGGATGCCATTGGTGTGTGGAGAGAGGTAGAAAGTGGACTATAATTGAGAGGTTGAAATTAAATGGATAAATGTTGATACAAGTCTCATGGTAACTTCAGATATGAAAGGACTCATGTGTGTCTGATTCTTCTGCTTTCTTTTCTTCCAAACAGGCCAACCAACCTTTTTTTCTAGTTTCTTTCCAAACAGTCAGCTCTGTTTGCTACAGATCTTGGATTCCCCTGATGTACAAAAAAACGTGGATACACAACTTCTCCATCCCACAAAAAACCCAACAACTAGGATAACTGGGTACTCTGCAGGGAAGTGGCCCAACTGTGACATAATAAAGGAGCGATGTGGTGATTGGTATTTTCCCTCTCTTCATTAAAACGGAGAGCTCCAATTTTACTGGGGAAACTAGAATTGCCAAGATTGTAAGATATTGCACCAGGCTAGACTTGGATTGCACTCTAGATCAAAGGGGAAATAGCTGGGGATGTGCTCATTATTTGTGCAAAGGAGGTGGGGTGGGACTGGGTGAATTTGCTCCACCCACTTGAAGTAGGTTAACCCACATACACTCATAGAATTGCCCTTTCATGTACAAGATGCAGACAGGCGGGAAAGAGCAGTAATTTGTGGTTAGTATAGGAGAGAAAGCACTTGCTGTGTTCTGCCCTGAAAGGGCAACTGGGTTTCCCTTTCCTAGCAAAGGAACGTGCATTCACTATTGGCTTTCCAGACGTGCTGAGCACGGACAAAGCCCAGTCAGGGTATGTCTACACTGCAATGCCATCTCCCTGCAGCAGCAAGGCTCACAGCCCAGGTCAATGAACTTGGTCCTAAAAATAGCAGTGTAGACATGCTTAGGCTGAAGTCCAGGCTCTGAAATCTGGTGAGGGTGGAGTGTCTCAGAGCCCATGCTCCTGCCAGAGAGGGAACATCCACCCTGCTGTTTTTAGTCCTATAGTGCAAGCCCAAGTCAGCTGACCTGGGCTCTGAGACTTATTGCTATGAGGATTTTTGCACACGTGGACCCTCAGTCAAGTGCAGAGTGCACACTCAGGGCAGGCAGAATCAAGTATGTAGATAGAGCACTGACCAAGGGCATAGTTGCATTTCTGGGCCCTTCCTTAAACTTTTGAAACATTTCAATAAATACTATGTCAGCTCCATGTGTTCATACTTGTTCCGGTTTTCTTTGCCATTTTATGTTGCCACAAGTCGTATATTAGGCACATGAAATGTCATGCAAAAAGCTAGTATTGATCTTATACTTCACAGTGCAAAAACACCACCACCTAGCTCTTGTATATTGTATAGTGCTTTTCACCCATCAATCTCAAAGTGCTTTGCAAAGGACATCAATAGCATTATCCTATTTCACAGAAGGGGAAACTGAGGTAAGAAAGAGGCAGAAGTGACTTGCCCAAGGTCACCCAGTGTGTGAGTGGCAGAGCCAGGAGCTGAATGTAGGTCTCCTGAGTCCTAGCCTAGTGTTCTATCCACTAGGTAACACTGTCTTCTCCTATAGTAGATCAGTATTAGCCACCTGGAGGTAAAAGTAGTCACTAAACCACCATTTCTAACTGCTATGCTTGCTCTGTTGGACCACCCTCTAATAATTTAAAGTACCTTGGTGGGAGCAGGAGCATCCTGTTAGGTAGAGATAAACAGCTAATGTCTCTGGGTAATATTTTCAAAAGTGCCTATATGACTGCAGTCCCATTCTAGTCAATGGCAGTTGGGCCTCTAAGTCATTGAGGTGCTTTGAGAATTTTACCCCTCTCTAAATTTGTAATGTCTAGATGGCGGAATTGGATTGGGGGCAGGGACACAGCCACATGGCAAATGTTAAAGTGCTCTTTGGGATGAAAGAATCAGTACAAAGCAACACGGCTGTGGTTTTAAATGTTGGGCGGGACCGAGCACCTTATATTAAAACCAGCTAAAATTCCATCAAACCTTAAACGGACTGTAAATAGTCAAACCAGTGGGGCCTCACAAAGCATGCTGTGATGCAGAACGTGCTGAAAAGTGTAAACAGATGCTCTGACTTTTAAGGAATATGCTTACTCCATTAGGCGACCCCTGGAGTTCCCCGCATTATAACAGAGAACCAGCACTGCATTCTCCTCCCAAGACACTGCAGTCATGTGTTGTGTGTCTCCTTCAGAATCTGAATGCACAGTACCCGGCTGGAGGAGGTTACTGTACCCAGATCAAGTAACGGAGGGGTGACAGCTCTAAGTACAAACATTAGGTGCGGAGCTGAACCCCCTATAGCAGCATATGTGCACAATTAAGGCCACCTTTCAAGCATCGCTCAGTTCTTTTCTGTGATGTGCAGGTGCCCTCAATTTAAGTCCTTCTGCAGTTACTGTAAAATTCTCTGTTGGAATGTGCACTACATAAGGTGGACTTGAGAGCAGCTGTCTAGAAGTTGATCCTTTATCTCAAAGGCTAGGACACCATGGGGCTGATTTTCAAAGGTATTGAAGTCAGTGGGAGTTGAAAATGGGGGATGAAGCTCTCAAATCACAGCTATGTTGGGCACACAGAACGGGAATGAAAGTATACTTGAGTCTGATTTTATTCTCTCATTTTTATGGATGGGGTCACTGCTCTAAGGGTCCCAAAAAATGCAAGAACATCCCAGCTGCATAATAAACATCATGCTGAAGAGGAAAAGCTATAGTGAAAGTGAAGTTAAACATTAAAGCACCATCCTAAATACAAATGGGTATACTTCCATGCAATCCAAATTTTAATTATAGGAGAAGAAAAGGAGATTTCCTGTCCTGAAAGCACTCACTGTTCAGGTACATAGTTGAAATCAATACTGGAAAGGACAACAAGAAATGCACTAAGGATAAAAAATAAAATCCATTTTTTGATTATTCTGGAAACCTGATAATAAACATTCTGGCTGAAGTTCTGGCCTTCATATGGCTTGAAAAATACTAGGGCTGATTTTAAAAAAGAAAGGGATTTGGGGTTGCTTTTTTGTCTAGCCCCCCATTCCAGTTAAGCTCCATTACTATTAAGATGCAGGGAAAAGTGAAAGTAAGCACAATTGCCACTGTGAGGCCTGGATGAAAGATACAAATGAGTAACTCATGAAGTAAAAAGGATCCGTTAGAAATTTTTATAGATTGGGCATCAAACTAATAATGAAATGATGATATTAAAAATTAGATTTAAAGACCAATAAGTGCAGCCATAAACTATGTTGATCTATTTCAATATAGAAATAGTTTTAAAAAGAAGTAGAAAAAAGTAATTAATGAAAATGGTTACGGAAGAAGAAATATCTACAAACTTTTGGGTCTTATTTTGTAAGCAAACCTTCCCCTCCGACTCCTTCCAAAAATATTCTGAGCTGAAACAAGCATGGACATTTTCATCCCAAAAGAGTAAGATTTGAGAAAGTTACGAGCATGAGAAAAAAGGAGACACAAATGGAAATTCAAACTTACCTTACCTGAACCTTTGCAATATTCCAAATTACAATAATCTAAATTGAAATTTGAGATAATTTGAGTGAACTGAAATAAGAAGCTAAACAGCAAAAAAGGAGCCTGATTTTCAAGAAAATATACTTGTTTACAGACTGGCCAAAATATTTTCCATTTGGGGAAAATTAAAGTGCTACAGTATTAAGTAACATTTCTCAAAAGATGGAGGGTGCATTGAGTTCATAATTGATGTGTTGGTGAAACCTCTTCTAGACACAGCCTTACAACCAGCTCATGAGTATGTCTTACTTGTTGGCAATGCACTGGATTACAAAGGGAGAGATTACCAGCAGGTGGAATTCTCCAAAGAATTCCTCAGAGAACTGATCCTAAAACAACAAAACAAAATCACAAAACACTTAGATCAAAATGGAAGTTTGGTGTGTTGTTGTGTGAGTGCACATGCACACATCTGCTTTTCCAGCACATAGATTTTAGTTCAATAGACTTAAATCAAAAGCAGATTTCTAAAGTGAAAAAACCCACCCTTTTCCCAGCACCCTTCACAAGTATCTCCATTAGAAATCCAAGCGTTGGCAGGTGCAGACCAGCACATGCTCCAAATAAAGTTGGCTCGCATCCTACCCCTCTCTGCAAGAACCCAGTTGGTTGTCTTCAAAAATGGATGAGCAGAGCCAGTTCATGCAGCCTTTGAACCCTTTGCAAAACCTGGAGACCTGGCTGCAAATTTCAGAATTCATTGCACAAACCCTGGCCTACCTCAAACTGCTCTGCTATGTGGTCTGTGGGGGAGTCAATCCCATAGAGGAGGTCAGAATTGTGCAGGATGGGAGAATGGGTAGGGAAGAACTGATACAAATCTGTCCTCCCAGCTTTACCATTCACCTAATAGTCAGAATCAGTAAATATTTGTCTTCTTCAACCTTCCCTTCTCACAAAAGTCAATTTCCCTTTGTTACTTTACCCCATTCTATTGTGTCTACATTTTCCTTATCAACAGCAAGAATGTTTACACTGAGACATTAGACAAAGTAGTCTGTAACTCAAGTATCAGAATAGATTCAGCATGTGAATGTACATATTGTCTTAGAATGTATACACAGGATCTGTATTTGAGCTTAATTTAGATTTAATTTCATTTGCCAATCTTTTGTAGTACACTTATTTACAAGGTTTTTATTTGTTTCACCTACGAATAAGCATTATTTTATACATGCTTATGTTTTATAAGGAATATGTTGTTTGCTATTTATTATTGCTATTTATTTACGATTTATTAGTAAAGTTTCGTTTACATAGAGTAACAATTTCCTATTAAGTTGGAAGAGTTGGGGACTTGTTGAGACAAAGCGGGAGACAGGTTATCAGAGAATTCACATTATTGTGCTACCACACAACTCGCAGTCTATACACAACTCCTGCCTTCTCCATATTATGTGGCACTAAAGTCCATTACGATACTTTATTATTTATTATTTGTTTTGCAGTAGCATCTAGGAGCTCCAATCACGTACTTCAGCTGTTGTCTTTTGCCTTATACTTAGATTGCAAGCTCCCTGGGGCAGAGGCCATCTTTTGGTTCTGAGTTTGTACAGGGCCTAGCACAATGGAGTCCTGGTCCATGGCTGTGGCTCCTAGGTGCTACCACAATAAACATGAACAATAAATAATAAGATGACAATAGCCAAATACGACAATAGACAGATGGGGAATATAATTAAACTATCTCTTTATACACAGCCAAAAAACCCCAAAACATTAGCACTGAAACCTATCCTTTGCTAAGGCAAAGGTACCTCACCCTACCCTGAGTCCCTGCAGTCACAGATGTGGCAGCTTGTCTGAACCAGCAACATGATGACCTGATGGCAATCACTTTTTCTAGTTCTTTCTAGAGCAAAAACATTTTTCACTGGCAAAATTCTTTTTTCCCTTTGTGAGGAATGGAAGTTATGCATGTTATGCATCACTGAGGGAGTAGCAGATTACAGATCAAACTCAGAGTGCTGCATCACACTCAATCTTAATCTTATCTGCAAGCACTCAAACCACACCTGTTGATACTCATATCCCAGAAAGAATACTTGAACAGTGGAATCATGGGAGATGAGGATTTCACAGGCTTTTTTGGCTACCAGTAAGACAAGTCAGAATTGAAGCAGGTGTCTAGGCTGCCAAGGAAAATCATCCTGATATAGAAACACAAATATAAGAAAAAAATCAGCGAGCAGCAATGGATATACTGAAGTAGAAAGCAACTAGAATGGATTTTGCCAGCTTCTGAGGTTCACCTGCCTTAGGTCTAGATGGACCTTTAGACACCTTCCAGCTATACAAAGTACTAAAGAGACCACACAAAAAAAATCCCAAACCCTACATTAATTAATTAATTACCCTACAGGTAATCTATCAGGTAATAACAAATGGCCACTTTGGTTTTGGTATACTGCAGCAATGTATGTTTTGTATAATGCAATATATCACATCAGAGGAAATCAGAAGATGTACATAAATGTTAATGACACATATTATTTGTACGTGGGCATTTCTCGTTGAATTCAGTGGGATATGTGTATGTGAAACTGAGCTGTACTTGGCTCTAGATTTCTAGTAACAATGAGTTTATAAACAGATATAGATGGACTCAGTTTGTTACTCTTGATTATTTTACATGAACCTGAGCTAGTAATGAAGACAAGGGTACCTGAGACAGCTTCCAGGACATGCTTCCAACTAATGACAGCTAGTTAAGTACACAACTGTCAACTATAGGGTTTGAGGCTAGTACTTCCTGTGGTACAGTGACATCCTAGAAGAAAGGACTGCTGTTTGGAGGAGATAAGCAATGTAGTGAAATACGTAAATTTCCCAGAGATGATTCTGGAGGGATACCTGGAGTTTCTGATCCATTTAGCTTTCACTAGTTTCAGAAGAATTCATGAGAGTCTATAAATCAGGGGTTCTCAAACTGGAGGTCAGGGGGTCACGAAGTTATTACATGGAGGGGTCGTGAGCTGTCACCCTCCACCCCAAACCCTGCTTTGCCTCCAGCATTTATAACGGTGTTTAATATATTAAAAAGTATGTTTAATTTATTGGGGGGGGGAGTGTTGCACTCAGAGGCTTATTGTGTGAAAGGGGTCACCAGTAAAAAAGTTTGAGACCCTCTGCTGTAAACGTTATATCAGCAAAATATCTGTCTGTTTGCCCTTAAAGACAACCACGCGCCCAATTTCTGAATGTTAATTTGTATCTCTCTGATTCCCCTAAGTTCTACTATTGCATCAGTACTGTATTGCCAACCCCAAAGTGCTCAAAAGCGATAAATTAGGCCCCCCAAATCATGAGGACTTAAAAATCCTGAGATTTTAAAAAATAGGCCAGAAAAGGAGATTCTTTTTATTTGCCTTCTAGTTTCTGAGCATTTAGGGTTCATCGTTTTAGGCTCCTCTGTACAACCAAAAAGGCTAGCAACTTGCTCTTTTAAAAAAAAGTAAGCTGGATTCTCACCTAACTACTTGCCTCCAGGAGCTGGCCTTTTAGATAAACATGAAATACTGTCAATAACAATAACACTATGAGAGTTGGTAATGCTGCCAGCTTAAAAATGTGGGCATGAAAGGGAGGTCTGACTTTTTGTCCTGTCCCTGTACACTGGATTCACAACAAATCATCCTTAAATGTCACAGAGATTCTTTGACTAGAACTAGAGCAGTGGTTCCCAAACTTTAACAGCCTATGAACCTCTTTCACTAAAATGTCAAGTCTCCTAAAATGAATATTTCCAGGGATTTTTTCCTTTACCTTATAAATTATAAAATCAGTGATCTTGGAAATATAAAATTTGTTTTTATGACATGCTTATTACACATTATTTATTATTATTATTTATCATTATGATATTTTTATTACATTATGAAATCGCAACACTCTTCCAAGCTTGTATCACTTTGAATAAGTGCCTATAAGACAAGCCTATACAAGAATATAGCCTATAAGAATAAAGCCTATAAGAATAAAGCCTATAAGACAAGGCTCCTATGTTTCATCAAGGAGTATCAGATGTGAAACAGCATGAAGGTATTTAAGAAGCAAACTCAAAGAGTTCCTCCTACACAACCATTTGGGTCTTGAGCAGTCCAGGCAAACAAAGCTTAAACTTGTCCTTCATAATAATTTTACAAACAATACTAGCTGCCTACTTAATTTTAAAAACAGCAAAAAATATCCACCTCCCTTTCTATTTCTTATAAGGAGTCTTGAGGTTTAAATCTCCTCAGTATGACAGATACACTTGCTTTGATCTGCTTAGCTCTTGAAAGTCCAGGGGCTCCAGGCTGCTGGCTGCATGCTGCCTGGGATCCCTGAGGACAACTCTGTCCACCATTAGGGATTTTTTTCCTGAGAACCTCAAGTAACATTTTGTGAACCCCAGAGGTTCACGAACCCCAGTTTGGGAACCACTGAACTATAGGATTCCAGCCACACGGTGAATAGAATCAGTGGGATTACATTCTTTACCTCTTTATTATACACAGAATGCTAGAATCTATAATGTTTTAAAGTACTTATATACACCATAGTCTGATATGATTTATTTGATTATAGCAATAACATTTTAGTGCCATTTTATCTGAGAGTTCATGGAATGTTTTAAAACCAAAGCCTAATGGAAGCCAATCAATCACCACATTTTCAAAGCACAAATTATTTAAGTTTTTGTACTACATGGGGCTAATCACTGCATAGAGATATGTATATCCTCTTGTTTTGACTGATGTCATTCATTTTTCTTTAGGCTGCCCTGATTGATAGTCTAAGTGCTGAAGTTAACCAGACAAATGGATGTGCACTTCTGGGGTATTTCCAGCCCAGCTGCCTTTTTAGCACTAAAAACTTCTTACGCCTGATAGCAGCATGCAGCTGCTCCTGCTCATACAATTGAAATCACAGTTTGGAATGGAAAGTGACAGCCTACACTTTTTCTCTTACATTAAGGATTTTGTTCGTCATGTCTCTCTAGGCAACTGGCAATTATAAATGAGCTGTATTAAACATACATCTATATTCAAATGTGGTGGTTTGGTTTCCAAGGTCCCTATTAAAACACATATTACTAGCATTGCTGAAAAAACAAAGTGCTCTCATGTCCATTTGTTTCCCGTCCCACACAAAATGGAAGCCAAAGATTGTGCTGGATTAAGTCTGTTGCTTTTAATAACGGGAAAAATCCTCAGTGTGCCAAATCTTGCTTGACTTAGTCAACCAATCAAAGTAAACGGGCTGACTCTTGTGTTTTAGACAAGCAAGACTTGACTCTTGTGCAAAAGTTTTGGTAGAATGCAGGCTTCTTCTCAAAGTTTCCCCAAAGCATTTGAAACCTAACTCAGACAGTTCCAGCCTAAACCATTGTCTAGATCTCTTTGCTCAAATGCTTTACATTAGTTCGTCATTGGCTGACAAGCTCCGAGAGGTTCTAAGTAAGTTTCACATGGAGAATTAAAGGGAAAGTTTTCATACCCAAAACTTTTCATTCATATATTTTGCACATGTAAATATGTTTGGGAGAAGTAAAAATATTCTTTTTGAAATCTCTTTTTAAGGAACAGTGTTCACTTGATTCTTCGTTACTCAGGAAAGAACAGAATCCTGTAATAATAGCAGTTACCTAAGAAAACCATTTTACTGAGTAGGTAATGAAGGAGCTTTGTTTAATTTGGCCAAAGCATATCATTCTGTGTAATGATTTTTTAAAAGAGTTGCTTTCCTTTGATAGTGCTCATTTCTGCTATACAGTTGGGAAGCTGGAAATTAACACATGGTTTTCTATATTGACATCTTTTTTGTAAGCATTGTTAGCAAAACTAATGTCCAGAAAAAAACTGGATGCTTTAATTCACATTTACATGAAGTATCAAGGGTGTATTACATTCAGTCAATCTCTCGTTGCATATAAGCAGAATGTTTATACTCTGAGGAGCCATCAATACTAAATAATATGTCTTTTGCTAATGGAATTCACCAAGTATCTACAGCAAAGTCCCTTTTTAGCTGACATCTCATAGAACTATTTCAATTTGGCTTGAATGCTAATTGTGATATTATTGTAAGAGATCTGCCCTGTCAACTGGGATCGCTGATATTTTATACACATAAAATAATAGCACGAGAAGACAAGCACACAGGACTGATAACATAAAAATAACATATCCATCACAAAAGATGATGTAGCAGAGTTGTATTTAACTGTTCCCATTTTATTTTACCATGTCTGACCATTTAAAAAAATTAAACATAATAAACCAGGACAAATGCTGTCTAATGCTCTGAATTTGTATCGCTGTTTTATAACAAGGCAATTGACCTAGGATTTCATTAAATTTCTCAGAGACCAGAAGGAAGTTTAAATCCTGCTCAACTTCCTGACATTCCTGGGCCTCAGGAGTGTGGGGTGCTGGTGGAGGTGAAGGTGGAGGTAGGGTGTGGGGGACTATTCATGTGAGCAACAAGAGCAGACACAGCCCAAAATGCATTTGTTGTTGAGTCATTCTAAAGGCCAAACCCGCTCCTCTTGGAGTCTGTAGGAGTTTTGTCCAGAATTCCAATGGGAGTAGGAGCAGGTTCTAATGTCATAACTTTGACTCATTTAAACATTGTTCCTATAACCTAAAAGTTATTTTATCATGTTGCAGTTTATTAATTCACTTTTTGCTAAAGCTCAATTGTTTTTCTGCTTTCTGAAACAGAAATACAAAAGTGACAATGAATTATCATTAGATTGGAATTACCAAGAGATTGGAAACGGAGCTTGACTCTAAACCTTTGCACCAACATTCAGCTGAGAATGGACATCTAGCTACTGCAAATACTAATACGTGTCCCAATACCTCAGGCATTTCAACAGGAATTCAGGCAAAATACTTTTGTTCACGAATTCAAGGGAAAAAGCCCATTTTCCTTTTAGAAACAATGAAGAGAACAATAGATTGGCATCTTTCACAATTTTTTTTTAACATAACAACCTTATATGAGAATTAACTTTAGAAAGGGAAGTTCACTTTCTAGTAAAATACAATATGTAGTGGGGAAAAAATGGGCCCACACAAGTTTTTGTCTTTTTAACTGCTATGTAGATATATTGTTCACAGTTTCATTTTATTCCCTCCTGTTTTTCTGGTTCACAAACAACAGTGTAACCTGCTGATGGTGCCTCTTAAAATAGGCACCCTTCTGACAGCACACTCAGCAGCGAGCAATAGATACTCAGTTATCCACCTCAGTGCAAAGGAAATTCAGAGAGTCCTTTCAAACTGCCCAGTTTGTAGCATTTTCTGCCCTCATTCCTACCCATATCACACCAGTGAAGTCAAAAGGGTTGCATGGGATCAAATAAGGATAGAATTCAGAATCCATATGAAATAATGGTCTAATAAATAGGTTCTATTGCAGCTTCTGAGAATGAAATAGCACTATATATATCAAAGCTACATACATTAACATTTTAGTACATTTGGTAGGTACATTTGCTTAGGGTCTAGACCAGGGATCAGCAACCTTTCAGAAGCAGTGTGCCGAGTCTTCATTTATTCACTCTAATTTAAGGTTTCGCGTGCCAGTAATACATTTTAATGTTCTTAGAAGGTCTCTTTTTTATAAGTCTATAATATAGAACTAAACTATTATTGTATGTAAAGTAAATAAGGTTTTTAAAATGTTTAAGAAGCTTCATTTAATATTAAATTAAAATGCAGAGTCCCCTGAATGGGCGGCCAGGACCCAGACAGTGTGAGTGCCACTGAAAATCAGCTCGTGTGCCGCCTTTGGCACCTGTGCCATAGGTTGCCTAACCCTGGCCTAGACATATTCCACAGAGATTTTGATTAAGGTAGATAAAAATAATTAAATAAGCCTGAATAAGGATAAACTTCAGTTCTGTTACAACCAGATTTCCACCCTTAGGTAGCCAGCAAAGATGAGCTGACAGGAGGGGGTGCTAATGAGCTGTACTGTTCAGAGCGATATTGATAAACCCAAGGTAACACCTCAGACAAAGGAACAGGTGGTTGGTTTGCAGATTTACAGTTTACAACCGGCACCATCTCCTGAAGCCAAGGGATGGTATTTGCTACCAAAAGATGAGAAGACTAACCATACTTGTGATGAGCTCTTACCTTTTCTGAAGGCTTTGGAGGCTCAGGGAGTCCCCAGCATTGATACAAGAGCAGCACAACCAGGAGTCTGCTGTGTTTGGTGGCCATATCTAGGCAATCTGATCTCTCACAGCACTTCCTGTTTCTTTTCCACCGGGTGGAGTGGCAGAAACAGTTCAGGATTTTTGCAGGCTTATTAGGAAATGTATTTATTTCTCAGGTGTCAATCACCATAAGACCCCAGGACCACAGAAGGAGTTTAAAAGTACATCGAACCCCACATAATCTAGATGCTGACTCATGTGGAAACAATCCCACTGCACTGTTGACAAATTCAGCACACTCCACCTCTCATAGCAAGGAGGCTCTCTCATTTTTCAGGCCTGTATGAATTTTCTCTCTCTCTCTTTATGGGGATGACTCCTCTTTCGCTCTGCTCCCAAGCCCTCTTGCTTTCAGCTGCTGCCAGACTCTACCATTTCATTACAATCCTGACATCACTGCTGGTCTGCATGTTCCCCTGATTCTGAGGCGCGGTTTTACACTAACAGCCATTTATTTGTGAGAAGCTGAGTGTTATCGTGAGAGAAAATGAGGTTTGACAGTCTTAGCCTAGTTCTGACCATATAATTTTCAGCCTCACAGAGGGCTAGATTCCGCCAGCCTGGCTCAGGAGTATTCCCTTTTCCTGTGGCTAGCCCCACCAAAGCAGACTGGAATACTCACCGTGTGAGGTGCTAATTAACATAAGGGTGGCAGAATTGGCAAGACTGGTGTTAATTTTTCAGCTTTGCAGATCAGTGACAAAAGCTTTAAAGGTCAAAACTGAGGCACATTGGTAGAGCTCTGTGGGGATGTTTCATGGCACCAGCTCCCATTTTATGGCTGGCTCTAGCCAGCATAATTATAACCTTAACTCCTATGAGTATTAAAATGGGAATTAAAATGACAGGAATACTCTAGTCTAAACTTCCTGGGCCAGATTCTGAGAGCTTTATTAAGGCTGAGTAGTACCTTATTGCCTGAGAAAGCCTACTGATCTCTCTCGGCTGAGATTGTATAGAGAATTATTAATCAGTCTTCTCCAAGGGAAACATACTCCTGGATGAAGAATCAAATATCTAAATCAGAGCTTTGTTCTAAGCTTCTGTATCAGTAAACATACTACCTGAATTACTTGGTTCAGCACCTACTTGAGGATGTAATACTTAGAAATATGAGAAAATATTTCAATTCCTATTCATTAAGTGGAATATAGTATTTAGACTACAAGCTCTGTAGGGCAATGATTGTTTCTTTGTATAGTGCCCAACTCTATAGAACTCCACTCCTGATTGGGACTCCTGGACACTAACATAATAGCATGGGAGAAACAAGTGCACTGGTCTAAACATAATTTTCTAATACAGCAAAATAATTACACATTTTAATTACACTTATATGCTCCGTTCTGCAAATGCTTTATAGATAACAGGTACTACATGCCTGGGAAGAAGCCATGTCCCAAAGGTGAAATGTAAAATTTAATGAAAAGCTCCATGACACCTACTGCTACAAACCTGAAGAATGGCAGCTCTAGGTTAGGGATAACATCTCTGATCTATATATAGACATGGCAAATAAGAACAAAAGGAGTTGTGATTAGTTGGTGTTAGCCAAACACTAATATACTTAGGGATAGGTGACTTTGATTTGCATCACTTGATCTCCTTAGAACATCTTGCCATTTGAAACTTGCTTTGAACTTATGACAAAGCTTCTGCCAAGAAGAACATGAGAGCTGCTAAAGAGGAACACGAAAAATAATCCCACAAAAAGGATGGGTGAAAAATGAAGCAGAGAAGTACAGAAAAAAATGTTTTATGACAGAGAGTGTCATAAAGTGCATTTGTTTGTGCTACTTTAAGGGGTGAGAAGTAGGTTCTTCTGTCCTTATTACATAGCACAGACCACCCCCTCTTCAGCTAGAAAAACACATTTTGTTTTTTAAAAATTTGAAGCACTCGTGGGAAAAATAGGTTTAAATGACAGGGAATTAAAGTTCACAAGCTCAGACTCATTCTGTGAGCCCCCAAACTATTTTCAGAGCTTTGCTCATCTCTAATAATATGCTAGATTTATTACTTGGAGAAGAAAGGCCCAGTGGTTAGGGGAGTAGCAGGTTCAAGTCTCTGCTCTGGAACAGACTTTGGGCTTGATTCACAGCAGGACTTAGGAGCACAAATTCCAGAATCAAGCCTCACTGGGATTCACAACCCCCCCACTTAGTGACTGCTAAACCCCATATGCACCTATGCACATGCACACAGCAGCCCCTCACCAGGGGTCTAGGTACCTAAGCTCCAGAATGGTGCATGAACTGGGGAAAGACAGGCATTACTCTGCCTAATTCACCTGAAGAGCCCAAGCTGGTAGAGCTCAGAGCTCTCTGATTGGATCAGGGCCCTATAGGCGAGCCTATACAAAACGTAGGGGAGAGAGTGGGTAGAAGAGGGGAAGGAAGACCTCCCTCATAACTTTTAGCCCACTGATTTGAGTTCTCACCTGGGAGGTGAGGGACCCAGGGTCCAGTCCCCCTGCTCCAATCACTCTTTTGTTATTTATCCACAGTGGAGCAGCATCAACAGAAGAGATGGAGGGAGTCCCACAACAGACTATCCCCTAGCAGAATGGCTAGGGACCTCATCTGAGAGGTGGCAGATCCCTGTTCAAATCCCTTCTGCCCCTCAGGTCTCCTGTATCCCCTAACAACACTGGTCTTCAATTTTTTAGAAATCGTCTGCTTCAGAGATAAAATGTGATATTTATTATGTATTTTGATGTGCTGAATTCAAATATGACAATTAAAACAACTGATTAGCTACTGTTTCTAAGATATTTAAGTTTTTACATTTTATGTCTATGTATATTGTGTAGATAGTAGAGTTTTAATCACAAATTGTAAACCTAGGCCTTTTCATGTGTTTATGGTTGCTTTACATGATAATATTTCACCTGTCCTGTTTATGTAACACTTTAAAAATCAGCAAAAGGGTTATATAAATAAAATGTATTATGAAACAAAAGGCAAAAAACTATTATGTACTGTGACAAAGCTCCAAGTCTGTACTTGTGGGTCCTGCACTTCCTGGCAGATTTAGGGGCCTCAGAAACTCATCTAGGCCCCAGAGTGACCTCCCTTTCTCAGTATAATTGGCAAGAGTCACCACCTAGTGAGTTACCTTCATCACAGGCCAGTATGGAAGATGGAAAAGGGGGGAGCCCGGGCCCGCCCTCTACTCCGGACTCCAGCCCAGGGTCCCTAATAGTATCAGCTAAGATGACTGACCTTTTAGGCACAAACCACAATACAATTCCCTGGGCTACTTCCCCACAGCAGTCCCCGCTTCTTCAGACTCCACTTCACCCTTACCTCAGGGCCTCCTTCCTTCAGTATGATATGTTGTCCACCACTCAGTCTCACCAACAGCATAACTTCCTTCCACAGCTCCTGACACCCACAGCCCACCTGACTAACTGGGAGGTTTTTATCTGGTTTCAGCCAGTCCCTGATTGGCTACAGGTGTCCCAATTAGGCTAGCTGTTTCTACTCCTTTCTAGAAGGTTCTTAATTGGCCCCAGGTGTCTTGATTGGCCTGGAGTAGCCTTTGTTTGGCTATCCAGGGAACAGGGACCTGCACATCCTCAGACTAATATACCTGCCTTCCAGCACTCTCCTATATCCTTCTGGTCTGACTCTGTCACAGTACATAGTTTAGTCCTATTCAGTGTCTACTCGGTGCTTCTTGGCTTGTCTCTTGTATTCATTAAAGGGAGCATCTCTTGTCACTGTCCAGCAATAGTCTGCATGCATTGATGGGCTCCATTTGCCCTGATAGCGTTTCTCCATTGATGCAATGTCCTGGTGAAATCACTCGCCGTGCTTGTCGCTCACTGCTCCGCAGTTCAGTGGAAAAAAATCTAGATGAGAGTGCAAAAAATGTATCTTTAGTGACATGTTGCAACCAAGGCTTTTGTATGCCTTGAGGAGGTTTTTCACCAACAACCTGTAGTTGTCTGCCTTGTTGATTCCGAGAAAATGTATTGCCACTGACTGGAAGGTTTTCCATGCCATCTTTTCCTTGCCACGCAGTGCATGGTCAAATGCATCATCTCGAAGAAGTTCACGAATCTGAGGACCAACAAAGACACCTTCCTTTATCTTAGCTTCACTTAACCTTGGAAATTTTCCACGGAGGTACTTGAAAGCTGCTTGTGTTTTGTCAATGGCCTTGACAAAGTTCTTTATCAGACCCAGCTTGATGTGTAAGGGTGGTAACAAAATCTTCCTTGATTCAACAAGTGGTGGATGCTGAACACTTTTCCTCCCAGGCTCCAATGACTGTCGGAGTGGCCAATCTTTCTTGATGTAGTGGGAATCTCTTGCACGACTATCCCATTCGCAGAGAAAACAGCAGTACTTTGTGTATCCAGTCTGCAGACCAAGCAAGAGAGCAACAACCTTCAAATCGCCACAAAGCTGCCACTGATGTTGGTCATAGTTTATGCACCTCAAAAGTTGTTTCATGTTGTCATAGGTTTCCTTCATATGGACTGCATGACCAACTGGAATTGATGGCAAAACATTGCCATTATGCAGCAAAACAGCTTTAAGACTCGTCTTCGATGAATCAATGAAGAGTCTCCACTCATCTGGATCGTGAACGATGTTGAGGGCTGCCATCACACCATCGATGTTGTTGCAGGCTACAAGATCACCTTCCATGAAGAAGAATGGGACAAGATCCTTTTGACGGTCACGGAACATGGAAACCCTAACATCACCTGCCAGGAGATTCCACTGCTGTAGTCTGGAGCCCAACAGCTCTGCCTTACTCTTGGGTAGTTCCAAATCCCTGACAAGGTCATTCAGTTCAGCTTGTGTTATGAGGTGTGGTTCAGAGGAGGAGGATGGGAGAAAATGTGGGTCCTGTGACATTGATGGTTGAGGACCAGAAGTTTCATCCTTTTCCTCTTCTGACTCAAGTGAGAATGATTCTGGTGCATCAGGAACCGGCAGTCCTTCTCCGTGGGGTATTGGGCGTATAGCTGATGGAATGTTTGGATAATGCATAGTCCACTTTTTCTTCTTTGACACACCTTTCCCAACTGGAGGCACCATGCAGAAGTAACAATTGCTGGTATGATCTGTTGGCTCTCTCCAAATCATTGGCACTGCAAAAGGCATAGATTTCCTTTTCCTGTTCAACCACTGGCAAAGATTTGTTGCACAAGTGTTGCAGCATATGTGTGGGGCCCACCTCTTGTCCTGATCTTCAATTTTGCAGCCAAAATAAAGGTGATAGGCTTTCTTAACCATAGTGGTTATACTGCATTTCTGTGATGCAAAAGTCACTTCACCACAAACATAGCAGAAGTTATCTGCACTGTTCATACAAGTACGAGGCATCTCTGCTCACTTTGGCTAAACAGAAATGTGTCCCTTTGCAAAATCAAACACTGACAAATAAGAGAGCACGACACTGTATGATTTCTAGGGCTGATATAGGGCAATTTGTTCAGCAGAGTGATGTAAACTTCGTTATGATTGCATCATCCACGACTTCTAGGAATAACATGATGCAATTCATATCATGTATGACGCAATACCAGCTTCAGATTGCATCATTCATTGTTTTGCCTAAAAAGCAAGTACTGTCCAAACCCAGTCATAGATTTATTCATAGATCCAGTCAAAGATGTATTTTAGTCATTTCTGGTTTAAATTGAGATCCCTTCCCTTTATAACTCACTTATCCTCCGCCATTCCCATGTCAAGGGTCGTATATATTGACCCAATAGCATATCTTGAAAACTAGAGCCAATCAACAATTTTAAGCATCATTTTCGTTCTCAGTGACCCAGAATTAGTAAAGTTTGACTACATTTATTTCAGAAGCATTTTGGCTGTAGAGCAGTGCAATCAGACTAAAAGTTATGAGAAAGGTCGTCCCTTCCCTCGCCCTCACTTCTTGCAAAAACTGTGCAAGTGCTTAACTCCAAGAGAGGGTTTGCAGTTGACAATCCCAAGCAGAGGGAAGGACCTCCCTGCAGCCTGGATTTAGGCGCTGCACCTTTCCTTGCCATCTGCTATTGGCTGGCGTGCTGGCTTTTTGAGAGTCCCATTCTCAGGCACCTTTCTCTCCTCTCAGCATCTCCATGCCTAACTTTCTTTGTGAACATAGCCCTTCCTGCATGTCACCTTGAGCAAGTCACTTAGCGCCTCTGTGCTTCAATTCCTCATCAGCAAAATGGGGATCTTTCTCTACCTCAGAGGGTTGTTGGGAGCATAAATCCATTACAGATTGTGAGATGTTAGATACCTAAGATAGCTAGCTAGCTTTGATTTGGATAGAGAAGGGGTTTACTAACAGTGCCTGACTGAAGAGTGGCTATATCTCCTCATTTCACAAATATTACAATTGGCAGAGGAACATCAGTAGATCTCAGGGGAGGTCTAAGAAGATTTTTAGGCCTGGTCTACACTGGTCTACACTTAGGCCTGGTCTATACTGCGGGGATGGGGGGAGAGCGGGCAACATTAGATATGAAACTTCAGCTACGCAAATAGTGTAGCTGAAGTCAGCGTATCTTAGGTCAACTTACCTGGCTGTCCTCATGGCAGTGAGTCGACTGCTGACGCTCCTCCATCAACTCCACTTCTGCCTCTTGTGGAGGTGGAGTACCAGAGTTAATGGGGAGAGTGTGCAGGGATCGATTTATCGCATCTACACTAAACACGATAAATCAATCCTTGATAGATTGATCACTACCTGTTGCTCCGGCGGGTAGTGTAGACGTACCCTTTGACGGCTCAAATAGTACCTTACTTAAAAAACAGTCCTACTGAAGTGAATTTGAGATCATTTGTGGAGTATGGTGAGTAAGGGGATCACAGTCTGGCTCATAAGACATAAGGGCTGAAATCCTGCCTTCCCTGAAATCAATGGCAAAACTCTTATTGATTTCAGTGCAACCAGGATTTCACCCAATTGGTTTAAAAGATTGATAGTTAAACAAATGGGACCAAATCCTGCCATTTTGTAACCTCTGAGCATTAACTTAGGTAAGGCAGCCTGGGTGACATGGAAGGGGAAATGTGAATATGCAACATTGTGATTGATATGCTGTTTAACAGGGAACTAGTATAAATATTTCATCACCAAGGAAATATGCTTTGAATGTTTACTTTGAGTGATACATCTTACTGATGCAGTCTGAACCTGCTTGGCCCTGTAAAGAACCTTGCCAAGAAAGCCAATGAGCACCAGTGTAATAAACAGTGAAAAAAGACCTGGACTACCATTTCTGTTTGCAGCGATAAAGGGCACACCTGGGCAAAGTGGTAAATGGAAGATTTAATGGGTGGTGACCAAGTAGCTGAAAAAATTATATTTAAAGCAACTAATGACTAGATACTCATCTGGTTTAATGCAGCGTAGTACCACTGATTTTGCTGGAGTTTTGCCGACTTACACAGCTGAGGATCTGGTCCAAAACGGTTTGCAAGTTACAGAAGTATTAAAATAAAACAAACTTGACCAAGTTTGCATTTTTTACTATAAAGATAAGTTTTCAGTAATTAAATGTAGCCATTAATCCTAGTGGACCATGATTGCTGGTAAGAAATAATTTGTTATAACAACTCTAGGTATGGCTGAAGCATTTTATTACTGCTCTGTATTGAAGAAAATGGTGGAAAGTTAAAAAATGTTTCCAGATTCCAGTGTAACTGGCAGAAATTATTCCACCTTCCACATCACATTGATGAATGGCCACCCACTTGGAATATGGAGGTGATTGCCACTGATTTAACTTTCCTTTATTGCAGCATATGAAAAGTTTTGGTTTCATTTATGTATCCTGGAAATTAGACAAGTGGTCATTTGTCAGTTACACCCACACACGTCCAGAATAACTCGGCTGAGGTCAGCACAGTTGCTCTGAATTTCCATCAATGCAAGCGAGCAGAATTTGGCCCTGTGTCCACACAAACTATAACTTCAAAAGAAGAAATGTTTATGAATACTCTATAACTTGGGAGGTTATTTCATCATCGATGATAAGGGCTAGATTGTGGAGTTACAAAGACTATGAAGTCAGGTGCAGACCTGGGAAAGTACTGCAACTCCAGTCCCCCTGCTCTCCTCTTGCTCCACTTGGAAGCAAGCTGTGTTGGCCCTTTGCCAGGCATGGCTTTTTTCCCCCCTTGGCATTGGCTCATGTGGCTGTCATGTGGCGAGTGGAAAGGCAAGGCTCTGGTTCACACCCCAGCCCTGCCCTCCCACTCCCCATGCCCACCTACCCAGGAGGATAAAAGGTGTGTCCACGTAGTTACATGACAGTGAGCAGACCTAATGGAAATTAAGCTATTCACACAAAGTCTTGAACAACTAAGTGTTCTGACACCTGGGTATAACAGCCCGTGAAAAATATCACAGCCCTGCAACAGGGTCTCTATCCTTTGTAAAGAAAGGAACTGACAAAACTGTAGCAACAGAACACATGATTAACATGAGGTTGCTGATTTCTTTAGTTGGGCTCTACCGGTAGAAACAAGGAGTGGGACACTGCACCACTAGATGGCATTGCCTGGTGAAAACGTAACAATTTGTTTGGTTTTACTGCTGCTGTGCTGTGTCACCTTGTAATCTGTTATATGGTCCCAACAACAGCATCAAAACCAATGGTGTTTTCTTGTATTACATCATGTAGACTTTTTTGGGGGGGTGGGGTGGGGGGGAAGGTTTAAAATAATGTCTCATGATAGAAGAAGAATTTACTTGTAATTTGGGAACCGGTAATGTTCTTTAATATAAACAAACAGAGAAGCACTAAAGCAGTACAGTATGTACAGTAATAATATATAATGCTTATATACGGCTTTTCATCTTCAAAGAGCTTAAAAATAATTAATTTACTCCCACAACTTCCTTATGCACCAGTATTATTAATAGCAGTAGACATACAAATGGGGAAAAAGAGGCAGACTGCTAAGAGACAGGGTCCCAGATCCTCAAAAGTATTTAGGTGCCTCATTGATTTGAATGGACTGAGATTATTAAAAACCTTTGGGATCTGAGACCCAAGGAGACAAATTCAGAAACTCCCAATCTTGTGCTCACACCACTAGACCATAGAACATATGACCAACAATCAATCGTTATTGTACGTATAAACTTGCAAGCAGATGAAGTATAAAGGAGAGACTAGTAAATTGGCTTCTATCTCCTGTACACATGGCCTTTTAGATTTTTCTCTCCTTGGAAACAAAATTAATGCTCTGAATTATTACTATTTTGTTGGTATAAACCAACATTTCTAAAGCCATTAATGGAGGGAGGTGGAGGGGTGGGAGAAGGAAGGGAGGAGAAGGGATGTTGAAACCACAAACTGTTCCATAGATGTGATTTTTATAAATCATATTTATGTGAAAAATCTATTTACTAGCAATCATTTCTGCAAATAATGTCAGAAATCTCTTCTGGAGAGACTTCCTTTGACCTTTATTGTTGTCTTTTCTTTGCAATGTAAACATATTCCATCAGAGGTTGTCTCTCTGTTCTGGCTGGTGACACCTACCTTTAAGCTACAATATAGTCATGATAGCTTTAGTGTCTTTCTAAAAACAACTTTGGGACTGTTCCATAAGTGGTTATAATATTGCTTTATTAGTCAAATACACAGCTTCATCGCAAACTAAGGATCAGATCCAAAGCTCATTGAAGTCAATTAAAAGACTCCCATTGACTTCAATAGGCTTTGGATCATACCCTATGTAATATTAACCCATGCCAGAAAAGTAGGAGTCCTTTAAAAAAAACAAAAAACGCTACATATATCATGTGGCTGAATTAATGTTGGGTTAACTTAACTTTTGTTCCAATATACCATGAACACATCAAACTAGTTCTCCACTCTACACTGGCTTCCCATAGAATATCTTTCAAATTCAAGGTCTCAGGCCCAGATTTTAAAAGTTATTTAGGCAGCTAAAGATGCAGACAGGTGCCTAGAGGAACTTTCAAAAGTGCCTAAGAAGATTACGCACCTAAGTCAAATGGTTAGACACACAACTTTAGAAAGGCTTTTAACACAGGCCCACATGACATTCTCATAAGAAAACTAGCGAAATATGGTCCAGATAATACTACTATAAGATAGGTACATCACTGGCTGAAAGACCGTACTCAAAGAGCAGTTGCCAATGGTTTACTGTAAAACTGGGAGGATGTATTTAGTGGAATCCGGTAGGGGTCTCTTCTGGGTCAAGTACTATTCAACTTTTCATTAACGACTTGGATAATGGAATGGAAAATATGCTTATACAAATTGTGGATGACACCAATTGGGATGGGTTGCAAGCACTTTGGAGGACAGGATCAGCATTCAAAACAGCCTTGACAGATTGGTCTGAATTCAACCAGATGAAATTCAAAATAAATAAGTACAAAGTGCTGCACTTTGGAAAAGAAAAAATCAAATTCAGAACTATAAAATGGGGAAAAAGTGGCAGTACTGGTGAAAAGTAGCTGGGGTTATAGTGGATCACAAATTAATATGAATCAACAATGTGATGCAGCTACAAAAAAAAAAGAAGGCTAATGTCATTCTAGAGTATATTAAGAGGACTGTCGAATGGAAGACATGGGAGGTAATTGTCCCATTTTATTCAGCACTGGTGAGACATTGCTGGAGTATTGTGTCCAGTTCTGGGCACCACACTTTAAGAAAGATATGGACCATTTCAGGGGAGTCCAGAGGAGAGCAATAAAAATGATATAATTTTTAGAAAACCTGACCTCTGAGGAAAGGTTAAAAAACAGAGCATGGTTAGTCTTGAGAAAAGAAAACTGAACGGAGATCTGACAACAGTCTTCAAACATATTAAGGGCTGTATAAAGAGGATGATCGGTTGTTCTCCATGTTCAGTGAAGGCAGGATAAGAAGTAATTGGCTTAATCTGTAGCAAGGGAGATTTAGGTTAGATATTAGGAAAGACTAACTAAAAGGGCAGTTAAAAGTTTCTAAAGGAGATTGTGGAGTTGCCTTTATTGGAGGTTTTTAAGAACAGGTTAGACCAGTGGTTCTCAACCAGGGACAAGCATACCCCTGAGGTGCACAGAGGTCTTCCAGGGGGTACATCAACTCCTCTAGGTATTTGCCTAGTTTTACAACAGGCTACATAAAAAGCACAAGCGGAGTGAATACAAACTGAAATGTCATATGACTTGTTTATACTGCTCTATATACTATACACTGAAATACAAGTACAATATCGATATTCCAACAGATTGACTTTATAATTATATGGTAAAAATGAAAAAGTCAGCAATTTTTCACAATTAATGTGCTGTGACACTTTTGTATTTTATGTCTGATTTTTAAGCAAGTAGTTTTTAAGTGAGGTGAAAGTTGGGGGTACACAAGACAAAGACTCCTGAAAGGAATACAGTAGTGTGGAAAGGTTGAGAGACACTGGGTTAGATAAAAGCCTGCCAGAAATGGTCTATGAGGTATACTTGGTCCAGTCTCAGTGCAGGGGACTGGACTAGCTGACCTCTCAAGGTCCCTTCCAGACCTACATTTCTATGATTTTTAGTCGGCTATGTGGTTGTAGTTACTAAGAGTTCTTCACTTGACAGCATAGAGGGTATATTTTCAAAGTCTGTATGGGGATTTAGATGCATGATTCTCATTAATATTAATTGAACTCACATTATGAAATCTCGATATACCACTTTGAAAACATATTCCTAGGTGTACAGTAAAGAAATCTAATAAGGGGCATAGTCTCCCATTTATTCTCCTCACAGAGCTCCCATTGGCATTAACAGCAGCTCTCCCCATGAATCCAGGGAAGGATAATATACAACTTCTTTATCCTCCATCAAAGCTGAGAACTTTAAGAACCTTCTAAGTAATGAGTTCCCCTATTTATTATTTTTATTTGTTACTCGTTCAGCATCAGAAGTTCCTAGAAACATTCAATTCTAGAAGCTTTTCGAATGAATTCAAACTATTAAGAAGAGGTTTGACCTTTTAAGAGAACCAGCGGTTCAAAGTGCTTTCCGCATAATCCAGGACACTAAATCACTGGTCATACAAAAACAGGACTATCTTTATTTTCTGGTGTATAGGCTTGCTGCTCCTGTTTTGTATTTCTAATTACAATGTATATTTGTTTGTTCAATGCCATTCCTTTTAATATTTCTTTGGACATTGTATTTTTTAAACAAATTCATGTCCTGACCTCTCTCTGAGTCCTTCACTCTTCCCCATTCTCCACAGCAGTTAAAAATCCCCAAACCTGGAAGAGCTGTCTTGCCACTAGTTATGCACAATGTAGCCCTTCCTCCTTCACCAGATGTTTGAAGACTCCCTGTGACCATGGACTCTCTGCTACAGGCAGTGATTCAAGGACAGCAATGTAAGTTTTACTCTTTCAGCAGTCAATGTTCTGGGACTAGGAGCAAAGGAAACTTCTGCCCAGCCACTTTCCTATGATCTCCTGCTTCTTATATTAAAGTAATAGTATCGGAGTGCAGGTTCTCTCCATTGTCCTAAACCAAAGAGCCAGCTTCCTTGGGTAACCAGTGTTCAGGGCCTAGGATCCCAGAGTGCATAAGATTCTTTAGAAACCACTGAAGGAACTCACTGGCCTTCTTCTGAAGCCTGTGTTCTAATGGTGGCTTCCTGCAGCCTGATACCCTCTATCTGTTTTCCAGAGACCAGTGTCTTTTAGGGGCCAGTATGGCAGCTATGGGCTCCCAGAATACTGCCCAAAGCCTTCTCGACAGCATCCTTGCTCAGTTCTAAGATGGAAAGCCATCAAGGACTTAGTAAAGGAAACAGAACAGTGTTCTGGCTCAGTTAAGTGAGATAATATTATTTTACATATTAAGCAAAGATTATTCCTTAACCCATAATAGGAAACTTGGTTATTTCTTGCTTAAAAATACTCTATCATCCTCCTAGGCACTACTTTTCTTTTTGCCTTCCTAAATAATCACACTATTACCATACATGAACTTAAAAGGAAGAATATGTGGCTAACAGATTCATGTGAACACCTAATATTACTCTCTTTCCTGTTCTGGCCATAATATTTTTGTGGCTTGAATGACATGACAAAGATTGGTGAGGCAATTATCTGTAAGGAGAATACCCGTTATATAGATTGTTCTACTTTTATTTCTTCGCTACTGTGTGCTACTAAAGGAGCCTGGAGTTGGGGAGGTGGCGGGGAAAGGTTCTGGCGGTGGGGTGGTGGCAGGACACTCTCTTTTATCTACCTTGAATATTGCTAAATTAAATGCATTTGTACACCCATGAACTACTCTTGAGAAGATATATAATCATTTAGTGCATTGCATTTCTGAAATTATGGTGAAACTGAATTATGCAAAAGTGTATAAGGACAGAGCTTATGAATTTTATTTTATGCAGAGGATTATCTGTGTGTGCTGAGCAATGAAAGAGTTGCCATGATCAGTACACCTGTTCACTGAAGAAATTAGTAAGCAAGAAAGTATGCATTGCTCGTCAGCCTTTAAGTTAAACTGCCCGGGAGCAGCCTTTACTTGTGCATCTTCCTTTATGGCAGATTTTCATTTTAAACACACATATTTAAAGCACTAAATCATAGCACACTTGTATAATGGAAAGTATCTTTACCCACTAAGCACTTAGGGCACATGCTTAATTTTATGCATTAACTCAAAGTCAGTCTGACTTAAGCAGGTACTTAAAGTTAAGCATGTGCTTAAGTGCTTTGCTGAATCAGATCACACATGACCAAATGTGGGATCTTATTCACTATGGGTAGAAGTGGGGTCCACCTGACCAACAGGGGAAGAGCATCTTTGTGCACCAACTCACCAGTCAAGTCAGGTGGATTTTAAACTAGGTTCAAGGGGCACAGAGGGCAAAAGCCCAGAGGTAAGCATAAAAAGGCAACTTTAACAGAACACTAAATGTTTGGGTGGGGGGAGCAGAGGGAGACAAGGAAAATTACAATAGAATCATTGGAGCAACAAGAGAAATCAGTGAGTGAATCTGCTCAACATCTTACCTGTCCATATACAAATGCAAGGAACATGGGGAATAAACATACCTGGGGGAGCAAACAGCTGTGCATATCTCTCTATCATTGTTATAGAGGGTGGACAGTTTATGAGTTTACCCTGTATAAGCTTTATACAGAGTAAAATGGATTTATCAGGGATTTGGGAGCTGGGTGTCTGGGTTCTGGAGACAAGAATACCTGCTGAGCAGTTTTTGGTTAAAGTTGCAGCTTTGGGGATGTGGACTAGACCTGGGTTTGTGTTACAGCAGGTTAGCATGTCTGGTTCTACAAGGCAGGGTTCTGGAGTCCCAAGCTGGCAGTGGAAAACGGACTCAGAGGTAATTTCAGCACATCAGGTGAAAGTCCCAAGGGAGTCTCTGTGACCAAACCCATCACAGTGAGATTCAGCATTAATAAATGAAAATTCACTCAACTAAGCAGAGGAAATAAATGGATACAAAATGCTATTTGGAAAGAAATGAATCTGAAAAAAAATAAAGCTGGGCGTGACAGTAGATAGCAAACCAATGTAAATAGAAGCTTTCAATACTTAAACTCAGCACTACTGGGAATAAAGCCAATGCAGTTCTTGGGTGTGCATATGCCAAAGGAGGTTCCAATATAGAGCTAGAACTAAGGAGGGCAGCTGTGCCATTCTGTGCTGTAGCCACGTGCAGAATATGATCTATAGTCTCCAATTTAGGACAGATTTTTATAAAAGGGAAAGTAATACAACATAAAAGCAAAATTGCGCTCAGGATGATGTGAATAGTATTTTGCGCCATGATCAGGTCTATCATTTTCAGTCTGAGTGGGACTACTTGCGGAGTCAGGGTACCAAAATATGGCCCAGGGAATCACGTACAGCCTCAGAAGACGCTGGGGCACATGGACAGCAATGGCCCGAAGGTAAGGGAGGAAATGTTTAGGTCTGAGAATAGGAAAGTGTTCTGACAATGTGCACAACTGGTTAGTGGAACAGATTGACAAGGGAAGGGAATAACATACTAGTATTGCCAGTATCAAAGGACGGGTGAGAGAAGACATGAGTGGAAAGGTGTCCTGCTGGTGGGCCGCAGGTCTTTTCTAAAGCAGTTGGCTATGCCATGTTTTTCTAAAAAATGCCTAAGAACATAAGGTAGGAAAGATCATTTATCTTTGTGGAGAGGTTTTGCATCAGAATTTTCACTGAATTTTAAAAGCAAACAGAAAAGTAATGGAAACTGTGGAGACCAGAATGATTAATTCCGTAGACTACTCTAATTCAGTTGTGATATTAAGATAGCATACTGGAGTGAGCGTATGTAAAACACATACTGACTGGAACTGAACGTTCTTGTAGAAAATTATTGCTCCTTGGGTTAAAAAGGGGACTGAATTAAGATAATGCTGAAACTGCCTGCCAAGAGAATTATATTGACCATACTTAGACCTCAATTCAGCAAAGTGCTTAAAGCATGTTCAAAAGTCCATCCTGACTCCAGCAAAGCACGTAAGCATGTTCTTTGCTTCAGCCCAGTGAAGTTGAGTACATGCTTTACTTGAATAGGATTGGGTTTAAGAATATGCTGTCTCTCTCTGGGACAAAGCTTGCTGGTCTCTCTCATTGCTCTTTTATGATACCTATACTCACTTAGAACAGTATCTTGCTATCACGTAGTCCAACTGACTTCAGTAGGAACATGGGAGGAGTAAGATGCTGTTAACATGAGTACGAGTATCATAAACCAACCCTTAATAAATAAGAGGCCAATTAAAGAGAAGGTTTTCCTGGGTAGTCTGGAGGTCTCAGTCAGTTCAGTGACCTTTGTCAAGGACTGCTGTGCCAGAGTTTGGGATTGCAGAACTGCCAAGTCCTACTGGCAACTTCTAACTTTTTTCTTTCTTAAAAAGATAAACAATTAAAAAGAAGGAAATTCTATGCAAAAAACCTCTAGTGTGACTGCAACCATACATTTCAGAAATGAAACAGTGTAAAGTTTGGAAATGCAAAGTTAGATTGAAAGTTCAACCTTAACATGTCTTCCTCATTATCCTATATTACAATTAGGGGCTATCAAGTGATTAAAAAAATTGATTGTGATTAATTGCACTATGAAACAATAATAGAATACCATTTATTTAAATATTTGTGGATGTTTTCTACATTTTCAGGTATATGGTTTTCAATTAGAATACAGCATACAAAGTGTACAGTGCTTATGTGATATTTATATTTATTGCAAATATTTGCATGGTAAAAAACAAGAGAAATAGTATATTTCAATTCACCTAATACAAGTACTGTAGTGCAATCTCTTTATCATGAAATTTGAATTTACAAATGGAGAATTATGTACAAAAAATTATTGCATTCAAAAATTAAATAATGTAAAACTTTAGAACCTACAAGTCCACTCAGTCCTACTTCAGCCAATCACTCAGACAAACAAGTTTGGTTACAATTTGCAGGAGATAATGCTGCCAATGTCTTTTTAACAGTGTCACCTGAAAGTGAGAACAGGCCTTCTCATGGCACTGTTGTAGCAGGCATTGCAAAATATTTATGTGCCAGATGCACTAAAGATTCATGTGTCTCTTTATACTTCAACCACCATTCCAGAAGACATGCGTCCATGCTGATGACGGGTTCTGCTCGATAACGATCCAAAGCTGAGCAGACCGAAGCATGTTCATTTTCATCATCTGAGTCAGATGCCACCAGCAGAAGGATTATTTTCTTTTTTGGTGGTTTAGGTTCTGTAGTTTCTGTATCAGTGTGTTGCTCTTTTAAGACATCTGAAGGCATTCTCCACATCTTGTCCTTCTCAGATTTTGAAAGTCATTTCAGATTCTTAAACCTTGGGTCAAGTGCTGTATCTATCCTTAGAAATCAGAAATCTCACATTGATATCTTCTTTGTGTTTTGTCAAATCTGCTGTGAAAGTGTTCTTAAAATGAATATGTGCTGGGTCATCAGCCGAGACTGCTATAACATGAAATATATGGCAGAATGCAGGTAAAACAGAACGGGAGACATAAAATCCCCCCGCAAGGAGTTCAGTCACTTTTAATTAATGCATTATTTTTTTAAGGAGCATTATCAGCATGGACACATGCCCTCTGAAATGGTGGCTGAAGCATGAAGCGGCATATGAATATTTAGCATATCTGGCATGTAATACCTTGCAACACCAGCTACAAAAGTGCCATGTAAATGCCTGTTCTTACTTTCAGATGACATAAATAAGAAGCAGTCAGCAGTATCTCCCGTAAATGTAAACAAACTTATTTGTCTTAGCAATTGGCTGAACAAGAAGTAGGACTGAGTGATCTGTAGGCACTAAAGTTTTCCATTGTTTTGTTTTTGAGTGCAGTTATGTAACCAAAAAAAAATCTACATTTCTAAGTTACACTTCCATGATAAAGAGATTGCACAACAGTACTTGTGGAGGTGAATTGAAAAATACTATTTATCATTTTTAAAGTGCAAATATTTGCAATAAAAATAATAATATACTGTGAGCACTGCACACTCTGTATTCTGTGTTGTAATAGAAATCAATATTTGAAAATGTAGAAAAACATCCCAAAATGTTTAATAAATTCAATTGGTATTCTATTGTTTAACAGTGCATGATTACAACATGATTTCACTTCATCCCAAAATAAATATAATAGGGAGTAAAATGCTAAGCAATTTAAATTAGTTATGAAACCATATCTAAGTTGTTTGATTTGGTTTATGAATCCCTAAGTGGCTTGGAACCCATTTACATAGGAGGTAGCATCTTACCAAGGCTTTTAGAAGGAAAGTATACCACAGATGCTCACATGGAGGTGGGGGGCGGGAATATTGTTGGATTTAGGTTTTTCTGCATTGCTTGTATAAGTCTGAAGAAGCTCCCGGTTATACTTTTAATTTGACTGGGTTTTAAATTTTGGTAAAGATGTCTGCAGCCAACAAGAGGTGTTTTAAAAACCCATTATACTAAGAAATATGTACACTTATACAGCGATAGACACTGTATGCCAAGGGTGAAAGCCCTGCCTCCACTGATGTCTTGGCAAATCTCCCACTAATTTCAATGGAGACAGGATCTCAGCCCATGAAATTTTAAACTGAGGGTTGCAAACCGGTGTCAAGATTGCAACCACTCTGTTCTTCCAATGTTCTTAATGGCCCCTATTGAAAAAACAGTCACACTATGGCCAAGGTTGAGCACCTATATGCTCTAAACTATTTCTTTAACAGTGAATAATGTCAGATTTCCTTGCTAAAATAGCTGGTAGGCTTTTCCTAAATGTTTTCCTCCTGTCGTTTCACTGACTGGATTAATACATGTTCCACTCATTGGTATGAAGAAATTAAATATAAGTTATTTGAAAGTATGTTATAGCAAAGGATAAAAACACATCATTCCATCAACAAAAAGAGTTGCTTGTCAAAAACGTAACATACAGAGTACAAATGAAAGAGCCAATCTGTTTTTTTTCATGTTTGAAAAATTACAATAATCCTTTCAGAGATTTTTAAAAAATGTGTGGAGTACATTAGGCTGGATTAACTGATGGTGTTTATTGTACTTTGTATTGTGGTTTCAGGAAATATTCTGGCAATGCTGGGTTTCTACAAATGGACTTAAAATTAATCAACATCTATGTATGAGAAAGTTTAAACCATTATTAATACTCTGTAAATACAGATCTTCTTAGAGCTGACCCCAAGTGTCTACCATCTGCTGAACTGTTGTAATCAAATTTTTAAAGAGCATGGTCATACTTAATGATTCTTCTAAGGAAAGAACATCCTTAACTACATCAGCAACATTTAAATTCCACTTGTGCAATGCAATAATTTTCTATTGCCCTTTGTTAAGGAAAAGGCATATGACAGCGACTAAAAGCCAATGAAGCAATCCAAGACTTTTAAAAAAAATGTTGTATGGGCTATGATGGAGTTGTTCTTTTTACTCACCACACTGACCAAAAATATTAAAGTTAAGAGTAAACACTTAAATTTGTTTTTAGTAAAGTATGTTCAATGTTAGTATGCATACATGTGACATTAACTAACCGCTTCAGTAACTTCAGGATTGTAATGAACATGAATTATACTGCAATTTTAGCAAAGACAGTCAAATCAAATAGAAATGCACCACACATTTAACTTGAGATACTCTCTGCACAATCCTTTCCAAAATTGACAATATTGATCCTAGTTAACAAACACACTAAATGGCACCAGCTTTCAAATAATTTATTGGCCCATGCTATATGAGTGAAGACGCAGGGACAATTTTTCCTGTATCCAGTTTATTTACATATAAAGTATGGGGAATGCTATCAGTTTCCATTTTACAGAATTTCTTTCCACTCCTTTCTCTGGGGATTATTCCTAGACCATATCTCTGTTAAAATGGCAGATGTTTGGCACATGGAATTCACCCGTCTGCAGGGGATGCACCAGAGATGACAGCCATCTGCATGGAGTCCTTTAACAGTACCTTCACACTGCTTCCTCAGTCTCTATCCCCCACTCCCGTCCAAACTGCCTCACTACCTGCCTACTTCCTATTCCCATGGAGAAGCTGTGAAAGGACTTCTAGAGGGAAGGGTAGGAGGGTGAAAAGAAATTGACGATGAAATGCTAAGTCCTTTCGGTCCCCCTCTCTATATATTCACAAGAGTTGTGTTCCCTCTACCTTTCAAAATGAAAAGGACCTTTTGGCCCACAGTCATTATACAAACATACAAACAAAGAAAGAGGTAACTTTTTCAGGTTTCTAAATCTAAATTAGTTAATTCTTTTTCTTTCTTCCTAAGCATTCTTCAGTTGAGCTCTTGTTAGGAAAATCAGTGGTCCTTATAGGCAGAGTTTTACAAATCAACAGGGACTATAAAACACACAAGACATTCTGAAGCCTCTCAGATATTTTCCTCATGAAATGAGTGGCATGTATGTACATGGCATATGGCTGCATGAGGCAGTAGAAGGGTTTTATCTATGTGAGACACATAACTACTAGCTTCACGCTCTGGGCCAAATCCAACTGGTGTTAATTGGTGTAATTTACATCGGATTCAGCAGATTCCAATGCTTTATCCCAGCTAAGGATCCAGCGTCTTGTGACTTTTACAATCACCCCAGATCAATGCTATTAAAACTTCTATTGCATACCACACCAATTTGGCAATATTTATAAAACAGACACTGTAGTAGGCATGCTGGAACCTCCCCTGCCTCACCTCTTCCCCTCTGAGGTGCTGCCCTGCCCATCCTCTTCCCTCAAGGATCTATCCCCCATCTACTCCTCTTTCTCCCCACCCCACCCGGTCACTCGCTGCTTTTCCCCTCTTACACCTCCCCCCCCGGTCAGGAGGGACTCACTGGGGGATCTGCAGCTGGGAGTTGCGACTACGCAACGCAGAAAGAAGGCGGCCCCAACTGAGTTGGGGCTGGCACCGTTGATGACCCAGCGCCTCCCCATCTCCCCCACCCATGGTAACTTGACTTTGGGTATCCAGTCAGTAGATCTGACCAGACACTGTTAAGTCTCCTTTTCGACTGGACTTTCTGGTCAAAAACTGGGCACCTGGCCACCCTACACTATCTGTCTCTCAGACAGAGACAGACACAGACACACACACACACACATACACGCGCATCCAGTCATTGTCTGGGGTTTTCCCCTCCCTAAATGATCTCCACACTCATCTTTTGTGTGGAAATGATATTACACTACTTTAGACTTGGCACTAGCTCTCACAGAGCCTTATTATACAGAATGTTTTGAACTATTATAATGTTCCAGTTAAGCTCTTTTTTTTTATGCTGCTTACAATCTTCAGAAGCTGACCTCTTCTGCAGAACTTGGCCGCATCAGATTGTTCTTTCTATATTTGATCAGGGAGAACAAAGTCAGCTGTGTATCTTTCTTCCTGCTGTCCTCCATTCACTTATTTCATTGTTATTAGGATACCAGATATTGTTTATATTATTATGGGATATATTCCAACAGTAATTAGCCCTCCCTAGTAGATTTCTATAGATTTTTAAAAAATCCAGAATGTTCATCGATAGAGCAATTATGATTCCATCTAAAGTTTGCAAATTAAAATAAGCATTTCATTTTTCTAAACTGAAAATATTTTTTTTGGACATAGATTAGGCGTTGCTTTATTCAACATGGAGGCCTATGCACAGTCCTTATGTTGTGTTTGGTACTTCCCCTGATATCTAAGAGATTTATGCTCATGGAATAAGAAGAGACAGATACTTTTAACTACCATTAAATCAACCCAGCAATTACTCCTGATTTAATATTTGTTTTTATTTCCTCAAATGCTGCTATAAACTACTTTTCTCCTCATATTTAAAAAAGACCAAAGAGACTGACTGACTCAGACAACTGGTAATAAGATATGGAGTTTTTCAGTTCTAGGTCATAGGGTCAAATCTATCAACAGCTGGAACTGACTGAAAATGGTTATCATGTGATGGCTGTATAATGACCTTATGTGAAATGAGTTTGTGCTGTCACAACTCTGCAAAGTTTGCTAAATTTGCCTCACTCTCAGATTGACAAAATAATTTGTGGAGTCTGACTGGCGTGATTTTACGTATTCACGTGGACCTAAAAATTCAAAGCAAAACTGACACATGTCCAAGTTTCACCTGGTCTTGGCTGAAACCATGAACTTTGTAGGATTTAGCTGGCAAGTGAGTCACTACAGGGATCCATGTACCATTCATTTCTGAAGACAGGGGATGCATTAGCTGTGTGGCATGGAAATGCTGTCTGAAGACAACAATAGCTTAGAGCGTCTCCATTATAACTCTGCATCTTGAGGGTTAGGTGGAGAGGGACTTCCCAACAATAGAGACCATATATTCCATGTATCTAGTTCCCTAACTGAGTCTCCTTGCAAAGAGATTAGAGTGGATATACCAACTTGTTAACCTGGAGTCCATTTTCTCTACAAAGATTGAGGAGGACATAACTATAGCAGAGTCTTTTGAAACATGACCAGCAGGCTGCCATTATGCTATTACTTGAACTGATTACTTCAGTAAATGACTAGAATAGTTTACTTCCCAGGTTACTTCCAGAGCAGTAATCAACCCCTTATTTTCAGTCATGAAGGAAATCCAAATGAACTAGTCTTTAATAATGGGCATCAACTCATATCCATGGAATCTGCTGAATTTCCATGAGTTACATTCTTCCACCTATTATCAAGTCAGTGGAGGAAAATAATGTTTTAAATAAGTTCTGAAACACTTTTTACAAACTGCTGACCTAAAGCTGTGACAATTTTTCATCCATTTCTTACAAAATTGTCAAGGGACCCAAAATGCAACAACCCAGATGTCTCCTACAGAACTGCCACATGGGGAGAGTTTGCACACAAAGTTAAGGTTGTTGTTTAAAAGACTTAGGCTGACAGAAAGGTACAATAATGTACAAGACAGTTTGACAGAAGAAAAAAATTAAATGATACACAGATGTAATATATCAAATGCTGATTATACAGCATTACATTGCTTTTCTTTTGTTAAAACTGCATTCAAATTTTTAAAAAACCCATTTAGTTTAGTGATCCACTTCATTTTGTGGAACTGAAAGGGCCCTTCTACATATAAATCAGTAGATGAGAAAATACGGAACACCTTTCATTTATTCATCGGGAACAGAGGAACCCGATTCTTTAGCTGGACCGGAGAATGATGTCTGTTTATCACCTACACATTTTTCCTAGTGAAATGAAAATGTACCAAGTCACTATGCAATTGAAGAGCACCTCCATGATCAGAGGTTATATTTTGTGACAAAAATTTTAAGTGCATATGACTTTTGGTTCATTTCCTCAGTATTCATGATGTGTTTGCTGCTGAATTATGATGCTTTAGCATGAAGAAATATTAATGTTTCGATATCTGGCATGCAAGTTTATACCAGGGGAGATTAACTCACTTTGGGGAGAAATATCAGTTCAATTTTTAAATTATGATCCATAGGCTGGAATACACATTTGTGTTCTACATGCTGCCCCCAGTCCACAGCAGAATTCCCTCTTACGGGTATAAATGTAACTAAACTTTTGGCCACTATTACTTTTGCAGTACTGTACTCTTGCATTAATAATCAATGGATGAGAAAATATACCCTCTTTTAGGACCAACCCTATTTCTGCCTTCTGTTTCTCTGTCTTCTCTATGCTCCTATGTCTGTTGCTGTTACATTATTCTCATTCCAATGTACGGCATAAACTATTTTAAAAACAGCCTTCAAATTAGATAATGGCTTTTTGCCAAAACACTTTCCTAATCTGATTTCTACAGGCTTCCCTGAGGCAGCAGGCAGTGGCGGCATGGGGAGCAAGATCCAGGCAGCAGCAGTAGTGTGGAGGAAGCATCTAGAGCCAATGAGCAGACAGTTAGCAGAGAGGGAGGCCAAATGGAGCTGCAATAGGGGGCAGAGCTGGGAAAGTGAGAGCATGAAGGCCTGGGGGAGCTGAAGAGGGCACTGGGCCAGGCTGGGGAGGCAGAGAGGGAATGGGGGATGGAAGGCTGAGCAGGGATGGAAAGCGGGGTTTAGATAGCTGGAGGTGCCCCCCACTTTAAATGGCACTCCTCATCCCTGTATGAGAACTCCCATACAATATGGGAGTTATCCCATATGATGACTCCTACATCCTTGGTTACTTTCTACTGTTCACAAGGATAAAGTGCTTTCCTTTACTTGATATTTGTTGGCACATTTAAGACCTTGTCCCTACACAGGATTATGCAACAGCTTGTAGTAATTTACTTCCATATCCCAATCCAGTGCACTGAAGGGCTAAGTATCATAGAAGCACTAGGTTACATACAATCTCTAAGGCACAGATCCTCAAAAATATTTAGGCTTCTAACTTCCTCTGATTTTGAAAATCTGGACCTAAATAAATTTCAAGTTTTGTGCTGGCCTTCTGCACAGCTATAAATTTGCACCCAAAGACCAGTGTAAGAGTGTGTGTCGCTTGCAAAACAAAGGGAGGTTGTTTCTTTTTTAAAAAAAAGAATTTATCTCTGGGGTGGTGGTGTTTCTGTCAGTTTTGTTTGAAAATCTTCTAGACCTCATTTGCATAAAAGAAAAAATTTACTTTAACAAATACCTGAGCTGAAACCTTACTAAAATTGCCTCAGAAAAAAAAAAGTTTATTAGTTGGTTTCTTCTGGGGAAAGAAGGGAAGAGAAGGAAAAGCACCTAGGTTACCCGCCCTACCAACCCTCTATCAACCATAGATCTGAGCACACTCATGATGATTGAAACATGCATCCTCTCTCCTTCTCTGCTCAGGTGTCTGGCTTTTTTAAAAAAGACTACAAGATGTCACATGAAATTAATGTCACCACGCACAATATTTTTTCCTATCAGCAGGAGTAATTCTGAGATTTTGGCAGAAGGCAGGATCTGGCACTTAATAGGAAAAATATGATGGTACACTGCCAAGCATTATGTGATAAACTATCAGCAAAAGCCTCCAGAATGAACGGTTTTAGAATCTCTAAATGTTACTGCCATGTGAAAACTTCATTTATCTTTATGACCTACATGAATGGCATCATTATTTAACAAATAAAACAATTATACATATATTGAAAGAAAGGCACACATTTGATTGCAGTTGTTTAAGAATCATAGATCTAAAAATCAGTCTCAACCCTCTTTTCTTTTTCGGGACCAGAAAGTAACTGGAATAAAACTCCTTCCCTCAGCAAAATAGGAACTGGTTCTACAGCATCCATTTGCAGAAGTCAGTTGGCTAATTGCTTTAAGAGGTGTTGCTGAGAGGGGTCCTGGGAGAGGGACAGGGAAGGGAGGGAAGTAAAATGGATAGCATTCCCTGATCTTACAACCTTCAGCACTCCCTTCTCCAGCATGATTCCCTCTGATGCAGAAAGTGGGAGAGAGAAATTCCAAAAGGTGGGAGGTAGGTTAAAAGGTATATAGCAGGGGTGGCCAAACTTGCAGACCCACCAAGCCGCATATGACAATCTTCAGAAATTCAAGAGCTGAGGTGTGCCTGCTGGAACTCGGGGTTTCAGCCCCACTCCTGCTGAATCCCTGAGCCCTGGCAGGGGTGCCCCATGAGCTTGAAGCCCTGAGACCCTCCCCTCCCCACTGGGCAGAAGCCCCTACCCCAATACCCCATTGCAAGGCAGAGCTTTTCCCCACCCCCCGCCAGTCTGGTAGGTGGAGGGGTGGGCAATGTGGGGGGCTCTGTGGGCCGCACTTTAGCTGTAAAAAAGCCACATGCAGCTTCCAAGCCACAGATTGGCCATGCCTGGTATATAGCAGCTCAGTTTTGAGGGAGAGTTCCAGGCCTTCAACCAGTGCATCAAAACTGATACTTAGATGACTATGTTTTCATAGTTGCGGGCGCACAGGAAGCAGGGGGTCTCTTCCTTTGGAGCCTCAACTTTTTCCTGGGTTATTCATATGGTTTCTGGAATCCTGAGAATGACACAGAGCAGGATCTTTGAGCAGTTTGGGATCTACTAAATTTTCATTTGTTTTTAGGCATTTGTTTGTAGGCCAGCAGATGTTCAATATAGGTGTTGAATTTGGCATAATCTGTGTGATTGTATTTAGCCAGGACAGCTTGATAGTTCATGACCGTAAATTGAAGAATCATGAATGAGTAGGTCCTTCTGCTGAATAGATCAAGGCGTTTTTGCTCCATATCATATGATGTGGACTTCACATGATGTCTGCCATGTTCATTCACTGCCTCCACAACCAAGGAGTTTGGTTTTGGATAGGTGAACAGAAATTCAGAATCTTTAGCCAGGATGTAATATTTCCTATTAGCCTGTTTATATATTGATGGACTCATTGCAGGGATCTGTCAGATGGATTTGGCAGGCTCCAATGGGGCCTTATTAATAGGCAGGGCAAGTTGGGTAGAGGGAGATCACTGGAGGATGTCCAGGAGCTTATGTTGTGACTTTCTGACCTCTTCCAAGGGAATCTGGAGGGACTCTGCAACTTTTTTTTTAACTCTTGAAAGAGTCTGAAGTCATCATTCACAGTCAGTGGGGGAGGCATAACCACCTCACCTAGGGAAGATGAAGAAATATTTGGGGAATAACCATTTTATGTGTCGTGGTTTCCTGCTCCTCAAACCATTCTTGTGCATGAGGTGATATAGTAAGAGGAGAAGTTGGTGTAGGGGAATGTCTCCCCCATATCCCTACAAAAGAAACTAGGATCATGGGAAAATTTCTGACAATATGCAGTCCAAGGATCCCAGTAGGGCCAGTGCCATAGTCTAAGAGGCATTGGGGTGGCATGCACTGGTGCTTGAACTAGGTTACAGGAACATGGGCCCATCCTTGGTGCAGCTCCCCACTCCTGTCAAAATTGTCAAGATGGAAAATATGCCATCAACATTTTGTGATTCTGCGAGTTTCCCCTCACATATCTTCTAAACACGTTAGCTGGGGAAAATCAACCCCCTAGGCCTGGAAAATACTTTGATTTCAAGTATTTGGGGTCTTCATAACTTTTTCTGTCTGGCTTTGAAAATTACAATTAAGAAAATGAAAGAAATCTTCTTGTCAGTATAAAGGAACAATCTGCTGAGTTGAGGATTTTGCATACCTTACAGATGGTAGCAAACAACCTGTGCACATGGAAGTCAGATGTCTGTATGTTTACATGGCCCCTTAAGTGTCTAAATGGCCATGTGCGTTCACAAATACATTTGATGTGTGCATGGAATTGCTCATGTCCAACATTGAAAAATCAGACCCAATATGACTATATGCAAAGTAAAGTCAAACAACAGAAATATTAAAAGTAACTATGCTCCTATGAGTTCCTTGCTCATGTGAATTTAGCCCTTGAAACAGAAGGTCAATTGCCCCCCCAACCCACAATCCTTTGGGACCCTCCAGGTAAATATGAATGGAACCTCTGGAAAACAATTTGTGTCCACTCCTACTAGAGTAAAACCTAGTTGTCAATGGTACCAAAGGTAGCAGACAGATCTAATAAAATTAGAACAGAAACTTTATCCAACCCATTGCTAGGAGAAAATCATCAACCAGTGTATTCAGTGCAGCATTAAATCCAATTCCAAAAGTTAAATGAGTTGTGACTAGGATAGTGAGGTTCAAGCAACTGACAGAGTTGATCTACTATAACCTTCTCAATAATGTGCCCTCAAAATGAGAGATTTGATTCAGATCACAAGTCAACAAGACTACTACAGTCTAGTGATAGTGAGATAGCCTTGGTCTACACTGGGGGAGGCGGGAAGAGGAATCGATCTAAGATATGCAACCTCAGCTACGAGAATAACAGAGCTGAAGTCAACATACTTAGATTCACTTAACACGGTGTCTTCACAGCAACGAGCTGACTGCTGCCATTTCCCTCTTGACTCTGCCTGCTCGTCTCGCAGTGGTGGAGTACAGGAGTCAATGGGAGAGCACTCAGGGATTGATTTATTGCATCTAGCCTAGACACGATAAATCAACCCCCAGTGGATCGATTGCTACCAACTGATCTGGTGGGTAGCGTAGACATATCCCCTCAGAAACTCTTGCTCCCCATCAGGAAACATTCGCAGTTTTCATTAATAATGGACTTTCCACCAAGAAAGATCTCTAACAGCACATAATAAACTTCACAATATTGAAAGGATCCGTTCCTAGCAGCCCAGACAGAAAGAAATTGTTAAATACTATGGCTTTCATAAGGACTGTTAAACTGTTTACATAATTATGTGCCTAAAAAGATACCTATTTAGGAATTTACACCTGTGTTTGCCCATGAATGTGTATTTGTTGACAGAGCCATGACAAACTGTTATTCATCCTTACATAGGTGTTAATGTCTGTGCAGAAGCAATTAACATAAAATTTGTCAGATCTACAAAACAAGTTAAACCTCAAACCTACTTTGTTCCCAGAACTTGTCTGCTAGGTATAAAGCAGTATTCAAAGCTGCTCCTGGTGCATTGTCCTTTGGTTCTGCTAGAGTTCACTCTCCTGGGAAAAAATTAACATTCAAGCCATCTTTCAACACTCTATTGTCACTCCTTCCTTTGCATTTGTTCATCTGCATGCCTTTACCATTAGAAGCATCCTTTTCATAAGACCTGTTTTGTTAGCTTGGCAGGTTAATAGGGAACTGGTCTATAACATAGTGTATGACAAGTACTCAGATGAAGACACTAGGGGACAAACTTTCAAACATGAGAGCCTAATCTCTATAATTTATTGGATAACAGTTGTTGACATAAATGGTTAAGTTAGCTATGCAAAAAATGGTTTAAGTTATAGAATATGATTTAAAACAACATTCAGACTTTCAGATTACCAATGCCTTCAGGTGGGGAAGTTAATTCCTTTATTCCTAATTTCCATCATTAAATACATATAATAATCATAGATTAGAAAGACAGGTTCACAGAGATTTGAATATCAAGTGAACAAAATCAGGGGTTATTTAGCTCTAAAGGTGTGATTTGCTCCATTACACAAGAGAACAGCATGAAATTCAGATCCTAAATGCATGGATATTTTAATCAGGCCCACCATACATACATAGATGCCTACATAGATACACAGATCATGGAGGTGCCTGGTAGCAACTTCAGAGTTAAGATTTCATTATAAAAAGAGCTTAGCATGTGGCATAAATTCCTGTTTTCCTCTAAAAGTAGGTGGCTGATGGCTGAAAAATTTCACTCTGGGTTACTTTTATGCCCTTTACATTTTTTATGTAGTCTTTGTTCATTTTATGGGGAGAAACTGTTTAATGGGAACCGACTGACTTTATGTTGTGGCTAAAAATCTTTATTGGCAGTCCTACTTTTCATTGTTGACTAACAGCTCTCAAAAATATATGGTCTACTACACAAAACATTGGCAATGGAGAGGTTTAAAAAAACCCAAAACCAAAACCTAATAATCCTGGATCTAGGGTCATTTTAGTCATTATTCATATTATAACAAAGTTAATGTGCTGTGCATACAAACCTGATTGATGGAGATGAGGTGCAAACTAACCTGATTAATTAAGGCTGGACACACACAAGACTGACAGATTAGTGCCTAGGCATGCCAACTTCATTGATGGAGGGTTGGGGGGCACATGCAGACTTGATTAATGGGAGAGGGCGGGCACAAAGAAACAATTGAGAGAGATTGTGGAATGACATAGCACCTGCAAGCCTGATTACTTGATACGTGCATTGGGTGGGGGGAGAGCAGAGACATAGGAAAGGCTGGTTGGTTGGTGGGGAGGGCAGAGGGTACCCATAAGCCTGACTGATAGGGAAAGGTGCATGGAATCTTGATTGATGGGAGCTAGATACATAGATGGAAAACAACTTCTGCTAGTTTTATACCATCCAGTGATTCCCCTTGGCAAAGGCTATACCACATCCAGCATGGAGTTAACAAGCCACAATGACTCAGCAGGAGTTTGTCAGCATCACCTTTCAGAGTTCCAACACCAGATAATAAGATGAATCAACAGAAGAATCAGCCATCTTGTTTCAGTCCCACTCTTTTTTGTAATATCCTTTTTGGGGGGATATTTCAGCACTGGTGGTGTTAGGAGTGTGTAGTCCTCCTAATATGACTTTGAGAATAAAAGGACATCCTGAATCTGCTAGATTTTTGGAGCAGAGGCTGCAGCTAGCCCCATCCAACAGGATAGAAATGAAGATTCAAATCCCAGTTCAGACTATGAGCTGTTAAAGCTTAAGCTTCCTATATAACAGGCCTGCACAACTCGGAAAACAGCGAGGGCCATATTACTGCAAAAAAACCAGCTGCGGGCCGAAAAGCCCCGCCCTCACCCCACCCCCATCCGCTTCTCCCCACCCCAGCACTTAGCTTGCCCCACCCCTACTTACCTCCTGGGGGCCGCACAGTGAGCCCGTGTGGGCCGCATGTGGCCCCCGGGCCCCATGTTGTGCAGGCCTGCTATATAAATAAAACAAATTCATTTATGTGGGTAACAGAATGATTAACACCACAGACAAGTCCGAGTAGATGAAAAGAGAATACTGACAACATGGGAAATAAATGAGAAACATATTTCACAGATAAACAACAATTATTGAGAAATGTACCCACTCAGCAATAGCCTAGGATTTTACTGAAGTGACAAAGAGTCCTGTGGCACCTTAAAGACTAACTAAAATTTTAGAGCATAAGCTTTCGTGGGTTAATACCCACTTCGTCGGATGCATGCAGTGGAAGTATCCAGGGGCAGGTATAAATAGGTAGGCAAGAACCAGGTGGGAGATAACAAGGTTAGTCCAATGAAGCTGAACCAGCTTGTTATCTCTAATCAGGGAGGGTGCCACAGGACTCTTTGTCACTTCTGCAATTCCAGACTAACATGGCTACCTCTCTGATTCTAGGATTTTACTACCACTCTATACATAGGCTGATACTTCAGTCTTTATTAGGGTGACCAGACAGCAAGTGTGAAAAATCCGGACAGGGGGTGGGGAGTAATAGGAGCCTATATAAGAAGAAGACCCAAAAATCGGGACCGTCTCTACAAAATCAGGACATCTGGTCACCCTAGTTTTTATCTCAGATAATCGGCTTGAGTCACTTAAAAACAGCCATATGCCAACACATTTTAAACACTAAAATACGGACACAAGTTTCTTAACATTAACTTTCAGCCAGGCTTCCAGGATCAAGGAAATGAAGGTGTAAGATCCGGTCCTTTAGAAAGCCCTCTCTCTTAGAGGCTTGCTTACAGGGGGATTATATTTAATGGTCATGGAAGATTGAATGTCAATGATGCAGAAAATATTTGTTAATTTAGCATGTAAAATCTTCTCATGGCTATTGCTGAAAAGTTATGGATGGGTATTTGTCAGAAATTAAAGTAAACTACTTTATTACATGGTTTTATCAAGTTAGGTAAGAAGAGGTATAGAAAGAATAAGGTGTAGAACTTTCAAAAAAGTGCTGTAAGTCAAATGCATCAATTAACAAATAATATTCCTCTCTCTAAAATACTATGATAAATGTAATATTCCTATGTGAGAAATGCTATTTTTAATAACCTCTAAATTTTACAACAGAGAACAGAGTTCATTTTTTGGAAACAACCGCATCATGCAAAGTAAAAATATAAGAAAAAACGACGAAATTCTCCATTGGCCAGCACTATTTACAGTCTGTGCAAAGTGTGTGTAAATTACCACCATTTGGAGTTAATAAAGGTTTTACACTCATTTTGCAATAGTATCACTGACAACACAAGGTGCAGGACAACATGGAATCTGCCCATTGAATCAAACTAGATTCTCTTTTATTTTATCTAATTGAATCTCTTATTTCCAAGAGGTAAATGGGAAATAAGAGATTCTATTAGATAAAACAAAATTTTGCATAAGCAAAATGAGCTTTTTTATATTTTGAAATTCAAAGTTATGACTTCTGAGTTGCATAATATGTCTGTAAATGATATTACTTGACATGAAGGTAAAATTGTTTGAAGATTTAAATTGAAAGGACGAACTTTTGGGAGGAAAAGTGAATGTTAAATTGAAATTTTTATTAATTTGAGAACTATTTGAGAACTATTATACTGGGACAGATTTCTATATAATAGATTTTTTAAAAAATCTAAAATATTATTGCCAGTGGCATCTATGTACAATATTTTTCAGGTTTCGGATTGACAGAGGTAGAGCCTTTGAAATTAACAGTAGTGGAAGCTGAAAGGGTTAATATTAGTCCTTCATTTCTGGAGGTGTGGGTTCCAATTTTGTCAAGGTCACAAGTAAATATGAGTTTGATGGTCCCAAAGCAAAACACATTTTGTCCACACACGCAAAATTTCTACATAGGTTGGCACGTCTGCTTGATTAAACGCTTCTGCTCAGAAGGCCAGAACTGAAAAAGCTGTCACACTGTAGGTTAGTTTTGCGGTGCACCAAGAGGAATGTGTGGGAAAACATTACTGCCTGCCTGTGCTATGCATGGATCTTGCATAGTTTCATGCAATATTGTACAAATTACTGCAAATCTCCGAATAGTAAACAAGCAAGCAAACAATTTTTCCCCTTATTGGTGAGACCCTCAAATAAAAACCATCAGGGATAGTTTCTCATAAATCTGATTCCTTTTGACTCAGTCTGGAATTGTTTTTGGCAGCTGAAATATTTAAAAGTTCTTTTTCAAAAAGGAGTAAAAAATATCTGTAAAAACTGGGGGCAAAATCTTGGACACATTGAATTTGATGGGAGTTTTGCTGTTGACTTCAGTGAGGCCATGATTATATCCTACTTGTTTCATTTGGACACATTTCACTTGTAGAATCTGTATTATTTATAGACATTTATAGAGGGAACATGTCTTTCTTCCTTAAAAGTGTATTAAGAAATAGCTGTATTTTTTTAAAACTAAGACACAACGGAATAAACATTTAAAAAGAGATGAATTCACTGCCTGAATATCTGTATGCAGTTAAAGATTTTTCTTCCTTATCACAATACTTAAATTTGAAATATTGCCAAAACCTTAGAGCAATTTTTTCATCCAGCATTCTACAATTTATTGAGAATAAGAGGAGACATGTTGGGGCGGGGGGAAATCAGCCAAAAAACCCAAAATGAGAACAATACTGAATACTTCCAAAATAGTCTACTTTAGAAAATTCTTCTCCTAGAAATACCACTTGAGAAGGGGAGAGTACGAGTTGGCATTTGTCCTATTCTCAGAACTACTGCAAATAAATTCTCCCCAAGTCCTTTAGTAAGAGAGTAGAGCATCCCACAAGGTACATTTGGAGCAAAAATATAAATAAATGGCCCTGGCCAAAAACGAGACATGTCTAGTTGTTGTTTTTTTCATATACTCTTTACCCTTCCTCTAAAATAGCATTGACACTCCAAAAATCTCCAAAATAATGAACCAATCAAAGGAACTTCCATCATAATCCCTTTTTATCCTCTATATCATTTTTCAGCCATCATGTCAGTGACTATAATTCTATGGAAACTACGGATGTGAGAATACCACAAAATGTTTTCCATGCATATCTGCTTGAGTTTAAAAATTAGCTTGCTTTGGCTATGCTCACCTCCTTTTGGTGTTTGCTTCCTGTGAACATTTGGCCAATTGTATTTGACTCACACAAATGCTTTCAGGAAAGTGAATTTTTCAGCTGGCATATGGGAACGTTTGCATCAGAAATGATCTATTTTATAGAGACTGAGATGTTGTTTGACACACAGTGCATTAATGGTAGCACACAATTATAGATCTAAAGTAATGGTATTGCAACTGAAAGTTCCTATTAATAGAGTAGGGATAGATCACAGAACCCCTCTTTATTTTAGTTAACAGACATACAGTTCATGCAAAATTACCCAGCAAATATAGAGAGAGAATGAAAAAAGGGCCAGTTCTGTTCTTTCTAAGGCCCCATCCTGCAAATACTTATAAGTGCTTAATTTTAAGGATGTGAGTAGACCCACTGAAATCATGGAGCCTCACACAGGCTCAGCAATCTTCCACATATTATCATTTACAGGATCAAAGCCTTAGAAAATATTTTGCACCAAGATTACGCTTAGTAAAGCCTGCGTTTCCACATATGAAAGTCTTGAAATGAACAGGTGCAGTAAAATATAATTAGTCGTCAACATGCAGACATCCCCAAATGTTCAGCTCCTGCATCAAAAATACACAAAGAATAAACTAATACAATACCTCACCCTGAATAGGTGGGGTCAAGGCTAAAGAAAGGTATAGGTAGGTCATGGATCCACGAGAAACCAAGTCCCCCTTCTTGTGAGTTTTGGCCAGATCCATAAAAGACTCGCACCCTCTCCATCCCCCCCATTCTACTCCCCCAGTCTTCTCATACACAACAGCACCACTAAAAGGGTCTGGCCACATTCTACTAGCTAGCAAACGAATGGCAATGGTCTTTTATGCCACTGAAGTGAATCACATCCCATGCAGGATCAGGGTTGGGTTGTTTCTGTAAAATGCTGTGAGCAGCATTAACTGCGCCAAGGCTTCTGGATGGATTTTAATCCCAAGAATTTGGGGCACATGTGACTTACATTGTTCTCTTCCCCACCCCTATTCATTCTATTGTTGGTGAGGTTAGTTGGCCATGTGGATCTGCTGTAGGAAGGTGGGGAACATTCTGTGCATCCCACTTTGTCCTGCCCCTGGTCCCACTCGCTCCCCCCCCACCCTCATGGGAGATTTTCTGAATTTAGAAGCAGTTTCCAGCCTTTACAAGCTGATTCTGTATTTGTCATCAGCACAGGTCTGTGTAATTAATTCACCACAATACCGGCAAGCTGCCTAGGCATTTAACTCTTACTTGACGTTTGTAGCCTCTGATATGGAAAGGCAACTTGGTTTTGCCCTTTAGCATTCAGTGCGCTGTGAGAACACATCTATCCATAACTGTGTACAAAGACCCACCACTGCATGTATGTGTTGTAAATGGCAAAATTTCCATTGACATCAATAGGGCCAGGATTTGATCTAGAGTGACTGCTAAAGGTGGGGCATGCCTAGAGGAGCCATTGGTGCTCCAGCCTCCAGTATGTGTAATGTCCCTAATTCTGAGTATGATATCAGGTCTACATCTTACTCTAGTGGTTACTTTTCAGCATGATGCATGACTGATGAGAGTCTTCTGCTCTTGCTCTTTAGGGAATGCTGTAATTAACGGCAGGTCTACACTACGGGGTTAAGTTGACCTAAGTTACGCAACTCCAGCTATGTGAATAACATAGCTGGAGCTGACTTATTGCGGCGTCTACCCCATGATGGATCGATGGGAGAAACTCTCCTGTCGACTTACCTTTCACTTCTCGTTACAGTGGAGTACCAGAGTTGATAGGAGAGTGATCTGCAGTCGATTTAGCGAGTCTTCACTAGATTGATAGATCGATTGCTGCCCTGTGGAGTTGTTTGTATGATCTGCAGATTGGGAAGGAAAGGACTCTCTCACTTCCTGTGGGAGTGTGTTACAGAGTTTTGAATCTTCTGCTCCCTTGAGTATCTGAGTTCTGATAATATAGTGGCTGGGCTGGATCATCAGTGGATGCAATTTATACCCGCTGATGATATGACAGATAATGTATGTGTGTGAGAGAGAGAGAGAAAGAAATTTATTGGTTCATTTTAGAACACATTAACATAGCATTTATAACATGAAATTATATTAAAATAAACTTGAAATACTGACTGTAAAATGCTGGATCACAAACATACATGTGTAAGAAAAAACATTACCAAATCACTTTCTACCCCAATACTGCAAAGATTTACATGTATTTTACACACCTGAGTAATCCCATTAGCTTTCATATAACTACTCATATATATAAAGCACATGTGTAACTCTTTGCAGGATTGGGGTCTTATTGCTCAGACAGAGCAATCAAAGATAAAGCAAGAATAAAACTAAATTCTTGGGATTCTGAAGCATTTTCTAATCTGAAGCCAAAGTCAATGCTGGAATTTCTGGGCAAGCCAAAATTGGATTTCTTAATGTATTTTAACAATTATCAAAGGCTTAAATTGGAATGTGTTGAATTAATATATATAATAATGAGCCGATTGTGATCAGTGTGAAGGAAATATGGGGACACGAAATAAGGCAATAAAAAGATATATAATACTGTAGTTTAATCAAGCTTTATTAATTATACTATTTGCTATTTAAAATCTGACAGTTGCTAAAGAAAGTTAAAGTCTAAAAGTTACTTGATGCAGATGTGAAGGATTAGGATAAAATTACCTTTTTGAAAGAAATATTGTCTGTCTATTGGCTGCAATTTATAGGACTTTGAAAACAAACTCATCTCAAATATTAAGAAGTAGAGCACATGAGGTAACCTTTGAAAGGTAATGACACTTAAATTTAAAATTGGGGTATATAAAGTACCTAAGAAAATCACTGTAATTTCTCATTGAGAGTCTTGGATGCTGTCTCGTTCCTACATGCTATAATTTTTGGGAAAATATTTTTTTCAAATGATGGGAAATCAGTAGTTACAGTTACTGCTTGCTGTTGACATTGGGTGACTGTTCATATGCCCAGAATACCACCTACCTCAGCTAAATGGTATCTTTATTATATTAACAAAATAACGTTACAACATAGGTATAAGAAAAAATATTAACTTTGAATTTGGGATTATAATTGGAAAACTGACCTTGGGAAAATATTTAACCACTACAGCCCTGAACTCTACTGTGAAATGACAACTTTAGCATCTAGAAGAATGACTATATTATGTAGTATATAAAACAGGCAAAAAAAAAATTATGCTTTTTTTATGCCTCACTTGGATTCAAAATTAAAAAGCCCTGAAGCTTTCTATGGCCTTCTTCATATACAGTAATTCATATTATCTGTCTTCCAGCTGTCAAACACTTTAAAGTACATTCAATAAACTAGAATTTTGGTTCATTATATTGGCAATCTCCATAGGCATTTATGACAGGTACTGTAAATAATAAATCTTTTCTTTGACATCTCTCACTGTCATGTTATTTATCAACTACACAGCTCAATCTGTTATTGCATATTGGAAAATTAGATAGAAAAACTTCAAATGTGTACAGTTAAAATCCCAAACTACCTTACACTGGTAATTTTTGACAAGTTTCTAAAAGATTCATTTTGAAATTAAAGATTTAGTTTCCTTTAGTTAGGTAGACTACATTAGTCAAAATCACTATTTTATTATTGAATTTCAATCTTGTCATTAAGGCAATGTACATTTTGTAACTTTTCTGTGTATTACTTTCATATACAGGTCAACATTTATTATTGTATGCATTGCATGTACACTTCTCTTTAAGTATTATTATTAGCTGAATATTTAGTATTACTTGCACTGAGTTTAATGGAGTTTTTCCAAGAATAAATTTGGTCCTCTGTATACACAGCATGATGTAATGTAACAAAATAATGTTTTTACTCTGTGGATTGATCATGACTATTTCCATTTTGAACTGTACTTCTTAGTAGTGACTGGTCAGATAAATGAGTCACATGGCATTATTTTTGTTCCCTAACCAGTACTTCCACATGAAAATTTGGCTGTGCAAATTTTAATTAGTTTTCCACAAATTTTTGCACAGGCAACTTTGAGGTTTGCTTTCAGCAAACATCAGAGGTGTCAAAATTCCTGCTGGAATTTGGTGGCTTAGTTGCACACAAACACACATGGATTCATTATGTGCCATCCGAATGTTAAGGGAGGATAAAGTTCACTTGTTGGATTGGGGGCCAACATTTTGGGACAGAATGTAAAGGGATCAATACTGCAGAATGGGAGACCAGGCAGGTGAATGGAGAAGTGTAGCCAAACTAATCACTAATGGCTAATACACATGGGTGGAACGAGTGGGGAACTACCTCATGGCATCAACTTGAGCACGAGACCTAGGAGGGAATGGTACCAACTTGGGTTGACTTGGATCTTTGGTAGTCTTGCGTCTCTCACAGACAGAGGCACTTTCATAGGCTCCATCATCACCTTAAAGTGGAGGGTGTATTGGATCCCAGCAAGGACTGAATCCTTAGTTGAGGGCTTGGAGTTTAGGCTGAGTTTCATCTCCCCTCCCTCTTATTTAAATTTGAGTATCACTGTACTGGCTAAAGAACTGCCTAGTAGTTAAAGGGGTGTGTGTGTGGTGGGAAGGAGTTGTTGTGGGCACAGACACACACCCTGTATGTTTTGCAATGATTTTAATAGAGTTATGCTTGCCACCCTTAAGCCTATTTTTGTTGTCTGTTAATGTGTCTGCCATATCCAGGAGGAGCTGTGAATGTGTATGGATAAAACAAGGAATGTCAAAAAACAAACCTTTATGAGATTCCTTAAAGTTTGGTAAATAATATTTTTAAAGGTTAGCTTTTCCTTTTCACAAAGGCTGGTCCCAGAAGTGAATTATTACTATGAATAAGGAGTTTTCTATCCAAACAGAATACTAAAAAATTCAGGAGAAGGGCTGAGCTCAGGAGATTTGACTGCCATATTTGGGAGCCGGAAGGAATTCCACCCCACCCCCCCAGATCAGACTGGCAGAGACCCTGGAAGGTTTTCATCTTCTGCTGCAGCATGGGGCACAGCTCACTTGCTGGTTTAAACTAGGGTAAATAGGGGATTCTCTGAAACCTGAGGTCTTTAAATCATTCAGGAACTCAATCAGAGATTATGGCTGTATTACAGGAGCAGATGGATGAGGTTCTGTGGCCTGTGATGTGCAGGAGATCAGACTAGATGATCATGATGGTCCTTCCCAGACTAGATGATCATGATGGTCCTTCCTGGCCTTAAAGTCTTTGAGACTAGGAGATTTACAACCCAGTTCTACAGGGAAAGAGTTTGGGTGATTTATACTGCATTTAAACTTCTGGATGCTTCTCTGACCCAGAATAAGCTCTGAATCTTTGGATGCTCAACTATCTCTAACTAAAATAACTGCTCTTCTTGGGCATGTGGGCTCCAATTCAGCAAAGTGCATAAGAGCAAGCCTAATTGTCAACATATGCATATTGCCAAAGAAGTTGATAGAGTTACCCTTGTGCTTAAATTTATGCACACACTGAAGTACTTTGTTGAACTGGAGAACAACATGGATTAGATATTCCCTTCCGTTTACTCTAGTAGGTGGCAGTAAGGGAAGGTGGAATAAGTGTATACAAGTAGACAAGGAGCAGCTCTGTTGCTGCAAAAGCCCTCCCCTGGCATACCTCATGGCTGGGGTGTTTAGGTTGAGACAGGGAAGACATGGGGAGTAGCTATTCTATATGCATCACACTGTCTTCAGACTGGCTGGATTTCCAACAGGGAATGTAGCAGCATTAACTGCCTTCTCTATCCTTATGCACACTTTGGGGAGGGGCAGGGAGCTGTGGCTGTATATTTGCCTCAAGATCGGTGCTGCAAGTGGGTAGGAGGTTACAGGGAGTGGCACTGAGGGGCTGTCTCTAAGATGACTGACTGGCAATCTGCGAGGATTCAGCCTGGCAGAGCCTAGGGCTCTCCAAGGTTTCCTTTATATGAAGTCAGGAATCCCTCTCGCTTCAGAAGAAACTCCATGAGGTGAATCTAGCAGAACAGATTTTTTTTAAAGTGACAGCGGGAAGGGACTACATGGATGAAGCATATTATTCTGACAGTTTTCTTGGGGACTTCCATAATCATTCATTCACCCACAAGATCAGCCAAGAACCCAGCTTGAGGTTCTTGGTCAATGTGCTGCCTCTCCCAGGGCTTAAAGACAGGTTGGATGGCTCCCCTAGGGGAGAACATTCACCTGCAGTGATCCCAAGGACTCAGATAGAATGATGAGAAAGGACACAACTCGTACTCTGACTGGCCAATTCAAATCTTTGCTAGAAGCATGAGTCATTTCTGATTGGTTTGGTGTGCTGAGAGGAAGGACTGAGCCACCTAGCAGGAAAAGTGGACCAAAACAGGGTGTTTTGTACATGCCACTTTCTAAAGTTGAAAACATCCAGCTGAGAGATGCTGGGAATGGAACCCTTGTCAGATAGCAGCCAGGGCTTTCAATGGCTAACTACTACAGCCTAGCCACTACAAGCATCCTATTAAGGCGGTCTCTCCTAACCCAAAGATGGAGGAAATTGGGCTGTTGAGAACTTACAAAAGCTTAAAAGGAAAGATTAGTGTATAGGCCTTTTTTGTGTGTACCCTTTTGCTCTGTGTACTGTTGATGAATAAATAATACGTGACTAATCTAATATTTTGACTAATCTTTTTTTGAGTCACTTTTATCAGTGATTGGTTATAGGTTCCTGGAGGAAAAGGGCTTCCAGGTGACAAAGACAGATGGTTAACATGGCGGCTGCAGCCCAGAGATCCAGTGTAAGAGAGTTTCCACTGTGTGGTTCCATTCATTGAGGGGTGAAGATAGCAAAACCTGGTCCCAAAGGGGTGCACAGAAGATGGACTGAAAAGGGTTGAAAGCACAACTCATCCTGTTTATGGGTGACTAACACAGCAAAGATACCACATCACAGAGAGACCATGAGTGTTTTCAAGTAAACAGCTTAGAAATGTGGTCACAAGATATGAACAATTTCTTAAATGAGAGACAGCAGCTTAAATTGGCTTGTATGCTAAAGAGTTTTACCACTGTTGAACTTTTGCTTATAGTAGCATAACAGCTGACAATACTGGCAAAATCTGAGAAATTATAACAGTGTTAAAATAATCTTTTACATATTATATTGCTGGCTAATGTGTGAAATTTTCTTTGTGTGGGAAAAACATAGCTAAGAGTATCTTCTGGGAAAGGTTATTTTCAGTTGAGTTTTGATAATTAAGTAACTTGTTGTCTAAATTTGAATTTTAAAGTTTGATTGAACTGCAAAGGGCCGTCCCATAATTCAACTGGCATATAAAACAGATTGGAAATTGATAAGGCTACGTATCTAAGGATTCATAATTCCATATTGGTACCAGTCACCTGCCTGCTAAAGTACAGAACTAGGACAAAATATGCTTATTTAACAAGACAGTGATAGACCTTGAATTTAGTTTGATTTATTGTTTCTTGATCAAATTCAACATGGGATGTTAGTTTTCCTTATAACATTCAGTAAAGCACTATAATCTAATCAGCTTTGTTTTGCTTTCTGTGATTCCCTATTTGCTTTAAGTTCCATTTCGGTTAATTGAACTTACAGATTTACTCTAATTATCCAGTATTAACTTTCACTAAGAAACACAAATCCAAAGAACTGTGAGAAACCTGGTAGAAGTAACTGGTTAATTAAAATCCCTCACCAATGTGTGTGTTTTTAATATATCTTTTTCACACACTGCATTTTTAAAATATGTACTGGAAACATAGCCACCCCACTTAAAATAGCAATTTTTAGAAATCATTTTAGTATATATAAATGTTTCTAATTTATGTAAGCTAAAAGAATTTCTAAAAATCAGCAACAGTACCATGAAAAACTATGTAATAAAGGCATTTTAAGTGATTAAATGTGTATTATCTCCTTTCAAACAATATTAGCTCTTTTTAGTATTTAAATTATTACATGCCTTGTGTTCTGCTTTATGGATCATTCACAACCTTTTTATGGTCAGAAGAAGAGTAACAGTGATTCTGGTTAAATATGTACACATGCTCAGAAAATGGCAAGAAGATAAGTTACTAGGGGATAACTGCTGCTTTTTTCCTCCCTTTCTTGCTGCCATGTCAATATCTATGTGCAGGGGGCTATGGGTAACAACTGAGGGTAAGTCTACACTACCTGCCAGATCGTCAGGTAGTGATCGAACTTTGGGGATCGATTTATCGCGTCTAATGTAGATGTGATAAATTGATCTGAGCACTGTCCCTGTTGACTCTGGAACTCCACCACTGCAAGAGGTAGAAGCAGAGTAGACAGAGCAGCAGTGGTCGACTCGCTGCCATGAGGACTCCCAGGTAAATCGACCTAAAATATGTCAACTTCTGCTACTCTATTTGCGTAACGGAAAGTGTGTATCTTAGGTTGACCCTCTCCCCAGTGTAGACCTGGTCTGAATGACAACCACATGCTCCTTGCTACATGGCAACCACTTAAAGGGCCAGCATCCGTATCACTTTGCAGCCTTGCTCTACCTTGATTTGTCTACATTGCAAGTAAAGATGTAATTGTAGTACATGTAGGAACTCCCATGTTAACTCTGATGTAGCTAGCATGGGTAAGAACAGTATGAACAGCAAATGTGGAGACACAGGCTTCAGCACAGCTTAGCAACTAGAGTACCACAGAGCCTGGGGGGACATCTGACTTGCTAGCCCTGGCTGAAGCCTATGCCACCACATGTCTGCTACTTTTATTACCCATGCTAGCTAGATTAAAGCTAACGTGGTTGTGCCTACCCCTGCCACCATCATACCATCACTTGGGATAGCAGAGGTGTAATTCACAGTGTGGGTAGACAGGCACACATAGCTCTGCTAGAGCTAGCACCTAATGAAAGCAATGGAGCTGCAGTAGCAGAGACAGCAGTTTGGGGTACCAATTGGAGCACAACCCAACCTGAAAGCCCCCTCCCCCTTCCAAGATGCATACTCAGGCAATTGACCTCAGCCTCTGCAGCCATACTGCTATTTTTAGGCACGATCTTGAACAGAGCTAGCGAGCGTATGTCTGCCCACACTGGAAATTACACCACCTAGCTGTTATGTAGACATACCCCATAATAAAAGTAATCCAATGCAGGGTACCCAGTGTTATTTAATGCACATAACTGCTAAGGGAGTAGGATAATGAAACAAGGACGAGTTCTGAACTGTTCAATAATGATTTAACAGAAAGCTAGACAGCAGGCTTATAACAAATGTTAGGGTTTGGATCATCCCCCTCCCCTCACGATTTAAAGGTTAAACTATATCTTCCTTATACAATACAAAACTCTTGCTCCCTGCAGAATAACCTCTCTTCACCTCCCATTTAACAGTGCAACTAATTTTCTCCCTGTCCTTTAATTAAAATCATGTCAGTAGCATATATTAAATCAAGTTGCATTACATGTTTAACTTTCAAAAGTACCTTTAAACAGCTCATATTTTGGTGAACCTAATTGCTTTAGTTTTAGGTAATATTAGTTGCAGAAATGCCAGTAATAACCTTTAGCCCTGGCAAATTCTCTCTCTCTACAAGACCTCAATCACATAACATAAACAGCTATAAAAGGGGGCTTTTTAAAGCTTTACTCATAATATGTAGCACATGCATGTGGCACTGTGCATCAGGTTATGCAGCTCTGAATGAAATAGGAGATTGATCCATGATGTAGATTAGGCCAGTGCATAGCAAATTAGGTCTATTCATCTGAATTAGATAATTTGAAGGGGGGGGGGAAAAGAAAGATGATTTTTTATTGACATTTACTTAAAACATTTAAAACCAGAATGTGCTTTTTGTTATTTGTAAACATCTGACATCTCTGAATGTAGCAGAATGTAGGACAATGTAACTACAATCTGCAATCTTGACAAAGATGTAGCAGGAGGTGTTGGCAAAGAAGACTATCCATGACTGAAATAACCAACTTGCTCTACCTTGGGAAAAGCAGATATTCAGTCCTGAAACTCAACAATAGGGAGGAAATAGGGTTTAAGTTTGCTACTGTACTAACATTATATGAGAAATTGAAGCAAGGCTGAAAGAAAGGGAACAAAAGAAACTAATTTATAACATGGTTGTCTCCCCCACACTGCAACCAAGGTTATCATCAAATAGCTTATGTAATTTATGGGATGTATTTCCAAGATGTCTTCAATTTAGCCACTAAATTTGGGCATTCGCATGCAAGTTCCCCACAGGCAACGTACATTCTTCAATATAGTGAATAAGGTGATTTAATACTGATGTGATCAGCATAGACTTCTGCATCTAATTTTGGAGCATTTCAAGACAATTTGTCAGAGGACTATACCACACACAGCAGCTATTTCCTGATCAATGAGAACAAAGAAATGCAGAGGTCTGACCTGAAGGCAAGCACTTAGGCGTGGTCTATAGTAGGGGGAGGGGTCAACCTAAGATACGCAACTTCAGCTACGTGAATAACGTAGCTGAAGGCTGCGCATCTTAGGCCGACTTATCTGCCATCCTCATGGCAGCAGCAGGCTCTCCTGCCAACTCCAGCTTGCACCTTTTGGCGAGCTGGAGCTCCAGAGTCGATGGGAGTGTCTTTGGCGATCGATTTATCGTGTCTTGATGAGATGTGATAAATCGATCTCCAATAGATCAATCATTACCCACCAATCCGGTGGGTAGTGAAGACATACCCTTAGATTCCAGTGCAAAAACCTCCAATGAAAGTATGAGGCATAGTCTCCTTGTTAAACAAAGATGGTAAGCTTTCCTTGCCATGGATACAACCTATTTGCCCTGGAACAGAGGAGCTTCTAGCCAGATCCTGCAGCTTTGTACTAGCTACCTCATGACTGGTGGTCAGTAGGCAGGTCTTCTCAAAGCTACCCACTATCATATTATACTCCAAAATATGGCACAATACCAGGAGGTAGATTTATTTTTCTGATTGCAAAGATTACATTTCTGCTATTTTGAAACTTTGAGAAGTGTCACATAAAATGAATTTACTGGAAAGGAGAGCACAGTCATTTGAAATATGTTACGTAACACCGGAAGACAAGTATACCACTTTGGAAGAAGGAAGATAACGAGAATGTAAAATCACTTGGCCTTTAAAAGGGAGACAATTTGACTCATTTCCCATGTTGACAACCATTCAACAAGTCCAAAAATGTCAGAATGAAGCAAAGAATCCAGTATGTAGACAGAAAAACTTTAGGTCAGAGATTCCTTCTTAATACAAGAAATTCACTACTCCAATTCCACAAAGATTGGCTGAATAGATTGCTAACAAGGTGAAAATCTACAATCATGTATGGAAATATGAAAAGGCCAGAAGTCTTAAGTAACAATCTCTTACACTTATTTCACCAAAATATTGCATTTCCTTAAGCGAAGTCTTTTCCAAAAAGTAATATAATCCTTCTTCAAAGGAGCAATTGCCAAGTATAATTATTTGGGAAAATTTGAGACGTTCATGAGAACATTATGCATACAAATATTATTTAAGAAGTTTTAGGAAATTTGAAGTCATTAGGAAAGGCTGATCATAACTCAAAAGCAATTTGTGACTATGTCCAGCCCACTTATAAATGTTTTTGGATCCGGGCAATGAAATGTTTACTTTGGCAGTAATGAAAACTGATCAGTAGCAGATATCTTGTTTGTTCTCTAAATATTGAACAACTATTTATGTTTCTTTAAAAAAATTACACTAGAATCAAGTATAACCTTAAATAACTTAATTATTTCATGACAAAACAGCTACCCTAATCCTTACTTTTTATGCTTGCTTTTGCTAGCTGGCACAACATATAGCACCTGATTTAGGCCCCAGCCCTTTAAAGATTTACACATATGCTTAACTTTAAGTATATGAGTACTCCCATTGAATTCAATGGGTCTGGTCACATGCTTCACATTAAGCAGATGTGTATTTTTTTGGAGGATTAGTGCCTTAAACATATAGAATAGGTAATTTTCAAACCATTATCATGTCTGATTAAAAAGTTTGTGATCCATGTTTTGTAAAGTTTCTGCTCAATCCAGTAGAATGTGATTGTAAGATTTGTAACTTTTCAGTCATTGCTATTATAATCATTAAGTTCTGTAGCCTTTTGCAAACGTCGTAACTTTTAGTCACTGTTAGCCATAGCCTTTTAAATTTTGTAACTTTTGCAAGCTTTGTAACTTTTTCCAGTTACCACTTGTATAACCTCCAAGCTTTGCAATATTCCATCATGTGATCGGGGAGAGTGTGAACAAAGGAGTGTGTGTGGGATTGGGTGGAAAGAAACTACAAGGAGAAAAGAGCCCAGAGACAGGAGACAGGTGTGTCTGATGTAATCTGTCCTGAGAAGGCTATCATGGAGTGCTGTAAAGAAAAGAAGAACCAGGTATGCGTGAAAGGAACGAGGTCTGGTAATGCTTCTCAGTGACGGACACAGAAGGAAAACTCAGTGTACGTGACAGGAGTTGCCCAGTTCCAATAAAAGGGAGAAAGCATGCTCACAAGCTCTTCTTATTATCGTTGACCTGCTCGCCAGCCTGGATCTGTGACTGCAGATCTACTACAGACACACTAGATATACTATGCTTCGGCTTCTCCAGCTTCCTATGTTATCTCCAGTAACTTTCTGCCCGCGTGAGTGTGTGAGTGCACGAGGGCATAAATGCACTGAGTGTGCGTATGTATGAATAAGCTCCATCCCTTTTATGTTTGATCCAATAGCAGCATTTAATAAAACCAATATAAGTGTAAGCCTGAATTGGTTCCTAGAGAAACTGAGGTAAAAATCCACACCCACTAATTACGCATAATGCCAAATCCTAAAGTTCTTATTCAAGTAAAACTTCCAGTTACTCAAACAGGAGTTCTGCTTAAGGCTACAGCCTGCACATTAATCCACCCAGGCACATAATTATGTGCAGAATCTAGCACCATGTAGCTCTCCACTCCAACTCAGCCACCCCTCTCCACCCCCACCTCCGAGTCCCCATAGAATATTAGAATTGTAGGACTGATAGAGGCCTTGAGAGGTCATTTAGGCCAGGCCCCTGCACTCAAGGCAGGACTAACTATTATCTGGAAGCCATCCCTGACAGGGGTTTGTCTAACCTGTTTTTAAAAATTGCCAGTGATGGAGAGTCCACAACCTCCCTAGGCAATTTATTCCAGTGCTTAAATACCATAACAGTTAGGAAGTTTTTCCTAATGTACATCCTAAACTGCCTTTGCTGCAATTTAAACACATTTCTTCTTGTCCTATCCTCATTGTTAAGGAGCACAATTCTCCCCTACTTATAATATACTTGTCCTGTCATATACTTAAGGACTGTTATGCCCCCTCTCAATCCTTTCTTCTCTAGACTAAACAAACTCAGGTTTTTTTCAGTCTTCCCTCACAGGTCATGTTTTCAAAACCTTTAATCATTTTTGTCACTCTTCTCAGATTATCTCCAATTTGTTCACACCTTTCCTGAAATGTGGCATCCAGAACTGGACACAATACTCCAGCTGATGTCTACTCAGTGCAGAATACAGCAGAATTTCTCCTAGTTTCTTGCTTACAACTCTCCTGCTAATACTTTCCAGAATGATGTTTGCTTTTTTTGCAACAGTGTTACACTGTTAACTCCTATTTAGCTTGTTAGGATATTACTTTATAGCTGTTTCATTTTAGAAGACAGAAAAGATGTTCAAAGTTATTTCTGAAGAAAAAAAAATCACCTGAGCAAGCAAATTCTATGCATCTTAGTGATAGCTCATAGCTGATCTGAGGCACGTCTACGTTAATCCAGTTAAAATTAAAGGAGCTAAAGAAGGAAGACCTTCATTCACATGCCTAATCCATGCCCCAGCTCATGCACAATTTTTTTCCTTCAGTGTATTTAGTCTAGTATTTATTTGTTCCTCAGTTTGTAACCCCTTTTCTTTCATTTTACATAGAAAAATCAATATTAATATTATTAGTCTAACTCCTTAAATAAATTTGTATTGCTCCCAAATTACAGTTGCTTTTTAGAACAAATATTTTAAAAGTGCCTTTTAATTTAAAAAAAATTATCCACTCTTATCACCCCATACAAAAGCATTTTCTATCCTGGGCACCGAACTCATAATTGGTAGCACAGGCAGACTGCTGTACAGGTGTGGAGTCCCACTGACGTCACTGTAGTTCCATGTACATGAAAAAGTCCACCCGGGCACACTATCACCTGCAGTATTAGCGGCATTTCCTAGCTGCAATCCACTAACTAGAGTAAGCCAGCAATTGCAGTAACCTTTTCCAAACTGGGGGAGACATACAAGATTAATAGGAATCAGAGGGGTAGCCGTGTTAGTGTGGAATTGCAGAAGTGACAAAGAGTCCTGTGGTACCTTAAAGACTAACTAAAGTATTGAAGCATAAGCTTTTGTGGGCTAATGCCCATTTTGTCAGATGCATTAACCACAAGATTAATAATAACTATATTATTTCTCTAAAATATCTTCTCTTTGAGCCTTTACACACCATAAAATGACATTCACAACAGTGACATCACCCCTTTTACTCTAAAACCATACAATCTCCCAAAAATCCCTACAACCCCCTCTAAAGAAAAACCCTAACACAAGCAGATTTTTGACCAGTTCATAACACTCTGTGGGACTTGCTACTAATTTTGCTTGAATGGCACTTAGATACTGTCACGATGCGTGGCAGTAAAGAGTCTTAAGGTAGATAAAAGATAGATTAAACAAACTAACACACACACAAAATCCCACATCAAACTTCAGGTCTATATTCCTATGTAATAGTTCACAGAAAAATATTATTGTTGTTTAACATTGTAACCAGAACATTTAGTCTAGCATAATATACTTTAGCCTGAAGTCTTCTCATCTACTTTAAATAGGAACTTTCATCAATTTCACCCATTATTTTTATTCATGATTATTTTGTTTTGCTTGTGCTCTTTTAGAAACCCGCCAACAGCATGTCATTTAAAGAGATGTATAAAACTATAAATTAATGTGCCTGAAATAAAGTGGTCTGTCTTCATTTAATATATTTTTTATATTTCATAATTATATTCATTTCCTAAAAGGAAGTTTCCATAAGTTAAAAACTAGGTTTTGCACTGGATAATGGATTCAACAGTGTTCAAAACTATAAAAGAGACAGCTTTATTCATGTTATTTACATTGCACAACAGCTTAACCTGTAATTACAGAGAAGTTTTCTTTAGCAGAAACCACAGCAACTGGAAACCACACTAAGTTTTGCCAAGAAAATTGCTGCCCGCTCCAGTTAATTACTAATCATGTTTTTTGGCAGATTTGATCTTTGCAACCAATTTTCACATTAGCAGCTTGCCCACTTTTTCCCAATACCTGCCCATGTTCACTATTATCTAGACACAAGAAAGCATGACTGGTGCACTAAAATAGGTTAGAAGATTTACTCAGGGGGCCTACAAGGAGGCTGGATGTTCTGGAACCTCTAATATTTGTACTCAGAATTATTGATCCATCTAGCTTTAATTCCTGGCCTCCCTGACAGTATCTCATGAAATCAGAAGTGAACAAAGAGTCCTGTGGCACCTTAAAGACTAACTAAAGTACTGAAACACAAACTTTCATGGGCTAATACCCACTTCGTCGGAAGCATGCCATGAAATCAGCTGGATATAACATCTTGGAATTTGAGCAGGCTATTTCCAGAAGTACTGGATTAGAGGTGGCACTTTTGGAGAATAATAGCAACATTTGGCCGCACTGGACAGAGGCATTTCAATGAAATCACAGCTCTCTGGGAATACTAGAGGTCAGATTGTAAATGGGGGTGAATTGGTGTAGTTCTGTCCACTGACTTACACTGAATAATTCAAGGTAATAGACAATCCCGCCTATCTCCACACAAGTATAAAACAAGGATCCTTAAATTATCAGGCTAACCTGATATGTAAATTAAGGGACAGATTTTCAAAGGCACAAATGGGAGTTGTGCCTCTTACTCCCGTCTGTGAAAATATCCCTGTAATATTAAATTTTCATGTAACCACATAGAAATAAGCAATCAGTAGACAGGAAACATGGCACTACCAAGTGGCAAATGCCATGCACACCAACAGAGCATAGCTTTTTTTGAAAAACAAACTGGTCTTGATCTTGAGAAGTGCTGAGAACTGAGAACCTACTAAGATCAGTCCTTATTAATAAGCCCAGCACAGATTTAAAAAACATGGAGATACTTACTTTTTTACGGCTGATACTTTGCATTCATGTCAAATTGCAATATAATAAGGATTTTAAAAAAATCTAATATACCCAGACAAGGCTACAAATAATTTCCCTCCTTCTTTCTGCTCTCTACTACAATCTGTTTCTCATATTTCACAGGTTTCCCCTTCTTTTAACTTGATGCCTTGCTGCAGTATTGTGCCTGGCAGCCATAAACTCATTAACATTTCTGTTCTCATCATATGGCTAGAAACAGACTCTGTACTAAGAAGGGACTGGACCTTGATTATTTAGAGTGCCTCCTTCTTGCAGATTTCCTTTCCTGATGATTTGCATAAAAAGAGAATTTATGGTAGATCTAACCAAACTGTTGCAAATATTTAGGAAACATCTAAGCCAGGGCAAATTTAGGAATCTTAAAATGTTACCTAGAATGTTTCTTACATTTTAGATTACACTAACTCAAAGGTCCTATGACTGATACTAAATCTACACTGTAACTTTGGTAAGTTTAGAAAAATATTAAAATAAAAAAGAATCGTTAAAAAATTTGCCCTGCACGCCAAAGCATGACATTGTAAGTGAGCATTGTAATCAGGAGCTAGGCTGTTTAACCACTTCCATGTATCTGTCATTGTAGTCCTTGTAATCCTCTCCTGATTGGCATGTGCTAATAAATCCCAGGCAGATTATTCTCTCCACAGACTATGGCTAATGACTGGAACTCTCCTATTAAGCAAATAAAAAAGATTTTTCTCCTAAGATGATATTAGAAAAGTGACTTACTAACAGTCTTATTAGTCATTGGGAATTTACCTGCAAACCAAGATAATGTCACTGGCTGTTTGCTATACATACTTTATACATTGCATTCATTGGTACATGGTGAGGAAAAGTTTAACCACTAATACATTCTTTTCTGGAAGAGTAATTCTACATGCTTTCTCCTTAAGTGCTAACCATATCTGAAACTAAACAGAAGTAAGCAGGCTGAAGCAGCATGCATTAGCACTGGCCGGGAGTCTTGCCCTCCAAAGTAAATGAGCTCTAAATAAGGTAAAATAAGGAAAGAATCCAACCTTGCCTTGATTCACAGTATATGTAATTTTCTCTTTTCTTAAAAAAAAGGTTTTGCAAATTAAGATGATATATTGGAAGTGTTACTCGGTGCCATTTCAGCCTTATGTAACTAATAATTGTAAGCATTCTTGTTCTTATAAACCTCACATATTTTTATTGACAATCACTACTAGGTTATCTATTATGCCAGTCTGTCTGATAGCCAGCTACTCCACTTGAGTGCTGAACACTTGGAAAAAAGTTGTATTGACTGCAACAGAGGAAAGGTTACTTAGGATAGAAATTACTCCTGAGCGTACCACATCTAAAATCTAGACTCAGATTTTCAAAGTGAAAGGCTCAATCCATCTCCCATAGAAATCAGCAAAAAATCCCTACTGACTTCAGTTGGAGTTGAATCAGGTCTCTGATGCTCGATTTTCTAAACTGGATGCTCTTTACTACTTATTTAGGCTACCTAATGTAGACACACAAATTTGAAAGATCTTGGCCTAATATTCTGGGGGATGTCAGCAGAACAATAACTGATCAGTGCTGAGTGATTCTTCAATGGTATTTTTTGAAATTATGGTGCTGATATTGAAGTGCATGGAAAAAAAGAGAAGAAGAGATTCGAAGAAACCTGGGGCAAGTCTCAAGGAAGAAGAATAGAAATTGAAACTTTTTGGGAGAGAGAGTCAGACAACAACAACAAGGTAGTGTGTAAGCGAGACCAGGAAATATAAAAGGAGGTTATGAGCAGAAATTAAAAATGGCCTCAACCCCCCAAATTGGAATCCAGATCTAGTTTTAGATTTCAAACAGTCCCTGGGTTTGGAGGCGTTTGGATCTGGGCACTGGCTCAGCCCTTCTTCAGCAGATGTTTTGTTATATTTTTGAATTTCTTTTCACTTCTCATATTACATCAGAAAAGGGTTGGAATGTTTCTAGAACTATTCAGGATACTCGGGTCCTAACTGAGCAAAGCCCTTAAGCATCTGCTTAAATCCCACTGACTTCATATGGGACTTGAGCACATGCTTAAGTGCTTTGCTGAACCAGCGAATGGATTAGGGTAGCATCCTGGAAACAAAGGCTGGAATCTAATCCTGACATCCAATTCAGATATGGTTCATGAAAGCAATAGGTCTATTGCCATGAGTAAACGAGTACCTGCCTAAGGGTATGTCTACACTACCCACTGGATTGCGATCGATCTAGCAGGGGTCGATTTATCATGTCTAATCTAGACACAATAAATCAACCCCCAAGCGCTCTCCCATTAGCTCCAGTACTCCACTGGCATGAGAGGCGCAGGTGGAGTCAACAGGGGAGCGGAAGCAGTCATCTCACCAGAGCGAAGACGTTGCAGCGAATAGATCTAAATACTTTGACTTCAGCTATGTTATTCTTGTAGCTAAAGTTGCAGAACTTAGATTGATTCCCCCACCTTCCCCCGTGTAGACCAAGGCTATGGGTCTGCAAGATCAGGACCTTAAATTGTAAACTCTTTGGTGCAGGCCTCAGGCCTTTAGCACATCCTAGGCACTTCTAGAAAAGAAATGGCAGCAGTAGCAGCTGCTGCAGGAAAAAGCTATTTTGGTGAAAGAAAAATGTTACATCCCACACAGAACCCAGAGAGCAGATTTGACTGTAAAAACTAAAATGGTCATATAAGTGGATACCATATGGAAAACAAATTAGAACTTGAAAACATCTGGAATAGATGGAGACAAAGTTCAACAATGCATTTAGAAAGCAAACCAAGACACAGGAGGAATATGGAGACTAAGGACAGGAAACAACATTTTAGTGTACCACATCATTTATGAATGGCCTCCATCTAATTATTATAATGGATTAATTATTTTGTATAACTATAGTAATATTAAATTTGATTCTGATAGACTCCTTTCACCATAAAATATCTATAAACTGTTTTGGTTGTACAAAGTTTTGTCAATTATTTTATTTTCCTTATTGCACATGCCTAAAATTTTCTGTTAATAGAAAAAACACTCCAAACATAAGTTGCATTTACTCAAAAGGTACTCAATTAAAATTTGAAAAATACTCCACATTTTAAGATCTACAAAATACATGATACCAGATGTTTTAAATATCAGATAAAATAGCCACTTTGAGGATGGTTTGAATGTATCTTGTATTTTATTTCATATTTTACACAATGCATAGTACAATATATATTCTTCAGCATACACCATACATTCTATTTTTCCAATTGGGTCATTACGATTTTCAATTGCATTTCCAGTTTTTTTTGCTGAGTACTGCTTTAAATCTCCGGGCTAGTCTGAAGGCCCAGAAAAGCCACTACAGCACCTCAGCTTCCCACCCTTTATGAAATTTGTCAATAACTCCACTTACTCTGGAGGGTTTTCCCCTCTCCATCTGCCTCATGTCCTGTTTTACTTCCTGAAGTGTTAATTCCTTGTCCAGCTCTCTACCTAGCTTGGCTAGGCTTCTCCTCAAGTCTCTTCCCCCGTCCCTTCCAGGGATCTGACTGTTGTCAGCTGGTATCTCTAGCTCAGGATCACACTAAGCCTTTCAGATACATACATCCAGAAAAGACGACTCTTCCCATTTTTCTGGTTTCAAAGCAGTAGTTGTTTCACTTCAAAACATGGAGCAGCCTCTTATTGTCAGTTCCCCTCTTTTCTCTACTTGTATTTAAACACAGTTTTTATTTCTAATCAGCAGCCAAAGGAGAAAAAGATTGGTAACATCTTTATAACTTAGACCCCAAGCTACGAAGACTTGAGCACACTTAATTTCATGTATGTGAGCATTCCCATTGACTTCACTGAGCATAAAGATAAACATGTACTTAAGTTTTTGCAGGATTTGGAACCTTTATTATAATGATGATGTTGAACTCTTTCTTTTCCCCCATTGTTCACGACATAAGTAAGTAATCTGATTTCCCTGTCTGATCTACATTGCAGATCACTACTGCATATTCCAGGACTACTCCTCTATGTGAATTTGCCATGGATACCAACCCTAATTCTAGACCCTAACCCAGGGTATTAGGAGCACTGTACTTTTAGATGTGCTATCTTTAGAATGAAACGTCAAGCTGAGATTTTGCTTATGATCATTAAAGAGTAAAGGTGTCTTAATTTAGGTAATTCACTGTCCATGAAAAATCTCACTTGCAGTGAATTTGACTGAGTAATCTTCTTCACTTCCTTTACATAGTGCATTTCAAGTGATGGGTGAAGTAATTCCTATATACAACTGCATCTACTTCAAAGGTGTTGTGAAGTTTAAAGTAAAGTTCTGTTCTGAAAAGTGAGTATGTGAAAATGGAACCTTCTGACTTAACAGATCTGCTACTGTTTAAAACTTCTAATCAGTTCCACTCATTGATGGCAATAGGCTTGCACAGGTAAGAACGTAATCTGAAGCCAGGTGTAAATGGGGCCTGATTTAGCCTGCAGAATCTTTATGACAGATGATGCTCAAGAAGGAAGAACTCAGCTTGACTCTCACATTATAGGCTGAGTTTTCAGGGGGAGGGAAAAGGTGTCACAGTATATCAAGGATATATTTATTAATTATTTACTAAGGTTAATAATTATTAGAAGTTATGTTCAGACACAAGTGATATAACTTTCTATAACACAAGTACAAGGAGTTGTAGATGGTTGCATGCATCATACTACCTGTTGGACTTCAATAGATGTTAATCAATTGTTATAATTAACCCTTTATCAACTATTTATAAATGTGACCTTAACATAGAGTCTAACAAAAAAATCTTTTAAACTTGTAAATCAAGCAGATTTTTCACTGGGAACAAATCAGACACAAACATACTGCTGCATACTGCCATATTTTTCAGTCCCTTTTCAAACAAGAACTTCCTCACTTACATAGTAAACGTTTGTGAAGCACTAAGGATCTCTGATAAACAGGCACTGCAAGAGAGCAATTAATCACTAATAAAGGGCTCAAAAACTTCTCAACTTCTGTCGTGTGGTGCATATGAGATGACTATCAAAGCGCCTGGGTTGCCCATTGGGTCCCATAAGTTCTGTTTAGGTCTGTGCTGTGTGAAGAAACTTTCTATCCTACAACATCAAAGCAGATAGTGGAGACATTGAATCAGGAAATAGTGGGTTGGATACACTAGATTCCAGAGTGTTCCCTTTCAGACGAGTGTAGTGTTTAATTTCTCGTGGCTTGACATGGCTTGCAATTTTTCATCAATTTCTTTTCCCAATCATTGCTGAGCTGGTTTTCCAGTTGGAAAATTAACTGTTTGTTTTTCAGAGCGTGCCACTATTTTCAGTCATTTAAAATCAAATCAGAGGCCAAGGCCACTTTTCAGCTGATTGAGATAGCACAAAGCATTTGGAATGAAGCACAAATTGCCAAAGCCAAGAAGCCAGAGAACAAGGTACTTCAGTGTTATGGTGCCTTCCGCTGAAGCAAATTCTTTGCCAAGGAGGAAATAAGGCCACTATCTTTCTACCTGTGCCTACCACTGAATCAAACCCTTGTGGATTTACATTACTGTTGCTGTGGTCGAGAATTTTAACTTCTACAGAGGTTTTAGCTAATACCTTTTTTTAGCATTGGATATTAAGGAATTGGCTCCAAACGGTCATCATTCTTTGCTTAAACTGCTGTTTACTTTTAAGATTTTTTTCCTTAGAGCGTGATTGTGTCTGGCACAAAAAATGTTCTGCTAATGTTCCTCAAATGCGGAAAGTATATGGACTATGGTGAGTGCTAACCACAAGAGGCTTAGCTTTCATTAAAGTTGTGTTTAGCTGAGTAATTTTTGGAGAGTACAGAGATGCAAAACAGGGGATAGAAGAAATATTGGTGGAAACAGAATGTTTGCATCTAATTTTCCAGTTGTTTACTGCAAAAACATATCAATGGGAGGGATTTCCTGAGGATTATATTCTATATCAAAAAGTATATTTGGAGGAGATGAATTATGGCTGAATTAGGATCTTCAAAAATCCAAGCCACTAATTGCGCTAGGCCTCCCTGAGATTTAGGTGCAAGAGACCAGAGAGCAATCTCTCTACAGAAAATCTTTTACTTCTGTTCCTGCTTTATTTTGGTTTCAAATGACAGACACTACTAATTTGGTGAAAGAATGACCCCTAGACCTCGTTTCTTCTCCCCAGGGGAGCTCCAATCAGTCAGATTTCTCATTGCCTCCTTTGCTACCAGTGTATTTCAACTGGTTTCCCTAATTTTTTCTGCTAATTCCCATTTCCTTCATAATCACAGGCTTTTATGAGACTTGCTGGCCAAGCGATTTTCTGGGGAACTATAATTGCTGTAGGTCTTAAACATTAACCCTGCCAGGTGTCACTGCATGGACTGTTTATGCATTTGATTAATGATACCAGAAGAAAAAAAATAGTTTGTTAATTGGCTGTCATGTTTTTTTCTCTTTTTTTTTTTAAACTTAAGTGCTTCTGAAATACTCTGATGGTGTCAAGCACTTGTGTTTGTGGGTCTTTTCTAGGATAAAACCACTTGAAATAAAGTATTTACAAGTTAAAGACAAAGGCAAGAGAACATGAGCTAACTAAAAAAACAATTCAGGAGTGCATGCTACCCCTGAAACAGCCGCCATTTTGATACATGTTTCAATGTCTGTGTGCCTTCAGTACTGCTCAGCTTTGTCATCTTCTGTGAATCAGGTCACAATGGCAATTAATAACTTGCAAGCTGAGATGTCACTAGCTAGCCACTTTATGATGGGCATACACCAACAAATCAGTGGCAATTTTGGCATTATTGGCTAACCAGAACATTATTTTTATTTGGCTGAGATTGTCTTGTGTATCTCACTCTTATCACTGATATTAATTATAACTTTTTAAAACTAAGATCAATATCTTTGCCCCTACCAAAAATAAATGATATCTCCTGATCTGGCAAAATTGCAGTAAGATGTACGCCAGGTGCTTAAGAGAGAGACAGATCCCATCAGTTCCTCAAGGAAGTAGGGACTCATGATTTATTATTTGTATTACAATAATACCCAGAGGCCCCTACCAAGACCACCGCTTCATTGCACGAGGTGCTGTACAAACATGGCGGGAGATAGTCCCTACCCTGAGGAGCTAACAATAGAAATTGAAGAGATCTTCCAATAGACCCAAGTGCCCTCCAGATCACAAATTCACCACGGAGGATGGATGGGGAGGAAAAAGCAGTGGAGTATCAAGCTCCAAATGCTGTACTTTCAAGTGAGGGCAGGCAGCTATCTTCCTTGTGAGTAAATGCTGCAGCCTCTGTACTTCAGGAACCAGAGACCAAGGATATAAAGTTTAAACCACAACTCTATTAATTACATGACAAAATGGTTCTTACAGACTTTGAGTGTGTCTCTCTCATGTGAGAGACCCCATACAATAGGAGGCCCTCTAGTGATGGCTAATCTTAAAGAGACAGCACCACAATACATCTCCCTGTCTTCATTGTTAAAATCCTTCCCAATAAATAACAGCTTCTCAGACAAACAGTGTCCTTGACACCCAGGCGTGGGTCAGAGATTATTAGCACTTAACCCTTGGAGCTCAGTCTTTACCATTTGCTCAGGCCTGGTGTCAAGGACATTGGATTGTCCACTACCAAAGGTTGCTATTTTGTGAAACTTTGATTTTTTTTTTTTTGGGTCATCTGAACAGTTCTCTTAGCCATTCCATTAGATTGTGGGCATGTGGCATTGGAGTGAGTTCACTCCAAGATCTCTGCTTGTAAACGGAACACGGTCACTCACTAAAGCTTTCTGGGGGCCATGTCTTGCAAATCCATTTTCAGTTTAGCAATAACAGAATGAGCTGACTTGTTTGGCAGATGCAGAACTCCCTGAAATGTAGAAAAGTAGTCCACTAGGAGCATCTATTAATGTCTATGAAGTAAAAAAATATCAGCAGCTATATGGTAGATCAGGAATTTCATGAGACCATAATGATTCTTTTTGACCAACATTCCTGACATAATTCTGCATCCTTCTATAAGTTGTTCTGTGTGTTGAATCATGCCTGGCCAGAACATTACCTGCCTAGCTCTTGCAACTCAGTGGTTAAGCATTTCCTGCCCTGTATTGTTAGGAATAATTATCTTGCCACCAGCCTTAAACAACCCTTGTTGTAATGAAATAGTTTCTTCCGCAACCCAATATGGCTGCTCTGAGATTCACTAGTCTTCTGCATGTCCAGTCCTCACATACAATGTTGTGAAAAGTTTGCATGATAAGATCTGTGCATGTCTTCCTTCAGTTTGTTTACCAAATCTGTGCAGAGTGTCAAGGTGGCCTCAGCTGCATAGATGACCTTTTCATCAGCCATTTCATCATCTGGTTCTGTAGTATGTCCCCTGCAGCTCTTAACGTGATTGGAATTAACATTGCTTTATCAGTGGTATGTGTGACTTTAAGATCATATTTCTGTAACTGAAGTAGCATGCATTGTAGCCTTGCAGAGGTTTGGAGAATATTGCCACCAGTTGTTTATGATCAGACTGTACCTCATCCTGTACTCTATATAACTATTGATCACATTTGTTTGTGGCAAATACAATAGGCATAATTTTGTTCTGTCTCTGTCAGACCTTGTGATCCATATATAATGGGGCCTCTGTCTTGCAGCAGAGAAAGCTCCCAAACAATCTTTTGATGAGTATGCTTGGATGGTGACTGGTTTGTTCAGTTCATAGAATTTGAATGCATTCCAGAGCACATTCCAGAGCACTGTTGTTCCAGAGTCTTGTCATGTTCAAGACCACTGCCAAACTATGTTTTTATGAAGCAATTATCAAAGATGGGTCAACCTGGGATATACTGTCCAACTAATCTAACCATCCCCAAAGGATCCTCTGTAATGCCTTCTTGTACTAGTGTTTAATGTTAGCTATAGCTTCAACCCTACTGTTGTCTGGCCTGATTCCTTGCAACGAGAGAATGCGTCCCACGTATCTCACTTATTTTACCATAAGCTAGATTTTATCTCTGGTTGAGCCATTGCCACCACTTTCTTCAGTATCTGACCATGTTCTACTTGAGTTAATGCTGTTATCATCATGTCATTTGCTGTTTTTTGGACATCTGCAATAACCCTGAATGTTTCATTCTTCTTTTGTTGAACTTCACTAGCTGAACTTATTTCAAAAGATAGGTGGAGAAATTTGTATCTGCCGCATAAAATGCAAAGTTCAGATGATTCTTTATCTAATGTGACTTGCCAATATCTGTCTTTCTTGCCTAAAATAGTGAATATGCTGGTGTGGAGATAGACTAATGCAATCTCAATGTAGTCTTATTAAGGTCTCTGGTACGCACACAAATCCTAATCTTACCATTTTTTTCTCAGTTAGGACCATACTGTTAAACCCAGGGAGTGGGTTTGGCTTTGCTACTTCCCTTTTCTAATTGCCCGAGTGCGTCACTGGCTATGTCTACACTACCCTGGGATTGACACTGCTGCGATCGATGTGCTGGTGGTTGATTTACCGGGTCTAGTGAAGACCTGCTAAGTCTACAGCAGAGTGTTCTCCGGTCGACTCCAGTACTCTAGTGGGAATGAGAAGAGTAAGGTAAGTCAATGGGAGAGTGTCTCCCCTTGACTCAGTGCATTGTAGACACTGCAGTAAGTTGACCTAAGCTACGTTGACTCCAGCTATGTGAATAATGTAGCTGGAGTAGTGTAACTTAGGTTGACTTACTGAGGTAGTGTAGACAGCCTCAGACTGTCTCACTGCAAAAGGTATATTTCTGCAGCTAGTCTGACAGGGTAACTGATGGGTCCATATATGTGTGATGCTTCCCATGGAACTCTCCTAGTCTCCTGAAACCTCAAAGTATTATACAATCAAATCGCTCAGCATTATCTGGGTGCCTTAGTGTGCAGTATATCTATTCTGTGTATCAAGGTAACGTGGGCATGCTTCTCTGCCTAGCAGTGGTGATGTAGAAGTCTCAGTGATGAAGAACTGAAGGCCGACCTTAGCCTTGGCTGTTGCTGCTGTTAGGGTGACTCCTCTTTCTGAAACTCCCACATGCTATAAGCACAACACCAGAATGTTTTACCTGGGTGGGACTTGGTATCCTTCTAAAAAGGTGAATTGGTAAAACATTAGCTTCAGCCCCAGGATCAAGCTTAAATTTTAAAGATATATTCTTTATATACAATATCGAATACTAAGGTTTTGCTGAGTGCATCGTGCTCATTTTTATTTCCCTGTGATACGGTATGTATAAGAAGAGATCGCTCACATTCTAATTTGTGGGTAAGTTTGTTAAAAAATAGTGATTTAATTTTCTGCATTTGTGACACGTTTCTCCACAGGCTGAGCAACCTCTGGGTGGGTGTGTCTTACCACAGCGTGTGCACCATTTCTTTGTGTGAGCTCTGTCAGGCAGCTATGCCCTGTTCATGATGTTCTAAGTACTCATTTGGGCAAGAGCCTGCTTGAGCTTCTCAGGATGTGGCCCAGACACAATCTTTATTTGGGTCTTTATGGCTTGTGAGGCTCTGCAAATATCAATTGCTTTGTACAAGCCCAAATGGGGCTCCCTCAACAATTTCATTTTTAGTCCTTTGTCAGGGACACTGAACACATTTTTTGCTCCGGGCACATCCTTTTCAATATTTCCAAACTCATCATTTCTTGCGTTTTGCATCAGTTTTGTGACACACTTCTCTATCTGCTCCTCCCCTCCCCTCTGTGAGACCAGAGCTGGTATTGTTCAAATACAACATGTTTCTTTTTTTTATCTGCTCATGAGGCTTTCAGATAGGTGTGGAAGCGTTGTTTCCATCTCCTCCAATTCCCAGCAAGATTATCAAGGAAAGAAAGGCTGAGGAGACTTGCAACCTTCCATGTGTGTGACAGACCGCTCACAATGGGAGATTCTCTGGTGATTACATGACTAATTTTAAAGTGACAGTACCACAATATACTATATGAAATAAGACAGATAAGCAATTGCAACAGATGACAAGGATGTACGAAGGTGAGGAGAAGCAAGAGAATAAAGAAAGGCTGTTTTGGAGGGAACACAAAGATCCACATTTCTGAGTTTGAAGCCACTGGGACTAGTCACATGTTTGAAGTTAAGCACATGTGAGTCTTTGCTGTGTTGAGGCTTTAAATTTGGAGCTGTGAGATATCAACGAAAGAATCCTGGGAATATGGCTCTATTTTCCCATTTAAGACTGGAAGACTCCATTAACAGTTCATCTGGACTATGAAAATTATTTTCCTTTGATATCTTTTTATACAATTCCTTTCCCTTTTTTGTAACACTATCTAAAAGCCGAAAATTAATTTTAAAAAATCTGAATGCTGATTAAATAACCTTGAAAGCCTAGTAGAAACTACCAAAAGCAAGCAAAATACAGAATTAAAACAAACATATCATCCTTAATCTGCTGTTGTGGCTACTCATTGAATCATGAGACCTTATAGAATCTGAGGGTGGAATTCAAGCTACTACATCAAGCCAGCCTGCAGGAAAACCTAAGAAGTCAATGCTTAAGTAAGAACAATATTTGAAGAATGTTAGAGGTTAGAACTCTGTTAAGCATATTGTTCCAGTTTAGTTGTTTACCTGTGGCTGTACAAAGAAGTAACTACAGGAATGCTGGACCTACACAGAAAAGGAGCCAAAGCAATCAAAGCTAAATCAGATCACCATAACCTGTAACACAATGGTTCAGTGGATTAAGCCTTAAATAAAATTGACAAGATGTTTAACTAAAGGCCTGTTAAGTATACTTTTAGGATAATGAAATTCTAATTAATTTTGAACCCCACATGCAATACTGCCAACCACAAGCATTCAAAAATCGTGAATAAGACACCAAAAACCATGAGATTAGCTTAAAAATCATAAGATTTCAAAAACAATATCCCTTGTGTTCTTTTCATTTGTTTTCTCGGTTTCGAGCCTTTAGGATTCATCTTTTCAAACTTTTCTCCACCTTTTTTGATTTTGATGAACAGACATCCTTACCGATCATTAAAGTCAAGAGCCCTTGAAGCATCTCTGAAGGATGCTTCTCCAGAATTTCAAGCACTCAGAGTTAAACCACTTTAAATATTTAAAGCACCTTTTCTGAGTAAAAGCAGTTTCAAAGGTTAAAGTGGATTAATTCAAGCCTGGTTTACACTTAAAAAATTAGATCAACCCAGCTACAGAGCTCAAGGCTGTGACAAATTTCACGCCCTGAGCACCAGAGTTAGGGTGGCCTAGGGCACCCCATATAGAATTCTTCTGTCAATCCAGCTACTGTCTCCTCAGAGAATGAGATGTATTAACTACATTGACTGAGGGTTTTTTCCATCAATGTAGGAATCATCTGCATCACTGTAGCAGCACCATAACTGTGTCTGGAGTGTAGTTACGAAGACAAACACCTCAGGTGTCTCATCTCAGTTAGCTTCTTTGAGAATTTAAGCTGCTTTCACCACCAAATCCTAGTCCCATTGACTTCAGTGGGTGCTCAATTCTAACATTTTAACACACTAAGCATTTAAACTGCCTTTTGCTTTTATGATGGCATATAATTGTGCATACATAAACCCAACTTGAGCGCATGAGGTGCTTTGCTATACACTTTTGTGAAGAAACTTTAAAAAATTGTGTCATTGTGTCACCACAGCAATTGTGTCACCACAGCACTTCTGGTTCCCTCAGAGCATAGTCAATATTTTAAATCACTTGCAGGATGCGTCAAAACATTTTTCTTCTAATCTTTAATTTGCAATTTTTAAAAAATATTTCTCCTTTGGGTGGAAACCAATGCTGGCAACTCTCACCCTCAAAGGAACTTATCTGAGAATCATTTTGAGCATCTGAAAATAGGGGTTAGAACAGAAGCCGGAACTAAATTTTTTAACTGTAAAGATCACTATGGATGATCATTATTATATGTGTTTGTTTGAGACACAGTTGTTAAATATTGCCTAAATATTTACTTAAACCGAACCTCTGATCAACTAAAACAAAACCTACACATGCCAAAGAACTAGTTCTCAACTGTGGCAGGGGAATGCAAAGCTGGCATTAGCATTGAAAAAGGGACAGAAGTAGGGCGAGAGACATAAAACCACAAAAAGTGATCTCATGTCTTTAAGCTGTCCAATGAATCATAATAATAAAGTTCTAGATGAGTGCTGAGAGGACATATGTCATTTCAATGAAAAAAGTAATAATTTTAGATGACATTTTGAAACATTCCATGGAAATGCATTTGAAATGTAATATGGGGACTCCAATAAAGAATATGCTTTTAATACATTGCAGATTACATGTGATCATCAGTTTAAGATGTCCCCTCAACAAACAAGATAATTCAAGTAGACATTTAGTCTGTCTATACAGTTTGCCTTGCCATCCTTTCAACTGCAAACTCTAATGTTTCTTCATAGCTAAAGAAACATAGAGGGGGTATGGTTTTAATTTTTCAAACTCTTTTGCAAATAAGCTTAAACATTTTACAGTTAAAAGGACAGAATTTACATTTGCTGTGTCTGGTCAGTTTTAAAATTGTATCTGTTATGAATCATGTTCACTTTTAAAGTTCATTTAACTTGGCTTATGGTTTACTTTTTTTTTTAAAAAAAAATGTTATGCATCATTTGAAGCTGCTCTCCCAACCGCTATTAGTAATAATAAAGGCATGAAGGTTCCAGCTGATGGCCCTCATGTAAACTTAGATTTTCATAGGAAAAAGCAAACAAGAACTGCACTGCCTGCACTAAATCCCATAGGCTCATGCCATTATGAATGCCAGGAGCTTTAATCAAGGTACAGCCATTTATAAAAATGCCTTGCAGCCTCCATGAGATGTCTATGTGGAATTCATTAGAAAAAATATTAAGAAGAAATGTAGTTTTTCGCTTTTAATGCTAACAGGTAAACATGGCTGCCACTTATCTCCCTATATGGTCAGCTGAAGTCATGAAAATAACTGCAATGGGACTAGAGAGCTCTGAGCTCCTTGACGGATTGGGCCCTTATTGACTAGGTTTTTCATTCTATATCTATGGATTAATTAATTTGGTGACCAACAGCGGGCAGACAAAAAGAGCATTTATTTTAGATCAAGATATGATTGATCTTTAACAGGAATGGAATACCCATGTACCATCAAATGAGAAGTGTAACACAATGGTTAGATCATTGGGATAGGAGATCTGGGGGGTTTCCAAAAGGCACAAATAGGAGGAAGTTAGGTACACAGCTCCCATGAATTTACATCCTTGAGTGTCTTTGAAAGTCTACCCTTGAATTCTCTTTTAGGCTCTGCCCCTGGTCTTACTGTGTCAGTTTGGATAAGTCACTTAAAAGTACAAGGTCTAGGACCTTTCTGTACCTCTATTTCCCTATGTGTAAAATGGGTTTAATACTTGCTACCATATTGGGGTGCTGTTAAACTTAACTCATCCCTGTTTTTAAGCACTCTTAGGTCCTCCACTGGCAGGTGCTGAAGTGCAAAGTATTCTCCAGTGCCACAATGGTATTTAACAGCAGAATAAATGTTTACCTCAATGTTGCCTTTAAAACAGAACTACTTAACCACTTTGCATGTGGGGAAGGTAGGACATACCTAAATGCAGTCCATTTGCCATATTTGTCAAGCCTAAAAGTTTACCAATATTGAATGAAAAACACAGGTTGGCTGAAATTAACTAGAGGCTACTTAATAATTAGTACTGGATGAGTAATTCATAATAACCAAATAATTTATTGCATGCACTTAGTGTCCCTTCTGAACATACAATGCCTTTGTCAAATAACTTATGGAGTTGTTTGTTGCAAGCATTCAACATTTAAATGCACTAATCAGATGAGCATAATTCCCAGAATCAGGTTTCTGGTACCAGCACTTAGAGTTAGGAACTCAACATTTAATTTCTGGGAATATGTTAAAATGCTTGCTTCAAATGTCCTATTTTGGTGACTTTTCCCACAAGTAAACTCATTGGCTAGAAGAGTTTCAGAAAGCAAACACAGAGGACATTTCCTTACAAAGTCTACTGAGGGTTAGCTGTAAAATTGCTTGCAAGTATTCAGAGACATTCTCAAATCCTTGCTTGGACTGGCCCTGCAGAAACACTGGGTTAGACTAGATAGTGCAAGAGGCCACTCCCAGTCTAGTTTCTGTAATTCCAAGAGAAGAATAGCTCTGGTGGAGGAATTCTCAAGGTAGAAGAGATTAAGTCAGGAATAATTGGACAGCATTGTATCAGCACCCAGCAGCTTAGTCCTTTCTCAAATACAAAATTTGTACCCCAGCATATGCTGCATCTCAATAAGCCGAGAGAAGTGCCACTCCAAGCAGTTTCGACACTTCAAGATGAAAGAGTACTTAGTCTGGAATGAAAGATGATGAACTCATTAAAAAAATACTTGGATATCATCAATATTCATGCCAACTGCTTTGCAGTCACTTCATTGGACAGGATGGCGTAGTGGTACAAGTACCAGCTTTGCACCATAAGTCTAATCACTCTATCTCCTCTCCACAGTAGAATCTTAGTGCTCCAGTTCCCTCTTTTATTAAAAAAACCACACGTTTTAAAAATTGCAGCTCTTTCATAATTTCCAATTCCCCGTTTGTCAATAAATAGCCACAAGTAAAAATAAGGATTCTAGTCAAATCAAAATAAACATTGCAAACTTGGCTTTTTGAGAAACTGGTGATTTACATGAATAAAATATTTAATAATTCAATTCACAAGTGATTCATGGCAGCCACATTTTTAGACTGGAGAAAAAAATATTGACATGTACAGAATGCCAGACAAGCTTCTGTGATCTGTGATCATAGGACAGGATCCAGGAAACTGAACAATCTAATTGTCCAGTGGACAGACAAAGCACAGCTAGATTGGGATGATCTTCGCATGTGGGACTTTATAAACCAGCCAAACTTTTCCCATCTATTGTTTAACAAGACTAATCTACTTCATAATCATAGTAAGCTATAAAATGGGATAACTAAATCATGCTTCTTGGATGTTTCACAATGCACTTTACTAGTTAGTCGTTATTCATCCTGGATTTCCAGGCAAAGACTGCTGAGAGCATCCAAAATGTATCAAGGTATTTTATGCAATGCATTCATAATGTCATGGATGCCTTATTTGAGGTCTGAATCCTTCAGAAGGGCCATGGAAAGACTCAAAAGCAACAGTTCAATTACACCTAGACACTGAGAGGCCATTCAGTGGGACTCTGCTCCTCTTCTATTCTGTAAATTAATGTTAGGTAGCAGCTCTTGCTATGTCATTGTGGAAGGGGCCAGAGGACATTAAACCACTGGGTCCATAACTATATGACCTGGGAAGACTGATGCTGAATTCCATCTCCCACCAGGCCCCTGTGCAAATTCAGTGGACTCAGGCTTTAAGCAGAGATCACAATCTGTCCCTGAAATTAGTCACAGGACGTACATGTCCATGGGGGAAGGCTTGTCCATGATTAAAGAACAGAACTGAGAGTCAAAATATCTAGGTTCTATTCCTCACTCTGTCACAGACTTGGCCGCATCACTTTGGATTGATCATGTAACCCTCTATGTCTTAGCTTCCTTACCTGTAAAACAGGGATAATACTCCCCTATCACACACATCTGTCAGGCCCTCACAATGATGAACACCATAGGAATGCTTATAATAATAAATAGCTATGCAGCTGGCATGTGTGTTTAATTCCATTTGAGGTGTATGCACCTCATTGATCCGGAATCTTAATAGGTGAAAACTTTCCCATGTCAATTTAAACCATTCTGATTAATATATTTGTGTGCAATGACAGTCTGAAATTCCTAACGTCATTTAAAGGGATAATGACTGAAGACGAGGCTTTTAATTAAGTAATGCACTTTTTACCTTTGTTCTACCTTCCAAAATAAAGATTCTTTAATAACTCTCAAATTCAATTACAACAAATGATTGCATCATTCAAGATCAAAGATTGCTAAGGGGAAACAACACAAACTGCATGGTGACCACACCTTCCTGCAGCAGCACTGCTGATTCTTGACCTTTGGCTCTATTAGGTGTTTTTAAGAAACAAAAACACTAAGCATAATGTCTATTACATGGAATTTGGTACTTGCTATAGCCTTCTAAAACAATGTTTTGGGGGTAAACATTGTGCTGACTGCCCCATGCAACCTAAATCAATGAGGCTGCATCACTGTAATTGGGGATTAAAAGTTTTAAAATAATCTCTGTGATTATAATATTGATCTCATATGGTTAACTCCTCTCACTCTCACACAGATCCCTACTTGTACATGAAGACAACAGTTACTGAAATCTGCATGACCAGTAAATTTCTTCTCAGGCAAAAGTGCTTTTAACATCTTGAAGCCTCTGCCACTTGTTATAATTCTTGCTTATCCCAGAGATTTACTGGAACACTGCAAGTACCAACTCCAGCACAAACAGGTAGTATTGAACTTCTGGCTAATGCCCCTCTCCCAGCTCCCCTCAGATCAACATCATAAAAATATACAAGAGAACAACTTAACGCTAAGATAATGATGCAGCACCATGATGCATAACGATGCATGATGCATAATGATGCAGCACCATCTATTAGTGGAGGTGCTATCTAAACTAATCATTATACTACTGAAAACTGATGAAAACTGATGAAAACTGAGCCAGGAGCTCAGGGGCGGGCAGGACAGTCCCGCAGGCCAGATGTGGCCCACGGGGCATAGTTTGCCCACCCCTCTCCTATGGCATACAATGGAGAATACTCTATTTTCTCTCTGATCAGCTGGGCTACTGGTGGGCAGGAGACACTGGGAGCAGTGGGGGTGCTAGTGGGGAGCTGCTGGCATATTACCGTGGCTCTTTGGCAATGTACATTGGTAAATTCTGGCTCCTTCTCAGGCTCAGGTTGGCCACCCCGATGTATGTCAATACTGCTATGAAGAGGAAACTCTTAAAAGACATCAAAAAGAAGAAGATTCAGTTTGTTAAAACAGAACTAGTTATAACTGGACTGTGAGTGACTCAAAGATGAACCCCCAAAAAGGACATAAGTTAAAAGTTACAAAAATAAAGGAAATTTAGAAGAAACATTTTAGGTTTTCTTTCCTACATGCATAGTTAAAAATATTTTTATTTCAAAAAGATAGTCTCTGTGTTATGTAACATTTTGCCTAAGGGATTTAAAGCTTTTGGTGGGAAGGTTCTCCAATGCCCCAAAAAGAAGTTAACAATTTTGCACTAGATCCTCAGCTGGCATAAACTAATGTAGCTCCAGCCTAGGATCTGGCCCTTTACATTGAAATTTGGTATGACTGACAGCTGTTTTCTTATAAACTTTCTATTCATTTTAGAACATACTTTCAGAAACATGATTTCTGTTTAAATAAGAACATCTTATTTTGGAGGAAGGAGGATAAGGTTGAAGAAGAATACTTAGAGTTTACATAGCACTTTTTGTACATCTTCAAATTCCTTCTTTCATGATAGCCAGTGCTTACTTAAATCACAGGATAGTTACTTCTCTCCATTTTACCCACTGGAGAGTTGGAGTGCTGCAATCATTACGGAATGGATAGTTATGAATTAGTTGAAGAGGTTTATCATGATGACATGGGTAAAAAGATAAAACCAATATCTTGCTTTGCCCCCGTTGAGGTTTAAAAAACAGCTGTTGACGATATACCCGCTATCGTAAAAGGAGGTAATGTATTGCTATGATACAGGCACAACAGTGCTAAACAGAAACATAACGTATCATATGTGTTGAAATATTTTACTTTAGGATTACTTGGCAAAGGAATGTTATATTTTGTGGCTGACAAATCATTGTTATCCAGTTGCTGGCATACTAGATATCCAGCGACCATTATGAAACAAATATAAAATCAAGAAAAAACTGGGTCCACGAGATTAAAGGTTAAGGCTTCAATTTTCAAACGGGCTGAGGTTAGCTACTCAACTCCCATTGAAAGTCAGTGGTAGCTGGGCCTCTGACTCAGTTAGGCCCTTTTGAAAGAACAAATTAGTCAGCATGCGCACCAGACTTCCTCTCCAGATCATCAGCATTCAATATTCAAAACAGATCACTAAAAATCCAGGTGTCTATGGAATTCAGATGTTGCAAGCTACCATGTTCTCAAGAACCTTTTTCTAAACCATGGAGTTTAACGTTCAAGCAGTAATTAAATAGTGAATTAGTTCAATTGGTGAACTGTTCTTGAATCTTTAACAAGGACCTTACTTACTATTTTCTTAAGTACAGCGGCAGCACTGACTTCTCCACACATTAACTATTTTTGTCATTATTGGGTCCTATGAGTCTCCTCTGGCTTTAATCACCCATGTAGGACATGGATCCATCTCACAGCAAAATGGCTCCATCGTTACAAGCACATGCACACAACCCCCACAGGAAGCAAAACTGCGTGAAAACGTACCACTGTGCGTTTCACATCTCCATCTCGGATCCATTTCCCAGAGGAGGTGTCACACTGTTTTCAAGTTCAATTAATGCCATTTGTGGAATTGACAAAGTATTACAGTGAGGAAAATTCTGCTCTGTTAGTTAGTCAAGGCAGTCAGGATTAATCAAACTGCCTGAATTTGAACAGTTCCACCTGTCTGGAGTTCACAAATGTAATGGCCGAGGAGAGGAAACTGCCTGAGTTTCAGCTGCAGTCACAACATAGTAGCGTGACAATTCTCCACAGTAGTCAGTCAGTCACCACCTGCACTCCAGCTTTCTCCCCTGCCATTTCACATGCTACAGGCTATCTGTATGCATGATGTAAGGTAGCCATCTTCTGATGTTACTGTGTCAGCCGTGGGCAACAGATGGTAGCAACGTTCCACTTGCAAAGTGGTGCAAGGGAGAAGTGAAGCATTCTGCTCACCCCAGAGCATCCTGGTATCTCATTCACTCCATTAGACCCACCCCCACCCTGAATCTATCACCCGACAGCATCAAGAAAAGTCCACACTCTCAGCCCTGCTCACATGCTGACTGAATCATGGAAACAGTGCACATATTTACACCCTATTGCAAAAATCTCATTCAGAGGTGGCTGAAGGGGTCCCTAGGCCAGATCACAGAACAGTGCCCATTTACACCAGCTGAGATTGTGACTCACAGAACATAATTTGTCTATCAAAGCATTTCCACCCAAACCAGCATTTTTAAAATGTTCACTAAGCAGAGCCTCCTTATGCTGGGAAGGGAGCGTGACAGCTATTGACATTGCATGCAGAGCCTCTGGGAGACAGCATTGTATGACGTTTATGAACGTTATGAACGTTGTATGACGTTTATGAATCCATTATGATTATGGATCACTGAGAGCTGGACTGTATCTAACTCCAGGGGGAGAGAGTTACCACAGCTCCCCTAGGAACTAAAAATAGAGGGAAAGGGGTTGAGAAAGGTGAATCAGCCACACTGTAAAGACCTCCACCCCGGGGAGGCCTGCACATACAGGTTCAAACTGGGATTTCCAGAGACCAACAAGAAAGCAAGTGTATTTGGTATAAAAAGGCTGCATTTAAACTGACCCAATGCCTTTTTCTGATCCAGCAAATGGACAGAACCTGCTGTTCAAGAGAGGGACCAACACTTATAGAAGGATTGGAAAGACTTAGGTCTGTTAGGGCCTGCAAGACTGAAGGGTGATCTCTGATATGCCGTTAGCATGCATATAAGAACATCTATTGTATATGTTTATATGTTTTCTCTGTAATGCCTTTACCTTAAGAATAAATGTGCTTGCTGGGGAGGTTGGGTAAAGTAGGGAGTTGTGCAGTGTTAAAACCCAGTCTGGAGGGAGAGAGATGTAGGTGTCTGCCCCAAAGAGGCTGAGAACCTGAGAACGTAAGTGGATGCCCGCAAGGGACCACAGGGGGGAGTACAGGTGCTTTTAATCGTAAAACTGTCACAGGGAGAAAAGCAAATAAGAGTAGAGATCTCACCAAGCAAATTACATCTACCTATTACCTCAGACAGATCAAGTTGTTATGACTATAAAGTGCTTTGGGATGAAAGTACCTCTACCATGTAAAATCATTATCAGAGTTAATTTGCCTTAGAAAAGGGGCCTCTCTTGGTCAGATGTCCAGGTATATCTGATGAAGTCCCCAGTTTAGGAAGGTACTTAAATACCTGCCACTTTTTAAAATCAATGGGGTTATTCATATACTTAAAGTTAGGGATGCGTTTAAGAATCTTGGTGAACTGGGGGTCAAAGCCAACCTTCTCTTCTCTCAGTTTTAAAGCTGTTGGATGGACAGGAGCATGGTCTATTTCCTCCTCCTATTTGGCATTTTTAATGACATACTCTAAGCCATGAAATGTGCATGTAGATCACACAATGATAAGTTCCTTGCAATAATAAACTAATCACAAATAACATCATGTACCTAATCAATTTTATTCAATAGTGGAGCCATTATGTAATTTGGATTCCTGCCACCAGCATAAAACAAAGGAATTTGCTGCTTCAGCTATCGTTGAAATCTGCAGCTGATCAGACAGTGGATTATACATGAAACCTCCAGCAATTATACATGAGCCAAATGGTTTGTCTGTAATTTGAATCTTGGTGTTTGTGGCCATAAACCTGGTAGAAGCTGTTCATTTATATAACAATAAAAAGAACATTTAAAGCTCAGGGCACTGTCAGAAGTCATTTGGGATGAGCAGCAGGGGAAAAAAAATCTGTTCTGGGATTTTTCTATTACTGGTAAAGATAACATTGCGAAGGACTGAAATGTGCATGTATGTCAGGCAGATAAAGGGCTCCCTCACCACCTATTAATGTACGAGAAACTACTTTTCATTTGTGACAGTGGCAATGAAATTTAAGTATTTTTGCTCTGCCCGCATCCCAGAAGTGAATTTGGCAATGCAATTTTGCATGCTAAGCACACATTGCAGCACACTGGAAGCTCAAACACAAACTCAAATATTCTGGCAACATATGACATGATCAGGCCCTCTGGGTGCTGCAGTAATATAAATGTTTCATGTTTCTTATGAAATCATCTACTGCTATACCAAGAGGCTTGTGAAAAAAATGTGGTTCTCTTTGGGCAAGCATCCAAAAGCTGAGGGATCTGCTGGAAGTTTATCCAAACTTACAGGAACTTCTGTGGGCTGAAAACCTCACAAGCCCAATCGCTGACATTTCCAGCAGTTCCTGATTCAGGCTGGCCCCAAATACCATAAAAGATCATCCTTTCATAGTGTATGGAGTGTTTCTTGCTCTTGACTGCAGCCAAAGCGTACAGAGGAATTTAAAAATGAAACAATAAATTTTGGCCAAACTTTTAATGGTTTGAAAATTTTGATTAAAAATTCAGGTTAATTCTAATTTTATTTGTACAGTTCCACCCATCTCTGCCTTTTCCTCAATTTGTGGTGCCATAGTATTGCAGAGGTACAGGACAATATGCTGTACACCAAATCACCTAATGGTCAATGAAATGCAAGCATTCCTAATGGCCCCTTGCTACATGTTCATCCTGTAAAAAGTGGGATAGCACCCACCCTATGGTTTTTGCTGTTCTACACAGAGAAAGAAATGTTCACCCTTCACAACCTGCCATCTTTACATACAAAAAGGTTACCAAGGGCCATATAGTGGTCAGTCCCTGCAGGGGATCTCGGCTAAGGGGAAAGGTGCAAGAAGTGTTTATTCTCTCCCCAGCACACAGGCATTAACCAATACATGCCAGGCTGGCACAGGCTCGGTTCCCCCTTAGACCCCACTCTCTCCCCTGCAAGAGCTAGATGTCTGAAAGGGAAGAGAAAGGATGGGGTCATGGCCATAGCCCCCTCTGCCCTGGCCAGGCACAAAAAGGCCCTGACCAAGGGCCTGACCCAAAGCCCACTGAAGTCAGTGGAAAACCTTCCATTAACCTCAAGACTCCAAATGTGGTGCAGCTGCCACGCTCCTGTATGCTGCCTGGGAACCAGAGAACACCCTACTGTGAACTCTGGCTGCAGCATGACCCTTCTAGACCCTTTCTACTGCACCCAAAGAAATCAAGGGGGGCACCATCTAGTTCCACATAGTTTGAAGCTTTTAGCCCTGTAGACCAGAATATTTTCACTGTAAAGTATTTTCTTGTGCTGAGTGCTATGCCTTGAACCCCTGAACATATTTTCCCAGTGAAAATTTAAGACTCCCATGGAAAAAAACCCCTATGAATAGACAGGCCTAGTGCAAGCCCTAAAGCATTTTGTTGTACTTAGTGACGGCCTGCCCAAGTTCTAGGGGAGAGGCTCTGCATAGCGGGAGGGAGCCCAAATTTCCACCTTTCATTTAGCAACAGCTAAATGTTCCAAAGGGGGGCTGCAGCAGACGGCCAAACAGAGCAGTGGGGATGGGCAAGGCCCAGGGTCGCGTCTCACTGGGATTCCAGCAGCGAGGTGGCAGCGGTTCTACCTACCAGTGGCAGCCCTCTTGCGTCCATGCAGCACAGGGAGGAAGGAAGCAGCAGGGCAGCTGGCTGCATGCTGAGTCCTGTTCCCTGTCCCACAACTTGCTTCTTCCCTGCTGCTGAAGTCCCAGCACTTCCCGATGCAAATGCCCCAGGCCTGTTCCCAGGGCAGAGGTTGCGCTCTCACTCCTACAGCAGGGGCTCTGCTCTGGGGAAACTGCTCCCCTCACACTGCAGTGGGACTTCCCCTGCCTTCCATTAAACAGCAGCTTCAAAGGTGAGTCGAGGCTGGACGTAACGCTCCCTCCCCAACCCCTGTGGTGTGGGGCTGGCCCAAGGTGTCTGGTGTCTCCCTTTGCCGCCCCCCCACCTCCAAGCCCAAATATTCTTTCATGCCCTCCAGAGGGGCAAACCCCAAAGTTTGAAAGCATGTGTTCTAGATCCAGAGGTGACGTGGGCAGTCACGTGCCCCACCCCCCACACTATGAATAATTATATGTTACATGTCAACTCTGTCTGTCTAGCATGAAATATGCACTATTTTAGCAAGCTGTCCATATGACAGACCTCTGCTTTGGCTAGATTTACTTTCCAAGCATTGCCGGTTAATCTTATAATTAACCTGCCCCTTCTGCTCCTTGAGTCAGACTTAAGGTCAGAAGGAACCAGCGTGATCATTTAGTCTGACCTCCTGCACTTTGCAGGCCGCACAACCTCACCCACCCACTCTTATAAGAGATCCCTAACCTCTGACTGAATAACTGACCTCCTCAAATCATGGTTTAAAGACGTATAGTTCCAGAGAATCCACCATTTACACTAGCTGAAGCCTGCAAGTGACCTGCAAGTGCCGCATGCCGCAGAAGAAGGTGAAAAGCCGCAGAAGAAGGTGAAAAGCCCCAGGGTCTCTGCCACCATGAATAAAAGGTTTGTGATGGATCGCTTTCCAAGGATAAAATAGCCGATTGAGTTCAGCTCAGGTCTCAGTTAGAGCTGAAAGCAAAGCAGCAAGTATCTTCTTCATGCCTTAGAAAAGCCAAACAAAAAGCAAATCAAGCTACAAAATATAGGCAGACATGCTTTCCACAGGCTTCTGAGACAATGACACTTTTAGTTCATTTCATAATGGTAGTGACCCGGCAAGAACCAGGTTGTGTATAAACCCCTATTATAAGGGAGTTCTGTTCATTCATTTTCTTTGGAAAACATGCTACTCTAGCTCAGTTTTAAGAATCATTAATGCTTCTAAAGGACGTCATCAAGGGATTTCCATCAAGTTTGAGATATATTTTTTCTACTTATTTTTCACCTTGCAAACTCAAAACTGAATTCTGTTTTTCACCTTATCACACTCAAATACCGGCTTGTGCTGCACATTGCTATTGGATTGTGCTTTCAGGTGAAAGAATATTAATACAAAAGTGTTTGGTTATTAGTTCTGGACAAAATGGTAGCACATATTGCAAGGACAAAGGACCTTTAATTTTTTTTTTGTAAGACAATGTTTAGAACTGCTGTACAGCAGTGCAGCATCTAGTCTCTCCAGTAAATGCCAGCTCTAAGGCAGTTTGCCATTCATGGGGTCTGCGATACTGCTGCTTACCAGTATTTACTTAAGGGTTAAGGTCCAAGAACTATGATGGGACAGAAGTGAATACAAGAGGTCTGCAATAAGGTTTTACCACAAGTTCATCAGCTTCCACAGCAATATGTTCTAAATCATTTTCCAACCCTGTTCTTTTGATTCCACCCATCACCAACGTAACGTGAATGTGAATAACCTATTGTGGTCCAGAAACCTGTAAAGAATTTGCAGTCAGGAACAAGGACAGACCTGCAAAATGTATATGGGATGAAAATAAGAGGTCTGAATTCTATAGTTTGTTTCAGAACAGTGCACTTGTGAAGGTTTTTTAGTTGCTTCAGTGACTAAATAGCCCATACAAATGTTCTGCTACCATCCTCGCATGAGGAATCATGAAGTATTAATTTAAACATTTGTCTTCTGTGATCTCCCTCCACATCATGCAGATCATGCTACTTGACACATTTGGTATTATAAATAAAACTTTTTATATATATAATTTTTGGCCTGATTTTTTTAAAGTACAGCTGTGTGCCATCCGCTCTGTGACAGTACCACAGCCCAGACTGCCTCACTGACCTGCAAGTGGTCTCACGTGCTCACTGAACAGGAGGGGTGGCAGCATAGAACTGTGGTAGTACCTTTACCCATATGCTGTACTGAATACAGTTTAGAACCTTGTGACAGATTTCTTATGATGACAGATGTATTTACTGTTGGGCTATAGAACTATATTATCCTGTGCTATATCATTAAAAATGCATTACTATTATAATTGTCTCTCAGCGCTGATGACTTAGCTTTACTGCAACATCAAGTTTGTGCTAAATGAATCAGAGTTATGCTGGACTAAGCTATGAACTATATATATTTAACTGGAAGAAACTTTCAAAAAGCAAGAGTGCCAGATGTCTTCAAAAGCTGAAGACATCTCATTTTGGCAGCTCTTCCATCCTGGAGAACAATCACTTCTTCTACTGCCTCATCTCAGCACTCAGTCCCAAATTTCTACATATGAAAAGGTGGCCGGGCTAACACGAAGCTTTAAGAATATCAGAAAAACTACAGATGAAAGTAAAATACAGTAGCTTTGTTCTGAATTCAGCATTTGACTTATTCTCTCTTTTAATTGGTAAAGCCGAACTGTTAAATGTTTGAATTTGCCCTCATTTGAATGTTTATTTGCATTAAGTTGATTGTACCACATCTTTCTTTGAAAGTTTGCTTCTCTTTTAGAAAATGGAGCTGAGTTCTGGAGTTTATGAAAGACTCAAGTCATGTTATCCTTCAAAAAATTAATTAGAAGAAAGGAACATTTTTAATCCAGTCAAATTCCTGAATTCATGTCTGGGTTGCATTGATCAAATGCAGTACATAATCTAAAAGTAAAGGAAGGAAGAGGGGAAAAAAAGGAGTACAGACCGAAGTATGTTTCTTGGAATAACCATTCTCTGCATAATGGAGAAATGTGAAATCATTCTAGTGTGAATGTTGGGCATTATGTCCTTAATATAGTTTCTGGCGCTCCACAAATATCATATGCACTGGTCTAGCAGTTACAACCCTTGACAACACAAATCTGAATAACATCAGAAATGTTCAAAGAATGCAACTATAGATCTTTAAGGGTAAAGTATTCCAGTCCTTATTCCTGTCATTAATCAGCCAATCATTGGTGAGTTTTAGGAGACTGAATGGCAAAATGACACCTCATTGTTATTTCAAATTCTTTCAGCTAGATTTCTTATCTTGGCTAATAGCTAAAAAAATCTATTCATTTTTTCCCCCTTATGAGCCTATAAATTTTCCCTTTTTCTAAAAACAATCACCCGCTTCTTAACATCAGATCTCAAGAAGAACCTCAAGCCCATGAGACCCTTTTGTCTCCATCAGGAATGTGTCAGCAATGCCCGTCCTGCTCAGTTTTATTTTATTTATCACAGGATTCCTCTCTATCAGCTTTTTTGGAACACTTAATGGATTAAAATCTAATTCTGTCAGCCAATGGCAAAACAAATGCAGAATGACAGCTTTGGAAACACTGTATTGTTCTAAATACTTACAGCAGGTTCACCTTGACCAGGTGTCATAACATAATACGATGCTCTGTCATACAAGGATCACTTAATGCTGTTCTTATGGAGGATGAGCCTAGGAATGGAAGTAACATGACAAGCTGTGAGATGCCCCAATCCTTTCAAACCTGCCAAGGTGGAATGCAGAAAAGAGAGCCAAGAAGAAAGAGATGAAAGCTTAAGGCAACAACACAGTCCTTGAAGACAGCATGTGTTTTTTTTAACTGTGGTTGATAGCCATGGCATGACTAAATAGCTAAATATGAGGTTAATTAAAAACAAATAGTTTCTTTCTAAAAAATGTATTATTGACCAAAAATATTATTTTCTCAGGAGCTTGTTACATGAGCATTATTGACTTGATTGAGCATTATTAGCATGTCAATCACTTCCAGGCTATTTTTATAACCTTGTGTATGTTGTTTTATTGCAATATACACAGATAGAAATGTAGATACACATGGTACATAGTGCAGGAATTCATAATCTTTACTGACAATATATTTTTTGTAGTGGCTGGGGCCAGAAAGAGGTTTCAGGAGGGCCTTTGTAGGGAACAGAGATGGGAATTCAGCACTGGCCTCCCTCTTTCTCTTTTTGTTCCTCCTACTCTTGATAATATCAGAACCACCTATCTATGAATTCAGAGACACACTCTCCGGTAAGTATTACAGTATTTGTTACTACACTTAGATGGTCCAATGTGAAATATAAGCAGAATCATGCAACGCAAAGTAATGTGTGTCTTATCTTGGTATAAATATAGTAAATGGAGTGAGAGTGTCTACAAGTCAAGCTGCTCAGATTTGTGCCTGTGAAGCTGACTGAATGAACAAATCGGTATTTCCATAAATACATGGAAAACATACCAATTGTCTCATTTAATGGTACTTCACAAAGAGCTTGTTGAAAGTTTTCAAAACTTTGATTTTAAAAAGGGAGAAAAAGTTAGGAAAACAATATTACCTGTTTTCTGACCAGCTCTACTCAGAATATAAAGAGAACAAGCCAATGTATTTCCAGGAATGTTATCTGTTTATTCAGTTACAATGCAAGTATATCACCAGATATAATATCCCACTGAATCACATTTTATATTTTATTTACAGATGCATTTATGTCTGACCCACTTGAATAGTCCTCCTTTGTTTCTCTATGATAGAGATAAGGAGGTGTTAGTACCATTATACAAGGCACTGGTGAGACCTCATCTGGAATATTGTGTGCAGTTCTGGTCTCCCATGTTTAAGAAGGATGAGTTCAAACAAACAGATACAGAGAAGGGCTACTAGGGTGATTTGAGGAAAGGAAAACCTGTTTTATGAAAGGAGACTCAAAGAGCTTGGCTTGTTTAGCCTAACCAAAAGAAAGCTGAGGGGAGATATGATTGCTCTCTATCAATATATCAGAGGGATAAATACCATGGAAGTAGAGGAATTATTTAAGCTCAGTACTGATGTGGACACAAGAACAAATGGATATAACCTGGCCATCAGGAAGTTTAGACTTGAAATTAGATGAAAGTTTCTAACCATCAGAGGAGTGAAGTTCTGGAACAGCCTTCCAAGGGAAGCAGTGGGGGCAAAAGACCTATCTGGCTTCAAGATTAAGCTCAATAAGTTTATGGAGGACAAGGTGTGATGGGATAATGTAATTTTGGCAATTACTTGATCTTTGACTATTCGTGGTAGATGGACTCGGTGGCCTGTGATGGGATGGGATCTGAGTTACTACAGAGAATTATCTCCTGGGTGTCTGGCTGGTGAGTCTTGCTCACGTGCTCAGGGTTCATCTGATCACCATATTTGGGGTCGGGAAAGAATCTTCCTCCAGGAGAGATTGGCAGAGGCCCTGGAAGTTTTTCACCTTCCTCTGTAGCATGGGACACGGGTCACTTGCTGGAGGATTCTCTGCACCTTGAAGTCTTTAAACCACGTTTGGAGGGCTTCAACAGATAGGTGAAGGTTTATTGCAGGAGTGGGTTGGTGAGATTCTGTGGCCTGCATTGTGCAGGAGGTCAGACTAGAACTAGATGATCATAATGGTCCCTTCTTACCTGAAAGTCTATGAGTATATAGCATATATATTATATGTCTATATATTCCTACATCAAATCAGTTGCCACTGTATACCTCAGAGAAGTCCTTTAATTAATATGCAAAACACAAAATCGGTTTTAGGTTTTGAGGTCAATGGAGCTACACCATTTTGCATAAACATAGTTTCTGGTACTTTGTTTTTATGAAGTTCAGTAAACTGCTTTTTTGTTTTATTTTATCTGAATTATGAACTTTTTTGTATTTAGATTGTTTTTTACTGTGTGAATGGCAAATGAGGTAGGTTAACTGGAAGTTTAATACTTCGTTCGCTTTCCTGTTTTAGATTTAGATGCACCAGCATCTGAGTTATAAAGCCCTATTTTCATAGATTTACAATGTACTTGGATCATATATTTTTCTCTTGGCAACATTCCATCTTAAATCTCAGGTTAGGAGCAATAAATTTTTTTTTTTAGAAGTTTATAAATCAATTCGGCCCTTATGAAACTTGCCAGATTGACAGCCTGGAAGACTATAATTTATGGACACAACAGAAAATACAGGCATTTGCAGTGCAAGATTCCTCATGTTGCCATATAACTGTGAAGGAGAGATCATCTCTAGAGTAAGTAAGTAGTTCATATTCCCTGCCCATTCAGTCTTTGACCACTCTGCTATTGCTCACAAAGGGTGCAGACTATTTGCTAATTGGGGTAACAGCGTGATGGGGGATATCTAGAGCTAAGAACTGGACTAAGAGTACAGCCTACATGCAGTGAGTTTATCTGATTGGTAAAGATTTATTCTCATTACTAGAATGGATACTTTTTATTTTTTAAAACCAAAACTGCCTGTTTTGGTGTTCACAAAAAGCGTGAAATGTAGTGTGCTGTAATTTTACAAAATTTAGATTTTTTTAAATAACGCTTTGTGCCATTTCGATGCCTTTAAATTTTTTTTGGCAAATTTCTGCATCACTTAAGCACATTTCAAGCTCGGTTGGCTGGCTGCAATTGTCCACCTAGTTACACAATATTGGCTTGGGTTTCCAAGATCAGCTGAACCTTCTGTGTGGCCAAGAGGGTGAGCAGGATGCATTTTGCTTCATTTTATCAGAGGAAGTGGCTGCCTTTTGTGCATTTTTCCCGAGACCATCAGGACAAAGATTGCAGCAAAAGCAGCTCTGAACTGTTCCTACTGCACAGGTGAAGAGGAAATTGCTTATCACTTCCCTCCACAAAGACCATTAGAATTAGAGGGAGTCCTGAAATCCCTTTTAAACAGAAGAGAAAAGAGCAAAAATACTATATGAATTTATCTTAGATAGGTCATTGTGGATGCATCAAAATACATATAATAAACACAAATGTGTATCCACACTCACTTATTATAAATAAACCTGTGTGCATGAACACACACACACACACTCTGCATACCCACTCATTCAGAACCAAACTCTCACTGGAGCCAATACTTCTCAGTGCAAGATTGAAGTCCTACAGGAAATAGACACAAACTACTCCAGACTTTAAGGTAAATACAAACGCCAGCTGAAAAGCTTTTGTAAAGCTACACCCGACCTGTCCCTGATAGTGTCTAGTGGTTTCATTGAGAGAGAGAGAGAGAGATGCATTGACATGAGTGATTTTAATTTCAACATTTCTTTTCATTTTTGTATGCACTGAAATAGAATAAACCACAAGCAAGCAGACAGCTCATTTAAACTCAGCCTCACGTGGGATGGCAAATAAAGAAATAAGACAAACCATTTCCTTCTACAGAAATACCTAACCAAGAGAGTTTGTCAAGCTACCACCATGGGAGGACAGATCCTGTATCCACTTTGGCGTTGGATGAAGCAGAACTGTATTGTGCGACTGTATTAGTTACACTGTGAAGCCAAACTTCAACATTTCTTCCTTTCACTCTTTTTCAGTGCTTGGTACAAACTAGGTTAGATCTGTATTTCAAAACCAAACTCAGCTAGAAATGACCAGTGATTCCTGCAAGGAATAGTAAAATGTGCCACCATCTAGTACAAAAAGTCTTGGCACGTAGCTTGAAATCCTTAGTTCAATCAGCTACTTCCATTGACCCTCTCATATGAATTTAGTTTACACAGGCTTGAGTAGTCAAAATAGAGCTGTAATCCTATATATTTTTCTATTTGCACTTTTAGGAAACTTGAGGAACTTACTGCTCTTTGGATCCAGAGCCAGTAGACTGCTGGAGGCTACTTACATCATAAACTGGTAAGTCTCATGCTGTAAATGTGTCTGAACTACAGGGTTTGTGACCATTAAAAAAAATCTGAACTGGTTAAAACACTGAGAGGAAGGAAGCCAAAGGATTCAAACATAATTTTCATTGAAATAAAGTCAAAAATTGGTTTCTTGTGTTATTCCACAGTTTCCAAATTGTAACATCACCACATATGAGATCATTCCATTATGTTAATTTGTCAGTGAGTACATGGTAAGGCCATAAGACAAAAAAAAGACTGGAAAAAGAAGAGGAGTAATTTCTTGCATTGTAATGAAGAACAGAGATGTGCTCAGCTGAAATATAAGAGACCTAGCATGAAATGTATCCCTGTGCAGAGTGCTAGCACAAGACTTAGGGCTTCTCTACACTATAAAGCCTTGGCCAGTATAGCTATATGGGGTTCTTGTGCCAGCATAGCTATACCACCTCGCCGAATGAGATTAGCTATGCGCTTTTCTATTAGTATAGTTGTATCTACCCAGGGGGAGTTTATCAGCATAGCTGTGTTCACTAGAGGGGATGATTTTTTTCCTAGCTGACATAGCTAGATCAGCAAAACTTTGTAGTATACACCTCATCTTTTTCAGCATGTAAACCCACTTAGTCCTTCTGCCCAGGTGTGAATTTCAACCCCAATTATGTTAACAATTGTACTAGTAAGGTTTGGTATGGCTAAAAAGCACCACTCTACAAGTTCTGAGCATTGGGACACCAGAATCCTTCCTACTAAAAAGAACAGAACTACTCATCAAATGAAATGGATTAAAATCTGGTTAGATCACAAACACACGCAGATGGGTTTCATAAGACTGCATGCAGCAGCCAAGCATATTTATGGCATCCCAGTTAAATGACAAAACATTTCGCATAACACAAGAGTATGGCAACTTTAGAAAAGATAAATACTGTAATTTCAGAAAGTTGAAGGAAACCGAGTGTAGCATACCAGCCTTCAATAACATATCCAGAGCCAAAACACAAAACTTTTTCCCCCTAATTATAAAAGAATGGCACAGATTTGAAATACACAGTACTATATTTAAGAGAAGAGCTTTTGGGGTATGCATGTGTCATGGAGTCACTAGGCAATGCCCTGGAACTACTCCATATGAAGCTGGGCAGGACTGTTAGTCCATAAGGTGCCACAGGACTCCTTGTCACTTTTGAAGATCCAGGCTAACAGGGCTACCCCTCTGATACTCAATCAAACCAGTTACTGACACGTCAAAAGTACTGACAGAGGTGGAGAAGCAGTTCTCCAACTGCAAAAAGGAATTTCTCATACTGATGTGGGCCCTCCAACACTGGCAATTTACTACGACTGGTGTCATCCCAATTATAAAGGCCACACATACTTCTGTGCAGTATGCCCTTTTGGGTTGGGCTAATTCTGGAAGGGTGAGAAACCCACAGCTCACCAGTTGGACTTTGTCGTTGCTAAACAGAGAAGTGGAGGTAGAGAAGACATCCACACCTGCTGCTGCTGCAGCATCTTTTCCACTGTGTGTCACTGGTCAAAATTGCCAGTATTGGACATTATTATCCCTGCAATTATGTCCCCTTTCCAGCTTGAAACCTGCTATAAGACTGCCAAGCATCATGACATCTGAGTGGTAGATGGAAGCAGTTTCCATCATGAAGGCAAGCCAGTCACTGGCTTTGCTGTGTTCCAGGTAAACACAGACAAAGTGATTCAGAGTGCAGTGAGCGATCGTTCAGCATAGGTCACAGAGGTGGTGGCTGTGATCGTGGCTCTTGAGTCAGCTGAGCCAGCCACCACCATAACAATCTGCACTGACTCAGACTGGGTACTGCATGCCCTAATAGACTGGATGATCATTTGGAAAGAGCAAGGGATGCAGTCAGCAGACAACAAGCCCATTGCTTACTCTCGCTACCTTCTGCATGCCTGGCACCTGGCAGAGGAATAAACCGGTGATACTTACCTTTTCAAAGTCTGTGCTCATTGGTGGAATCAGACGGAAGTCTTGGTGCTAAACAACAGGGCTGATAAACTGGCAAAGCAGGCAGCACTTCTGGGACCAGAACCCTTGTTGGACAGGGTGAGCCACGTCCTCAGTGAAGTCCATCCCAAAGAGGTCCATGACCATTTGGACATCAGACAACTACAACAAAAAGAGACAGAAATTACGGAGCTCCTACAGAAAGGTGAACATATTGCTTACCAAATCTCTCAACACAAGTCGGGCCTCATCATGGCCACTAAACAGGACAGTGATCAGGTGCCATTGCTGGTGATTCTGGCATGCCTAAGTCTGGAAATGGCAAAGGTGGCCCACCAGCAGGGATATTTTGGCCCTGAAAAGATTATGCAAAGGTTGCTGATGTGTGGTGGCCTGGTGCACAGAGGACATGGAGGAGCACATCAACAATTGCTTTAGATGTGCACAGACCAACCCAGACCACCGGATGTGAAAAGGTCCAGTGCTACATCAGCCAGTCAACAGACCATGGCACTTTATTTTAACCAAAGATTTAAGATTATGCAGGTGGGTTTGCTTTTTCATGGTGGTTAATCTTTTTATTATTGGACAAAATAAGGAATTTTGAATGGTATACTGCTATAATTCCCTTCTGGACAAAATCCTTGATTCAGATGGTGGAGGGGTGTGTGTGTTCTTTCTAGCCATTTTTCTCATGTTGAGCTACAAGTTCCTGGTTTAAGATGTATGTATGCTTCTAGATGACTAAAATTAGCTTTGATACATACTCTGGTAACCTGAAGAGGGCTACCATGGCTAGGTAGAGGTAACATCTACTGCCTGGTCCTGGTAGACTCATTTATCAAGTGGGTGGAGGCTTACCTGACCAAAAATTGCACAGCCAACATCACCACTCATGTCCTTCTGGAGCAAGCATTTAGCAGGTTTGGTCTGCCACACATAATGGACTCTGACCAGGGGTCCCATTTTACCAGGGAGCTCATGAAGCAGGTGTGTGCAGCTTTGGGAGTTCACCAGCGGTTTCATGTCGCCGGGTACCTCCAGTCATTGGGACTCAGAGAACGCACTAACCGCACTTTAAAGGCTGCATTAAGAAAAGTGATTGAGACCATAGAAAAGAACTGGAATGCAAAGCTTCCATTAATCCTAATGGCTCTTCGATCAACTGTGGGCGTCCATGGAACACACCCCATGAGGTCCACACTGGTAGGCCAATGTGGACTCCAGAGTACTGGTAGGTGCAAGGAGGCGTGCCCGCAGATGAGTATCATCCCTAAGTTAACACGGGCAACTATATCCAGAATCTCCTGGATACTATCAGCTCTGTCCAAAGGGCCGGGGCAGCTAACCTTAAGAGCACCTCTCCTAAGTGAGCGCTGTACACTTTGTATTCTGTGTTGTAATTGAAATAAATATATTTGAAAATGTAGAAAACATCCAAAAATATTTAAATAAATGGTATTCTATTTCAACAGCGCAATTAATCACTCGATTAAGTTTTTTAATCTCTTGACAGCCCTAGATACTATATTAAAAGGAATCAAATGTTGCAATAACCCACCTAACCAAAGATTTAAGATTATGCAGGTGGGTTTGCTTTTTCATGGTGGTTAATCTTTTTATTATTGGACAAAATAAGGAATTTTGAATAGTATACTGCTATAATTCCCTTCTGGACAAAATCCTTGATTCAGATGGTGGAGGGGCGTGTTCTTTCTAGCCATTTTTCTCATGTTGAGCTACAAGTTCCTGGTTTAAGATGTATGTATGCTTCTAGATGACTAAAATTAGCTTTGATACATACTCTGGTAAACTGAAGAGGGTTTCCTAGTGTTGTATTTGCTAGGGGGAACACAAATGACACAGCATACAAAAATACACCTTGGCTGCTCAATGTCCAATGGAACCGCTCATCCCTCATGCTACAGTCTCATTCCAGGGGGTATTGCTCCAGGTATGCTGCTCTCAAATCCAGATATGGGTCTCTTCTGGAGACAACTATTTCAGCCTCTATGGCAAGGGAGATTCAGCAAGCAAAAAGCCTTTCCTGGGCAGTAGTGGACATGTAGACCAAGTAGCAGGCTTATTAACATTCTCTCTTCTTTAATTCAGGTAACTGAACAGACAGTGATGTAGATTATGGATTCTAAATGTGTCTTCAAAGAGAAAGGAAATCATTTCCCCTTCCCTTCCCCTCCACCTTTCCCCCAAAGTGGAATGGTGGAAAATTCACAATACAGGAATTTGTTGCACAGAGAGAAGTTTTGAAGCTAAAACACAAATGATTAGTTAAAGTGATGGTCCAGATTTCCTAAAGGAGACACAAAGCAGCTCCTCTAATAGTTTTCATCCAAGTTCCCTAGATCATTTCAGGTTATTTCTGCCATCACCACTGCATGATGCAACTATACCTGCCGTGCTTACAGACGAGATTCATTTTTCTTTGACAGGAAAACAGACAAATGTTCATCCAAGTCTCACATGGGAGTCTCACATCATCATCTATATATTTGTAAGGCATGCATCACCAAAGACACACTTTAGGTAGCTGAAAACAGAACCTAGCAACCTATGAAACATATGCCGTCACACCCCTTCTGCAACTGACATGATAATTCTGAAAGGATCACTGATGTAACCAAAACACCCCAGTAAATTAAATGCCAAGAGATTCCAAATCCCACAGGTTATGTCTATTTTTTTGCACTAATCACTGGATTTTCTGTCTCATTTTATTATGTGGCTGTTTCAGAAACAACTTTCTCACGCCCCGCCCCTCAGAAAGCACAACTAATCCCTGAACTAGTTGATAAATTAAACTTTTCCCATCCTTGTCTCCGACAACATGAAGCTGTTTACTTGAGCCATCTATAGAGATCACTTCATTACAAACAAGTACTAAATATAATGTGTATGTTACAGGCAAATGACCATGTGGAAGGGAGAAAATACAATGCATTTTATATTTTGAATAATTTGCTATAGTTAAACCATGCACAGGAAAATGACACATCACATTATGTCATATGAAATTTAAAACTGAATTCTTTGAGGCATTTAAAAGCTGGCTTGAGACACCTGCAGCATACATGGTTTTGAGACTCCCTAGACTTCATGGAACTACAGATTGCCTACAATGGAGAAATCTTTGTTTTGTTGCATAATATTCAAAATGTGGTGCAACTTCTTCGCCCCACTCCCAAAATGGAGGGTATTTAAAAAGATACCACCCATTTGTCAGCTTCAGAAATAAGTTCCCTTGAGTTTCAGATATTACACATACCTGTTAACCCTCTGGCTGATGTTTTGGTTTTAAAAATACATGGTTATTATTTGCAAAAGAAAGACCCACACAAAACAGGAAAAGTGACTAACTATAAAAAGGGAATCAATGAAACTGATTATACACAAAACACTATCAAACACAAAATTCAGACAAACTGAAAAAACCCCCCCATATTCTTTCTTTAATCTTTCAGTTATAGTGATTGTAGGTCTCACTTGCATCAACACTAAATGCAAAATAGTCATATAAAGGTATGATTTTTATATTGTGTCCTTGTAATAAGATTGATTCTGGCAACTGTTAGATGTGAAGATTGTCATTGCCTTCAATGACACCACCTGTGTAAGATCTGCTTGCAAGACTAAGGGTAACTTACAAGCCAGAAAGGTAGAGGACTCTTTTTGCATGTTCTTTGAGCTTTGCAAAAAAGAAAGAGTCCATGGGATACATAACATCTCCCCTAAGAAACATACAAAATCATCTATTCTGGGGGAAAATAACTTTCAACTTTTTTAAATTTCACAATAGATTATTAGGAAGGGAATTTCACTTTTTACATATATATAATTTTGGGTAAGATTTTCAAAAATACCTACATCACATTTTCCAAAGTGGCTTAAAATCAGTTTGGTGCTTTTGAAAATGTTACCTTCTACATTGAAATGTATTTTTCAAAGAATAATTGACTATATAGGAAAGTTTTCCTCTAAACTGCAATTTAAAATTGATACCCTGCAATGTATCAATGCAGGGAAAGTTGGCTAATATCTAAGGATGAATTAGATATTAAAAATTAGATATTATAAAATTAAATGTATTAGATATTATAAAAATTAGAGCAACTGAGTTCACTTCTCTAAGCTACCAGTAATCCCTTTCTCTTGGCTTGCCAATAGAGAAGTTTCTCTCTTTTCTTTACTAAACATACTCATATTTGGCTTCTTTTACTAAAACTAGTTTAGCTTAAACCCTGTAGTGCATAGACATATTCTAATACATGAAGGTGTTATTGGTTTACAGAAATAACTAGACCATCCATGCTGACACACAGGGATGGCGCTACATTAGAAGGATATTTGATGGGTGTTAAATCAGCATCAGAGGAGGCAGATTTTGTGGTTTATTTTTTTTGTACAGAATTTAGCCTTGTCTGGTGTGGGGAAGCTGCTGTTTATTTTTGTTTTTGTAACTTGTGTCAAGGGTGCCTACAACCCTGGATAAATGCCCCCATTCTTTTTCATTATTGAAAGCCATATAAATAATTATCGTATTCAATTTCAGAGATCTTTATTCCAAGGAATGTCCCGATACTGCCAGGAAGAAGCACAGCCTGCCCTGGGCACACGAACAACAGGATTAAGATCATGTTTGCATATCGAAGGATATAAAGTGAAAAAAAAAAGATGAATTTGGATTTCAAAAGTGACAAAGAGTCCTGTGGCACCTTAAAGACTAACTAAAATTTTTTTAGAGCATAAGCTTTCGTGGACTAATACCCACTTCGTCAGATGCATGCAGTGGAAGTATCCAGGGGCAGGTATAAATAGGTAGGCAAGAACCAGGTGGGAGATAACAAGGTTAGTCCAATGAGGTTGAACCAGCTTGTTATCTCTAATCAGGGAGGGTGAGGTGTTCCTCTAGCAGCTGAACTGGAGGTGTGAATAGTGAGAGAAGAGAAGCTGCTTTTGTAGTTAGCTAGCCATTCAAAATCTCTATTCAGTCCCAAATTGATTGTGTCAAATTTGCAAATGAATTGCAGCTCTTCAGTCTCTCTTTGCAGTCTGGACTTGAAGTTTTTTTGCTGCAAAATGCTGATCTTTAAATCTTTTATGGTGTGTCTGGTGAGGTTGAAGTGCTCTCCTACAGGTTTTTGAATATTGCCATTCCTGATATCTGATTTGTGTCCATTTATCCTTTTTCGTAGGGACTGTCCAGTTTGGCCGATGTACATAGCAGAGGGACATTGCTGGCACATAATGGCGTATATTACATTGGTAGATGTTCATTGGTAGATGTGCAGGTGAATGAACCAGTGATGGTGTGGCTGATCTGGTTTCGTCCTGTGATGGTATTGCTGGTGTAGATGTGTGGGCAGAGTTGGCATCGAGGTTTATTGCATGGATTGGTTCCTGAGTTCCTGGATTTCAAATACACTGTAAACCCAGACAACCCACTTGTCCTAACCAAGGGGAGGAAGCAGTGTGTGTCCTTCCAGCCTATGCTTTGCCCTCTGTCAACCCACACAAAGCTAGTCACAATCTGCCCCTGAATTTTTACCACACCGGTATTTATGTTGTTCCTTACATTATGAATGGGAAGGTACCTACAGAAGGTGTCAGGTATCCATTCTTTAATGGCCCTTCCTTGATGGTATCCCATCTGTATTTTTCCAGACAGAATTTCTCATCCAACATTGTTTTTCTGTTTTATATCATCTCGTCTAGCCAGAATTTGAATCAATGATGTTTGCATTTGAGCCAAACCTTCAAAAAAATGGATAGCAATTAGCCACATGCTTGGGCCAGATCCTCAGCTAGTACCAACTGTGACCATTCTATTGGCTTCAATTCAGCTATAGCAGCTTGCGTAAGTTAAGGATTTTGCTCACAGAATTCACCCATTCCAGCTACCAGTCCATCCTCCCATTTTGACTAGCCAGCAGATTTCCCCCCCTCAGCAAGGTTCGTGCTGCGAGAGGTGTACTCCCAGAGACCATGAATGTTGGAATTACCCAGGAGGGCTTTGGTGTTTCAGCTGAACTCTGATTTTTTCACTGGATGATATGAAAATATAACCTACAGCTCACTCAGTGTGGCAATCTGTCCTCCTCAAGTGACGGCTGGGGCACACATAGTGGTCTGCTCGGCCAGCCACCAAGCCAGGGGCACGGCCTAACCAAAACAATATTCTATTACAGGTAAAGGAATTTCACTACCTTTGAAGGCATATTGTACATAGGAAAACCAATACAGAGGAAAGGGGGAACATGATCTGGTAAAAGCATTTTGTATTGATCGCAGTTTGTCTGTATTGGAAAACAGAAAAATCAAAGACGTCCCACAAAGATGAGCCAGCCTGGATCTTACGAAAAGCATGTGCATTCCACATGAATTATGAGCTCTTTCAGCACCCCAGAGTCCTACCCAAAATAGTCATGTGCACTCACATATGATTACCACAAAAATCATTTCCAGCTGTTGAGCAGGATATATCCTATGGTAAGTTACAGACACACTATTAGAACACAAGGATGGCCATACTGGGTCAGAGCAATGGTTCATGCCTTCCAACAGGCATGCCTTGTCACAATGGAGTGATAGCAGAAGGGAAAAATGTAACAGTAGCTTCTTAAATAAACAAGATAATAGTCCTAAAGGTTTAGCCAAAGTGCACCAAAAATATCCTATTATTTCTCCTATCATCCCCTTTTTCTGTTTTATTACTAGGGTGTGATGGAATGCACCCCCATCCCAAAAACAGCAGGTGTAAAGAGTGTCCCTGCTCTCAGGCAGTGCCCATTAGGCACACTTGCAGAGCATGCTCTACCTTGAGAAGGGGAGCTTCAGAAGGTGAAGCTGGCCACAGAGCAGCAAGGGAAGTTTGCCCAAGAGGAGAGGCTGTTAGAGATTGTGAGGAGCCCAGGAGACCAGCCCCAGGCAGTCACCAGCCTTCCCTTCCCTTGTTTAAGCAGACAGACACTGCAGCCCTGAGCAGGGCTCCATACACCTGCTCTCTGTCAGTGCCCTGTAGCTGGATCCGAGGAGCAGCATCAGGGACTAGAGGTAATTAGAAATGATCCTGGGAGTGAGGCCAGCTCCCACAGGGCACAATTGAGGGTTCCCAGGAATAGCAGTTGTGGAGGGAACCCAAGGACAAGAGATATAAAAGATGACAGCTGAGCCCAGGCTGAGAACCAGCTGACTACAAGGGGGAGGCAGTGCAGTGTAGTGGAGTAGGCACTGAACTGGGACTCAGGAATCTGGTTTCTAATCTTTTTGTTATTGTGGGACCTAAGACAAGTCATTTCACCTCTCTGTGCTTCTGTTCCCACACCCACCTATTGCCTGTCTTGTTTGTTTAGATTGTAAGTTCTCAGGGGCAGAGACTGTCTCACTGTGTTTGAACAGGGCCTACACCACTGGGCCCTAATCACAGTTGGCCTCTAGGCCTCACAGTAATACAAATAATCAAAAATGCTACAGGAGGAGGAGTCAGTAAGAGAGAGAGAGAGTGAGTCTGTTGCATGCGTGCACTGTGGAATCTGAGCACAGAGAGAAGGCTAGTATGTCTCTTCCATTCAGAATATGTTTATATATGAAGAGAACATAGAAAACTCATAACCTTCCCCAGAGCATTACACTTTGCTCTCTACATTTGTATCCCTTTTCTGATCAGATTTGCACTTTTAAACAGCAAATTTTATGGACTAGAACCTGAGTTACAAAGACGTATCACTCTCTTTGGCCTTAAAATCTCTGTTCCTGGAGAGAGATTGTAATTAGCATGACACGGCGGCCTTTAGCAGATGTGAAACCGGATAGATTGAGCTCTCACATGAATAGTCTGAAACAAGGTCTGCCTTGCATGGTCTGTAGTAATGGGGAGGAAATTGAGCATTAAATACAAATCAACAATCATTCATTTCACTGCAGCAGTGGAGCAACAAAGCTAGTGAAGTCACTCTTTTCAGCACCTTGCATCCTGCTGGACTTTATTTACGGCACTGAACTTCCTATCTTAGAAGAAGGCCACCTACAGGGTAACTCAAACAAAGGATGATTAAGGGAGAAAGCAATTTAAGTCCAAATTTTTATACACAAACATCAGAGAAGTGACTTTTCTCTGCTGATAATTTATGGCGGGCCTTTAGATACATTCATTACATTGACATTCTGTCAGCTTCAGCATAGGATAGGGTAGTAGAATTTCACAAGCCAGGATAATAGTCGATGCTAGCTCGAAGCCTATACAATAGGTCAGAGGATTTATGATTTTTCTAATCCAACGACTGACCTGACTCTCCATTTAAAAGCTGAAAAGGAAGCAGAAAATCCCCCCTAATGTTTTTGGGAGGTGCCAGGAGATGTGGAAAGCACCTGCAATGCATCACTCTGTTTAGATTAAAACATGAATTGTTGGTGGTTTTGGCTGCATTGGTCTCCTCTGCAGACAACAGGATTCAGATGACTCACTGTTCATTATGTGTTAACAGAAAATGGAGCTCCATCCACTGAAAAACCAGAATGGTTCTCTAGATCAATAGCTCTAATAGGCTTACATGAAAAGATCTGCTTTGAGCTTCAAAGAGGTCATGGTGATAGCTAAACGTTCTCAGCCTTTGCCCAGCAGTAAAATATGGTTATTTTACTAACAACTACTAGCTATTTAAGAAAGGTAGTTTTATTAAAGGCGGAACAGAAATTGTACTCAATATATTTGATTTTACTTTTGAGTTTTCTCTTAAAATAGTTTCCAAAGTTTCTTCAGCAGCTTTCATTCTATTTGCCAAAAGCATCTCCGTACAACTGAGGTTAAATCATAAATAATAGTTTCACTATTTAATGTAATATCAATTGTGGTTTCATGCTGTCAGCTGCCCTATGGGGCCTGCATATTTTCTTACAAGATATATTCCATATGATAACTACTTTTCCCTGTTCTCTTATTCCCATTTGTTTGCACTGCCACTATTGCAGCCTGCGCCCTCTATGCACAAGAAGACTGACATTCAAAAGCTTTACCTATCTCTGAAATAGTCCAATACTGGTACTCCAAGTCACAATAAGTAAATAGCACTGCAGAAACCATATGAAAGGGCACTTGGTGTCATTTAGAAAGGCTGAGCCAAGAAAGGTTTTGGAGTAGTAGCCGTGTTAGTCTGTATCCGCAAAAAGAATGAGAGGTACTTGTGGCAGCTTAGAGACTAACCAATTTATTTGAGCATAAGCTTTTGTGGGCTAGAGCCCACTTCATCAGATGCATAGAGTGGAACATACAGTAGGAAGATTATATATATACAGAGAGAGAGAGAGAGAGAGCATGAAAAGGTGAAGGTTGTCATACCAACCTTAAGTGGCTTAATCAATTAAGGTGAGCCACTATCAGCAGGAGAAAAAAACCTCCTATAGAGATAATCAGGATGGCCCATCCCAAGCATATCACTACAGGAGGTTTTTTTTCCTCTTGCTGATAGTGGCTCCCCTTAATTGATTAAACCACTTAAAGTTGGTATGGCAACCTCCACTTTTTCATGCTCTCTGCATCTATTTATACATATATCTTCCTACTGTATGTTCCACTCTATGCATCTGATGAAGTGGGCTCTAGTCTATGAATTGGTTAGTCTCTAAGGTGCCACAAGTACTCCTGAGTCAAGAAAGAGGACTATCCAATTCACTTTCTAGTTAATTGGAAGAGTCAAAGGCGCAGGAGGAGAAATCATAATCCACTGTTTTGTCAACTTGATTGCAAATCAATACAGAGTTAATGAATCCACAGACCAGTGCCATAAAACCTAAACCATGCAGTCTGTAGTCATATAAATGATTAATGTCAGATATGCAGCGCCTACAAATGTTTCCAGGAAACTAGAGTAGATAAACTTGAGAGAAACTTCTTGTTTAAACAGAACTATTTTAGAATACAAAATACTAGAGTATGATGGTAAATATAAATGGGTCTAATGAAAGTGGAAATATGAATTTAGTAACTATACTCAAAAGACATTTAACTTGAAAAAGCTATGTAAATCTAAACACTATCATTAGGGGGTAATATCTTCTTTCTTAAAACAACATCTCCATTTACTGTGTAGTTTGTAGATTTGTTCTCTGAATCATGGCACATGAAATGTATTCCAAATTTTTGTGCTTTATTCTACACACCATTTGTTTTTTAAAGAAATGTTATTTTATGAATATGCCAATCACACCATTTCTGACATTGCTTTACATACAAACAACAGGCTATAAACAATTTAAATATGATTATAAAGCAACAGTTAAACAACTAGCTTAGAGGCATCAGTCTTCAAATGAGTTTGAGATGGTGACACCAGATAAGATGGGAAACCAGTCTGCAAAAGCTTAAAATTAAACTATTAAATAAAAGCCAAGAAAAGAAAATCATATTCCTTGTATTTTTCATATATTTAACTGAACTGTGTTCATTTAAAGATGTAAATAGTGTAATTAAAATTATGTGTAAAATTCACTGCCCTAATAGAAAGCTTTTCCTAATAGCTAGCCTAAATCTCTTTTGCTGCAGATTAAGCCCATTACTTCTTACACTGCCCTCAATGGACATGGAGAACAATTTATCACAGTCCCCTTTATAACAATCCTTAGCATATTTGAAGACTTATCAGGTCCCCTCCTCAGTCTACTTTTCTAAAGACTCACCATGCCTAGAGCCTCTGTGCAGGTATAAAATTTGTGTACACATCCGATCCTTGATCCACAAACATGGTCTCCAGATATAAAGTGGATATCTGCAGATTTGCAGGGTTCTAACCATGCCTCATTTTTTAACCTGTCCTCATCGGTCAGGTTTTCTAAACCTTTATCATTTTTGTTATTCTCCTCTGGACTTCTTCAACTTGTCCACATCTTTCCTAAAGTGTGGCACCCACTGTTGGACACAGTACTCCAGCTGATGTCTAACTAGTGCAAAGTAGAGCAGAACAATTACTTTTCGTGTCTTCCTGTCAATATACCCCAGAATGATATTCACCTTGTTCTCAGCTGCCGCACGTTGTTGACTCATATTCAATTTGTGATCCACTATAAACACAAAGATTCTTTTCAGCAGTACTACCACCTAGATAGTTATTCCTCGTTTTGTAAATGGACATTTAATTTTACCTTCCTATGTGAAATACTTTGCCCTAGTCTTTACTGAATTTCATCTTGCTGAATTCAGACCAATTCTCCCATTCGACAAAGTTGTTTAGAATTTTCCAAAGTGCTTGGAATGCCTCCCACCTTGGTATCATCTTCACATTTTATAAGCATGTTTTCCACTCCATTATCCAAGTAATTAATGAAAATATTGAGAAGTACTAGACCTAGGATTGATCCTTGCAGGACCCCAGTAGATATGCCTTCGCAGTTTGGCAGTCAACCATTGATAACAGTTCTGAGTTGTGTATCCACCTACAGTAATTTCATCTAGACCACCTTCCCCTAGTTTGCTTATGAGACTAATCATGTGGGATCGTGTCTAAAGCCTAACTAAAGTAAAGACATCACATCTGTTGTTTCCCTGACATCCAATATACCAGTTACCCTGTCAAAGAAGGAAATTAAGTTGATTTGATTGGATATTTTTTGGACAAATCCATGCTGGTTATTCCTTATGACCCTATTATCCTCCACATGCTTACAAACTGATTGTTTAATAATTTGTTTCAGTATCTTTCCAAATTAGGCTGACTGATCTATAATTCCCCATGTCCTTTTTGTTTCCCTCTTTAGCAGGTACTATGTCTGTCTCTTTCCAATCTTCTGGGACCTCTCCCCCAGGAATCCTCAAAAATGATTGCCAATGGTTCGAAAATTGCTTCAGCTAGTTCCTTAAGTACCTAGGATGAATTTCATCAGACTCTGTTGACTTAAATACATTTAACTTATCTAAATTTTTTTAGCCTGTACTTTTCCTGTTTTGGCTTGCATTGCTTCCCCCTTGTTAATATTAATTGTGCTGAGTATCAGGTCACCATCAATCTTTTTAGGGAAGACTGAAGCAAAATAGGCATTAAAAACCTGATCTTTCCTGATGTCATCAATTAGTTCTCCTTCCCTGCTAAGTAGAGGACCCATGCATGGGCACCAGGTGGAGACCCCCTTTGGGGAAGCTAGCCCCCAGCTTTGCCCCTTCCAACCATGTGCCCCCCCTATGGTCGGTGCCCCAAGACCCCCTCCTCTTCGCAGCCAGAGCCACAAGTCCAAGTGCCCCCTCCCCCCAAGAGAAGCCCCAAGTACCTCCATCTGCTGGAGGAGACCTGGGCTGGCAGAAGCTCCAAGCCTCCCCACCCATGGAGGAGCTCCCAGGCCAGCCACAGCCATGCCTCTCCTCCGCTCCCTAGACCAAAGGGGCCCCAGGAATAAGCATCTCTTTGAAGATGCTTTTGATATGCCCCATGCAGGTTCTGGAGTGGCTAAGGAGATGATATTTGCTGCTCAGCTTCCTGGGTTCATCAATAATCTCCCTGGACTCCAGAGAAATGACTGATGAACCCAGGAAGCTGAATAGCTCACACCACCTCTTCAGTTGCGCCAGAACCTGCATGGGGCATAACAAAGCAAAAACTTTGTGGCCAAATTCTGCAACAGGGGGTCCGGCAGCCATGGCAGAGCCTCCTCTGGCTTATTATACCTGTTGCCCATGAACCTATGCTTTCGTTTGTCTTTCTCTTGTCCCTAATGTAGTTAAAGAACCTTCTTTTATTGCCTTTATGATCCTTGCTAGGAGCCACTTTTGCCTCTTACTAACTATTCTACCTTTCTTTATTTGTATTGAGATAGTTTGCAGTAGTGCCTTTAATATTGACATCTTGAGAAAATGCCAGCTCTCCTGAACTCCTTTTTCTCTTCACATTTTCTTCCATGGGACCTTACCTACCAGTTCTGAGTTTGTTAAAATCTGCTCTTGTTGAAGTTCACTGTCCTTACTCTACACATTTCATGCCTTCCTTTTCTCAAAATCATGAAATCATCTCATGATCACTTTCACCTATACTGCCTTTCCACATTAAGATTCACTACCAATTCCTGGCTATTGATAATAATTAAATCTATAATGGCTGTCCTGATGGTTATTTCCTCTGCTTTCTGGAACCAAAAGTTGCTTCCAATAGATTGCAAGAACTTATTGTAAATTTTGTGTTTTGCATTAAAACTTTTCCAACAGATGTCTGGGCAGTTAAAGTCCCCCCATTACTATCAGATCTTGTGTTTTAGCTATTTTGGCTGTTTGTCCTAGAAATGCCTCAGCCACCTCCCCTTCGTGATTTGGTGGTTTATAGTAGACATGTGACATGAAGTCACCCCTGTGTTTTACCCTCTTTTATCTTTACCCAAAGACTCTCAACCTGGTCTGCCCCCCATCTCCTTCTGGGCCTTAGAACGCATATAAATGATTATATATTCTTGATGCATAATGCACGATCTATTCTCTTTTACTTTACCTATCCTTCCTGAATAAGTTATACCACTATGTACCAATGTTCCAGTCACGAGACTTATCCTACCAAGTCTCTGTGATGCCAGTTAAATAATAATTTAACCTATGCACTAATACTTCCATTTCTTCCTGTTTATTTCCTATACTCCTTGCATTTGTGGTGGATTCACCCACTGATTTCCCTCCTGTTGCTCCTATGAACCTATTGTAATTTTCCATAGTGTCCCCCTCCCCACAAAATCTAACCCTCTGTTAAGGTCACTTTTTATATATTTAGGTGTGGGCTTTTGTCGTCTGCCCTCCTTGAATCTATTTTAAAGGCTCTTCACTAGGTTGGCTAGTTAATGTGTAAAAATGTTCTTCCCCTTCTTGATCAGATGAGCCCATCTTTTCCAAGCAGACCTTCTTCCCAGAACAACACCCCACAGTCAAGGAATCCAAAGCCCTCCCATTGACATCATCTGCTCTGCCATGCATTCATTTCCAAGATATTCCCCACATCCCCTTTTGGGCCCATTTCTAATCAAGAAATGACTGATCCCAATGGTTACATAGAATATTAACTCAGGGGTATATGAAAATGTAGTACAAGTTTATTCCTTAAGAAAGGCTCAAATCACATACACACAGAGAACATGAAAAGGTGGAAGTTGCCTCTAAATGATATGCAGGTCAGACAGACTTCTGAAGAAGCAAAAACAGCCTCATGAAGGCACAAGTACGAAGCACACAGGTCATACTGATGTTCGGAGCACACCAACATTTTTCTGGCCATTATAAGTGATCTGAGAAACCTTCCTATTCTAGTCACAACTTGCATTGTTGAATGTTCCCTCAAAACTGTGCAGAGTTAATGTATGGCTATGATTAATGATAAGCAGTTGAATGGATTGTATAAACCTTCACACAGAGGATTAAGTTGAAGGACAAACTTGTACATAGAGTGGCAAATTGACACAGGCTTAAAGCCAGAGTGATTTGAGCCCTTCGTAAGTAATAAACTTGTGCTACATTTTCATATACCCCTGAGTTAATATTCTGTGTAACTATTGGGATCAGTCATTTCTTGATTAGAACCTTTGTGCCCGGCAACAAAAATAGGAGAAGCAATGGCATTAACGAATGACTCAAGAGAGATGAAGACATTCTATTCCAGGGGGTAAACAAAGAATAATAAGGCTAACTGGGCCAATTATGGAGCAAAAAAATTTAACCCCTCCCCCCCCAAACCACCCACTGAATTAAACTAATTTTTCATTAACCAGGAATTCTTGTAAAAGGAAAATTTGGAATAAATCTAAATGCAGACTAAACTCTATCCAGTAGACAATAAAGAACAAATGAGGAAAAAAAGCATCACAGAACGGACAGGTCCTGCTTATGTGCTGGTTAATATCAATGTCAAAAGTGTACCTGAGAATAGGATTACACCCAAATTTAAGTATATAACTAAATGCAACATTGTTACAAAAAATCCTACGTTTTTATTTTTGTTTGGTGTTATATAGATACAAAGTAGCAGAATTATTATTCTCCACTGGAATAATGCAGCTGGGACTATTGGGAGAGAAAGGAGCTTGAAATGGGCGATCCAACAGTTGCAATCTAGTGCTACAAAGAAGAAAAAAAGAAAGCAACCAATGTAAGTAAGAAGTGTAGTTTCTGCATCCACACCCGGAAATGGAATATGTGCAGTACTGTACACACCTAGGTCTGAATCCCAACTGACAAAAATCATGGAAATCTAAGACACCTGGAAGTGGGAGTTGTCTTGCCACAACCTCACAAATACTCGAAATATTAATATTTGACCAGCTTATAGGCATCAAGTGATGATTTGTTGGGCAGAGGCCACACAAGTGTTTCCTTAAAGATAACTGAAACCTTTCTCCTTCAAGGACACATTGAAAATCATCAGTAAGAGGAGACCCAATATTTTCCCACTATCTTTTGACATCAAGGGAGAACATAGACTCGTATCAAACCACATATGATGTGATAAACTTCTCTCAGTGTCTCTACAACAACAGTGAATAACTCAGGTGGAAAGGTAAGACTGGGCATTTGTCCCTGCAGCATAAAGTTCCAACACCATAGTTCTGTCTTAATCAAACATATTTTAATCCACCAACAACAGAATGATTCCTTACAAAGAAGGAAATTAAAGTAAGTCACAAATAGGCAACACCACAGATTACTCATGGTGTCCACCACCCACTCAGCTCTATTAACTGAAACTGCACAGATGTGATAGTGCTACTAAAAGTTCCCTATCATCAAAGCAATGACAGTGATCCTGATCTGCAAAATTATTGTTTAGGAGCCAAGTATCCCTTTGTACTCCCTCAGTCTTTGGTCTACTCTTGTTTCTGGTGTAAATTAGAGCAGTCTCAGAGATGCTGTAATTTATGCTTGCTGCAATGGCTCCTGGGGGTCAGTGTCACAACTGGAGATTGCAGGGGCACATGGTAGACCCTGGCCATTCCCTCTTTTTCTCAACAAAGCCTTTGCACAGGCTGCAAAGTGTTCATGTTGCAGGGGGAATAATGGAACAGTAAGGGTGCAGGTATAGGTTAATAGAAGGAGCCACTACACCAGCTACATACTAATCATCCTTGTGCAAAGGGAGAGTCTTGCATGGCCAGATGAACCAGTCTTAGGGCAGCTTTGTGTTGGTAGAGTGGCACAAACACAGCTGAAGATCTAGCTCAAGATACCTGCAAGATATAATCACAGGCCACCTTTTGGTCAACAAACACACACGTTCCCAGTAACACTTTATTATGCTGTACATGCTGCACAAACATGTCATAGAAAGTGCTAGATAGCTTCAAAGGAGAGCTTAACTTTGTACTGCAAAATGATTGCCAAAACATAGGGAAATAATTGCTTAGAGAAGAGGGTAGAATAAGCCAAACACCATTGGTAAAGACAGTCTCTGAATTTGGCAACCACATGGATTTCTCATTTTTGGAGAATGCGCCCCCAACCCCACCCCACCCAACAAAATACAGGAACCCCTCACTTAATGTTTCAGTTATGTTCCTGAAAAATGCAACTTTAAGTGAAATGATGTTAAACGAATCCAATTTTCCAGTAAGATTTAATGAAAATACGGGGTGGGGGGGTTAGGTTCCAAGGAAATTTTGGGGGGGGCAGACAAAAGGCATTATATACTGTACAATACTGTACTGTGGTTTGGAGGTTCTCCTGGCTTACCCCACACAGGCATAGCCTGCTGCAGACAATGAGGCAGGCAAGGATGCTAGGAAGCAGCAGTAGCTTCTCTCCAGAAGAACAGGAGCTGACTTTGCTGGGGGATGCTCCAGACCCACCTCTTCCCATCCCTGCTCCACTCTAGGCCTGCCTCTTCCCACCCCCACTCCACTTCCTCCCCAGAGCATGCTGTGTCCCCACTCCTCCCCTTTCCTCCCAGCACTTCCCTGTGTCAAGCAGCTGTTTGGTGGCACTTAGGACTCTCAGGGAGGGAGGGAGAGGGAGGAGCGGAGTCGCGGTGCTTCCCCCGCTTCTCCAACTCCCTCCAGTGGCAGATTTAGAGTTAGCGGGGCTCTGTGCTCAGCTTTATTTTTGCCCCCCCACCTGCCACAGGGGGAGCATCCTCTCATCTCCTCAATCCATTTTTCATTTTTTATCTCCATTCTCCCTCCTGGGGCTCAGGGCTGGGGGTGCAGGGTCTGAGACGGAGTTAAGGTGTGGGAGGACACTCAGGGTGAGAATGTGGGGTCTGGGAGAGAGTTAGGGTGCGGTAGAAGGCTCAGGGCTGGTGCAGGCAGGAGGTGCAGAGCACTTACCTGGGGCAGCTTCTGTTTGGTGCAGGAGGTGTGTAGGGGGCTCTGTGCAGCATGGCACCATCCCCATGGCCGCAACTCTGGAAGCTGCAGCCCAAGGCCCAGGGGCTCCCTTAGCCCAGGCTCCTGCATCCCCTAAAGCCCCTGCATTCCAGGTAGCCCTGCCTGGTTGGGGCAGGGGCAGCTTCCTCACTCCCTCCCTCCCAGAAAGTCCTACGCTGCCAAACAGCTGTTTGGCAGCGGGGAACGTGCTGAGAGGGAGGGGTAGGCGGAGGAGATGGAGAAGAGGAATTTATGCAATGCTTCCTTATAATGTCACTGCTCTTCCACAGAATTCTACAAGCAGTGGACAGAGCAGGCAGACAAATGACGTTAGAGGGAAGCATTGCACAACTTTAAAAGAGCATGTTCCTTAATGGAATAGCGACCTAACTTGGAAAAAACATTAAGCGGGAAGACATTAAGTGAGAAGTTACTGTACTGAAAAAAGCAGCTAAATCCCGCCAAATCCCATCTTAGATCACAATTTTGTAGATCCACTGAAGTCAGAGTTGTGGGACTGTACCCTAAAATAGAATTTGGCCTATTATTAGGTTATCAGATACCATGATGGTGAACATGCCACAACAGACTGATAATTAGATATCCTGAAGATAAGAACAGAAAGAATTAAGTTGAATTCTAGCCAGTAAAATCTCTCATCTGTAGTCTGTTGATGTCAGACTGCAACGGTCCTTAAAACTTTGTCACTATCTCCTTTCTCTCCTACTCTGTATCTGTCTGAAAAGCAGTTTCTTGATGCTCTGACTTTCGTGCCTTTTAGCAGGTAAGAAAGGGGAAGGGTAATTGTTTCCCCTGTTATTGCAAAGTTATCAAGAATTTACAATTCCCTACAATTGTCTGTGAAAATTAATAGGTCAGAAGCTTACCTGGTGTAAATGTATGTCAGTTTACACCAGCCAATGGTCTGGCTCAATAATGTGAAAATAGGCCGGATATTAAATGGCAGTCAGCTAGCTTTTCAAGACCCAATGCTGGGGTATGCTTGTGCTGGGGTTTAATTTGGTCTATTAAGTGTGACACAGGTTGCCACTGCCCCTTCTGGGGTGCCACCTGATGTACTGGCAGGCCACTGAGCCCGCCTTTTCCATCAGCCTGGGCTTCCTTACCCTGTCCTGCTAAGCCAGACCCTCAAGCCTCTGATAGCACACACACACAGGTAGGGACACACCCAGCAGCAGAAAGGCAGACACTGAAATCAGTACAGCATTGAAGGCTTTCAGCTAAGGAATTTCCCAGCACACAAGTGCTCTCCCACTCTGGAGAGCAGATCCAAAATGGTATGGTCTTGCACTGCACAGAGAACTGTACAGCATAAACTAATTGAAATTCACCCTCTCCCTCAATGTGGAGAGAGAGATGCACAGCTTTTTGTGCCCCCTCCCCAGTTGTGAATTACAGAAACTGGGTTTAAAACAAAACTAGTCTATTAAGTACAAGAGGCAGATCTTAAATGATTATAAGGGACAGACAACAGATCATATTTGTAAACAAACAAAAACCACAAACTGAGCTTAACCCACTAGATAGGTAGGATATAAATTAGCAAATTCTCACCCCGAATGATAAACCGACTGACAGACTCTTAAGGCACAAGTTGCCTTGGCTATCCCAGGTTTTCATACACAGGTTAAAGATCCTTTTAGCCTGGGACCATCACATCCCACAGCTCATCTTTGCCCGTTAGGTGTTTCCATGTCTGTTGTTGCAGGGAGAGTGAGGTCCCCCCATGATGTCATTGTTCCCCTTTTATATCTTCTCCCCACTTGCTGGAAAGCTCTTTTGCTGTGACCTGGGTCAAACAGTTCCCACTATGTAATGCTATCTCTGAGAGGTTTCTATTGTACACAGTTCCTGGAGTAATCCTTGTGTTTGTGTGCATTTCCTCAATGAGCCACTAGCACTGTTTGACCTTTTTACTGTTGTACCCAAAAGGCTGTTGTGAGGTTGAAAGCACCCAAACATGTTTCAGTAGCACATACACAGCCAAACTTCATAACTTCACGTACAATCCAATGAGATATTAATGTCTAGCAGATCAAGACTTTTAGAATAATACCTTGCAAGACATACTTTGTATAAAACATATCCTAATTACATGACAGTGGTAAACATTGGGGTGTCAGGGTACCACAAAGTGTTCTACCAATACCAAATAAAAACCCTACAAATACTCTATGATGGGGTAGGCAATCTATGGCATGGGTGCCAAAGGCAGCACGCGAGCTGATGTTTAGTGGCACTCACACTGCCCAGATCTTGGCCAGTCTGGGATGCTCTGCATTTTAATTTAATTTTAAATGAAGCTTCTTAAACATTTTAAAAATCTTATTTACTTTACAAGCAACAATAGTTTAGTTGTATATTATAGACTTATAGAAAGAGACCTTCTAAAAACATTAAAATGTATTATTGGCATGCGAAACCTTAAATGAGAGTGAATAAATGAAGACTTGGCACACCACTTCTGAAAGTCTGCATCCGACAAAGTGGGTATTAGCCCATGAAAGCTTATGCTCTAAAACTTTAGTTAGTCTTTAAGGTGCCACAGGACTCTTTGTCACTTCTGCACTTCTGAAAGGTTGCTGACCCCTGCGTATGAGTTGTCTTGGAATATATCAGACACATAATATTGCATCCATAGGCACCAAATTCCCCCCTTTCCCATGGATGCTCGACCCCCACCCCTACACCTCCTGTCTACACCCGCACTCCACCTCTGCCCCGCCTCTTCCCCACCCTCATTCCAGTCTTCTCCAAAGTCCGCGCCCCAACGTCACCCCCTCCCTGCCACTATTGCAGCTCCTTCCCCCAAATCCCACCTTGGCTCTGCCTCTTCCCGACCTTCTCCCCTGAGTGCCAGATTCCTGCTTCTCCCCTTCCCTCCCAGAGAATGTGAACACTGCCAAACAGCTGTTTGGCAGCAGCTGGGTGGGAAGTGCTGGGAGGTAGGCAGAGGAGCAGGGATGCGGCATGCTCAGAGGAGTAGGATGTGGTGGAGCGGGGAGGGAGAGGAGCTTGGCTGCTGGTGGGTGCAAAGCACCCATTAATTTTTCCCCATGGGTGCTCCAGCCCCAGGGCACTCATGGAGTCAGCACCTATGATTGCATCATGGCAAGGTCAGTCAGTAGCTAGTGAATACATGGAGATCCATGATATGTTGCTTGGAAGCATTTATCTATTGTGGACACACCATATAAAAGCAAACCACATGCTGTCTCTACAAGCTGTGATGTATACGTATGTTTACAACACACACAAAACTTTATTCGTTAAAAAACTGATTTTTTCTCCTGTCCAGGTTGTGCTTTACCCCCAAAAATGAAGTGCTCATTTTGGAAACTTAGCAAGAAAGATCATTATACTTGGTACTGACATCTTGTATAATTTGAAAAATGATGTGAGTTTTGAGCAAACATGAACATGCCATAAAGAAGGTGTTCTCACATTAATTAAAAAAAATCAAGTCTACAGGCTGGGTAATGAGCCAGAAAGCTGGATTTTTAAACCATGCATTACAGGGCATGAATTATGTCCCTAGCTATTTGAAAGTATTTATTGCCTTTATTTTTAAAAAAATAGAGAATCAAAGGCTATCTTCAGAAAGTCAAGAAAATGTAGGACAAGTATTTTTTAAAATGGAGTTTATAAATGGAACTGTCGATTTTGGCATCAACTTATTTTTAAAAAGATATTTAGATATCTTTATATATCTAAAGATATCTAAAAAGATATCTAAATATGTATTATTTGTGAGTTAGAGGCCTACTAAAATTAATGGGAGGTTTACCATGGACTTTAATGATCAGGTCACAAACTCTTGAACATAACCAGTGAGAGTTTTGCTAAGTAAGCATTAAGTAAAATTCTCAGATCCTGACAATCCTTACACAGGTGCATAGTCCTGTTATGTAATGGTTTGCAAGACTGAGCCCTCAATAAGAGCCTCAGGATTTGCCCCTGACGAGTGGAAATAACTTCACCTTAGAAAATCTATTGGAAATACCCATGAAATTGGATACCATGCACTACTGTATTGTAAGGTTTACAGTATATCTATTTGTTTAATTTCAGTGAGTTTTCAAATAACTGAGGGCTAAAGTAATGCTAATGCATGTTGGGCACAAATGGTATGAAGGAAATACTGAAACTAATGTGTCATATTCCCTTTCATTGTCGCTGTGGAAACAATTCATAAAAGGTGTTTGAAGGTGTCAGGGTTACCTTCCCACTCTAAACTCTGGGATACAGATGTGGGGACCCGAGTGAAAGACCTCCTACGCTTATTTCTACCATCTCAGGTGAAAAACTTCCAAGGCACAAATCCCAACTTGTCCTTGGATGTGATTGCTGCCACCAAGTGATTTAGACAAAGATTCAGGGAGGCAGCACTTGGAGCCCTATCTCCCCTGAAATATCTCCCCAAGCCTCTTTTCCCCCTTTCCTGGGGAGGCTTGAGAATATATCCTCACCAATTGGTACAGGTGAGCACAGAGCAAGCCCCTGGGTTTTTAGGACACTGAAAATCAATCAGGTTCTTAAAAGAAAATTTTTATTTAAAACAAAAGTAATAGAATCACCTCTGTAAAATCAGGATGGAAGGTAAATTTAGAGGGTAATAAAAAGATTTAAAACACAGAGGATCCCCCTCTAGGCTTAACTTCAAAGTTACAGAAAATAGGAATAAAACTGCCTCTTAGTATAGGTGAAATTCTCAAGCCAAAACAAAAGATAATCTAATGCCTTGCCTTGCTTACTTACACTTTGTAATCTTAGAGACTCATTTCAGGATTGTCTGTAGGAGACGGATTTTCCTGCCTTGGCCCCTCTCGCGCTCCAAGAGAACACCCACAAAGAGCACAAAACAAAAACCTCCCCTCCCCCTCTCCAGATGTGAAAGTATCTTCTTTCCCCATTGGTCCTTCTGGTCAGGTGCCAACTAGGTTCATTGAACTGATAACCCCTTACAGGTAAGTGATTGTGTACCTCTGGCCAGGAGGGATTTTAATATTACTGCATACATAAGGGTTGTTACTCTTCCCTTTATAAAATCATAGAATATCAGGGTTGGAAGGGACCTCAGAAGGTCATCTAGTCCAGCCCCCTGCTCAAAGCAGGACCAATCCCCAACTAAATCATGTCAGCCAGGGATTTGTCAAGCATGACCTTAAAAACTTCTAAGGAAGGAGATTCCACTACCTTCGTAGGTAACCCATTCCAGTGCTTCACCACCCTCCTAGTGAAAAAGTTTTTTCCAAATATCCAACCTAAATCTCCCCCTCTGCAACTTAAGACCATTACTCCTTGTTCTGTCATCTGGTACCACTGAGAACAGTTTAGATCCATCCTCTTTGGAACCCCCTTTCTGGTAGTTGAAAGCATCTATCCAATCCCCCCTCATCCCCATTATATTTATGGCAGAGGGCCTTTACCACATTTATATAACATTGAGGTGTATTTTCTTTAGACACAGTCATTAGGATTGCCAACTTTCTAATTGCACAGAACTGAATGCCCTTGCCCTGCCCGGACCCCCGCTCACTCCATCTCCCCCTCCCTCCCTCCCTCTCACCAGGCTGGGACAGGGGGTGAGGGCTCCAGCTGTGGGTGTGGGCTCTGGGGTGGGGCTGGGGATGAGGGGTTCAGGTTTCAGGAGAGGGCTCTGGGCTGGGGCAGGGAGTTGGGATGCAGGCTCAGGATCAGGGCTGAGGAAAGGAGTTTGGGTGCAGGCTTCAGGAAAAAGTTGGGTGAAGGCGGGGGTTCTGACATGGGGAAGAGGTTGGGGCTGCGGGCTCGAGCCAAGCGGTGCTTATCTCAGATGGCTCCCAGAAGCCCCCGGCATGCCTGACTCCTAGTGGAAGGATCAGGGGGCTCTGCATACTGCCCACACCCACAGGCACCACCTCTGCAACTCCCATTGGCTGGGGTTCCCAGCCAAAGGAAGCTGTGGAGCAGACACTCTGGGCAGGGGCAGCATGCAGAGACCCCATGGCTATCCCTGTGCCTAGGAGCTGGACATGGTGGCCACTTCCAGGAGCTGTATGGAGACAGAATTAGTGGCCAGGACAGTGGTGGTGACCAAAGCCACCGGGGTCCCTTTTCAACCAGTTGAAAACCAGATGCCTGGCAACCCTAATGGTCATTCACAATATGTGTAAATAAATCCGATTACTACTACTACTAATCCTAATAAACTAAACAAATTTTTAACAATGTTCTTTCCATTTAAACACAAAATGAAGTTTCTGTAAAATAAAATTAAAAAAGGCGTAATAAAAATAAAATGTTATAGCTTTACAAGTTCCATATAAAACAGCAGATTTTTTTAAGTTAAGCATTTATAATACATAATGACAGAATCTGAGTTCAACAGCAGGAGACCCAGACAGTGAAAATGATTAATCTAGTTTTCTTTCCCAAATGAAATGCAACCACCACCTGAAATGCAACATCCCAATCCCACATTACTAAATAACTGAATTATAATCTTAACCCCTCCAACACCAAACACTAGACCAAGAGGGCTATAGCCTCAGCTATTGTAAAGTGGCTTTGCACCATTGATGTCAACTGAGCTACACTAATTTGCATCCTCTGAGGATCTGGCTCAGTGATAACGTGAAGCTGAAGTATATAGAAAATGTCTCTGCTACTGAAAACACAAATTTCTGCCACATATCTACACAATTGTACAATTCACATAGCTAAAACAAGTGACAAGTATTATGGAAATATTTATGTACACCCTATCATATGTATGAAATAGGACAAAAGCAACAAACTAACATGTTGAAGTGAAGGCTTTTCACTGCAATATGATTTCCAGTTTTTTGAAGCATGCATTTGAAGGTGCAATGAAAGATGTGCACGTTAAAAATTGCCCATTATTTACATGTATAAAAGTTATTTTCTTATAACTTAGAGAGAAAACGAGGCAGGTCAGTGGGAACAGAGAACACTGCAGTGTAGGGAAAAAGATTCTGAGGAGCCCAGCAGTGGGCAAAGGGTTTTTTCCAGGTCTACCAAAGAGTCAAAGTGGGAATTCCCTTCCTGTACAGGATAGAAGGGCTTCTCCTGTAGACCTTCAGGAGGGCATTGTTCTCCTGTGGATTTCCAAAGACTTCCCAATGTGCAGAAGGTCATAAAAGCCATTGAGTCAGGAGACCCATTTCTCATCATATGCATTTTATAATGATCAGGATATAAGCAAATTGCTGTGGAGACCTCATACATCAAAAGTTGTATATGAATAAACTTTCAACAGTGGCCCATATCAAAGATCTTGGAATCATTTATAAGCAAGGTAATTTTGAAATTTCCAACTTCAATAAATTTGTTTGTAGGAAAAGAGGTCAACAACAAATTTTTCCGTGGCATGGCCCACATGTTAACAAGAATTACTTTTTAATCTCACTCTCCTCCCATTCACAATTGCACAAAAGATCTCTCTTCCCGATTTGCAATCGCTTAACATTCCTGTAGCATCTACCATAAACGCTTACACAAAAGTCATTTTATAAACATGTCTCTATCTTTAGCTGACTCGGTAAGTATTTTGTCCTTTTCCAAAAAAGTTATTGACACTATCTCCCTCTCCCATCTGTTCAATTTTTCTCATCTGGAAATAGAGAGGTACCCAGTATAGTACTACCAGACTCTCACTGGGCCGTGGATGACATTCTGGGTATCTCTGTGCTAGAAAGAGAGAAAAAAGGTTAGATTCACCCAAACAATTTCCAGAAAAGGTCATTTTTAAATATTAGGAAGTCCAAAAAAATCACTCAGATTTACTTCATTCTAAGGTAGATTTGGTATTTAGTGAGAAAGTGCTGTATATTTTGGGAGGATTCTTACATATGGATAATATAACGTAATAGATGTAATATCCAAAGTGGGAACCTCAGAACATCCTGAGCTCTGGAACCAGTATGGTGACTCCATAACATATGCTACCACAGAGACTCAGTGTAAAGGTACTTATAGATGATAAATGGATCTTTGATTTGATTACATGGTACTTTACAAGTCTTAGCCTACATGTTACTAACTGGTACAATACACAACTTTGAGGATATAGATAAATTAGCCAGAAAATACTTGTTATCTGGCAGTGCATAAGAGTAAGCCCAAAGTTTGTGCACACCTGTCAGCATGACAAACATTAACCTTTATCCGATTCCCTGAAGTAGTTGCTCTGGCTAGAATGGAATACTACCACAGTCAAACGCAAATGGCATGTTCTGTACTGTGGTTTCTTTCTTCTACATGTTTCAGAGGAAATAGTTCCACAGCAGGCATGGCATGAAACATGGCAGTGCCCGCTGCAGCTAGGTCTGGCTGTAGAAAACACAAATTCCTGCCTTTACCTGCAAATCACTTCTCTGGATACATTTCTCAAGAAGCGTAATTTTCGCCTAAGCCATGTCATCTCACCTTCCCCTTCAGGTATAGTTATATTATATATATTATATATATATATTAAAGATGGCTTTTGTAAGAACCACCAACCCACCCTATTCTTTCAGCAAGAGGCTCATTTAAAACATGATCTCCAAAGTTTTCCATTTCATCAAGTCTTGCTAATAGAATTCTACAATCTAGTAGTTTAAGCTGCAAGTTAGAAAAAGTCAGGGAAACATTTGCTTTGGCACAGTGGGTTCTCAGATTTTTCCATTTGGAACCATGATAAATGACTTAACCCTGATCGTTTTTCTGAAACCTGATTTTTTTTGTTTGACATTTATTTACAGTTTCTATAAACACTAACACCTATAAAACATGGTTTACTGTTTGATTGCTTGGCGGACAAGCAAACCTTAAATACATAAATTATGAGCACCTAGTTAATGAGTGACATGACGGACATGAAGTTTTATTTACCATTGGCATGAGCCTTCATATAAAATTAGTGGCATAAGAAAGCCAGGTTTTGTGAATGCACATAGTCATACCTATTCATGGCCTTTTTTTTTTATTTTTAAAGACTTGACATAAGACTGTGGCCTATGTGTAATTTCATTGCCTGGAGCAAGGTTAGGGGAAAGCCGCTCCATCTGGCAATTTCCCTTTGACTGGCACATAGTTAAACAATGATGCAGTTTGACAAATTTCAAACCCAGCTTATGAAAAAATAACATAAACACAATAGTCACTCTGAGTAGATTGTCCACCTGTGCAAGCGGGCATGAAGTGTTAAGTAAAGGCTGCTGGTAATGAATAAAGATGCAGTGCATAGTTGGATTAAGTTGTTCTAAATGTAAATCACTGTCAGATAAAGCACTTGTGTTTACATGTAGCATTAATATTTTGATCAGTATGTTTAAGAGAATTAGCTTCTTAATGCAGATGTTCTCATTTGGACCTTCACACCCATAGCTTCAGCCAACTCCTTTACCATCAGTTATGTCAACATGTCATAAATCTTCAGCTGCTTTAAACTTCTATTTTAAACAAAGCTTTGTTGTAAAATGTGGAGGCGTGTTTCCTCTGAGTTTTATTTTTGGCAAATTTCTTGTTATTTTGTTGAAAATCTGACACATTAATGTCCAATTAACCATCTTTGAGTATCTTACTGACAAGGATCCCAGCAAAAGCTAAATGCCTTTTTATTGTCAAAACCCCCTACTTACATCCAACCAGCTATATCCATTATGTGAACAAGCAGTCTTTATCATTGCAATGCATACTGGGAAACAGTAACAATAAAAGCTTTAGATTCAGTGTACACGGGACATAGCTCAACAGCTATCCACAGCCTAGTCAGGCTACATCTTGTAAAGGTAAATATACACACACAATGGGAAATAATGAAATACCAGCTATAGTGAAACATGAGGATTCACAGGAAAGTACATAGTATTCGAAGAGGAAAAATGTTTTAACATACATAAGTTGCTTTAATATCCATTTATTCAGGAAAAAGAAATATTGTGACAAATGTCAGCCTTTTGCAGAGTACTGATTTTACGACTAATGTGTTTGCCATAAGATTACATGGTGATGTGAAAGAGCTGTGCAAACTTCACAGTTTGTGTGTCACAGAATTTTACATAATTGATTTTTTTTTCTTCAGTTCTTCATCACCTCAAATTTCACTTTCTTGGCTAAAAAAAGGATGGGGACAATTTTTGCATGAAAATATTTTTCATGGGTACAGGAGCATGATTTTGAACAAGAACACCCAGACCTTAATGAAGTTTTCGGCAGAGCTGGGTTCACTCAAGCTCAAAATTGAATTAAAAAACCCCACAACTTTGTATTTTGAGTGGTTTTATGTTTCATCAAAACTATTTTTCACAGCTCTATGTAATAATATAACAATGAAGTGTTTTGACAACATAGCTTGCTAACTGCACTTAAAACACTCATTGATAGTTATGTCATGGGTAACCATTCACCAGAATGACTGGAATACAGGAAATCATGCATGCTCATACATACAGGATCCTGGTTGGGAAGGGTGTCGCTGGATACCATAAAGCCTCCATGTTATAGCTCTGGCCAATGGTCTGAAGGAATATTTCAACATGTGTGTCTTTCTGTTTTGTTAATCAATCATTGGTTTATTTGTAACTGTCTCACTGGCTTTCAACAGACACAAAGAAATATCTGCCAATAAGACATATTTAGGTCTTATGCAAATACAGGGGACAGTCCTAATATTAACCTGGAACTTCTGGTGTTGGCCATCCAAAGTGATCTGCTGCACAGAAGTGAGTGTTTTGTACACTCTGACAGGGAAAAGCAGACAGTCAAGGTCTGTGGGTTTGGTAGCTTTTTTAAAGTGGTGCAGGCTCTTGTCCATTCACAGGATAAAACAGAAGTCAGTACATCTAGATAGGTGTATTCATTTGGTACTGGTGTTATGTATTTCTTTTTAAGATGGAAGAAGAGCTGACTTGGTGCCAAAAAAATGAACATGAGATTCACAGTGGGAAACAAACAGAACACAGAGGAGGAGAACTTGGGCAAGTCATCGGGGGTATGAGGGGGTGTTGGAGGACAGGGGCAACTGTTTGAGGACTAAAAAAAAAATATTACTCACTAAAAAGTACAGAATACAGAAAACCTGCCACAGACTGTCTTATCATGGAGAGAACAAACCACCTTTCTTTTTTTTCAGGGGGCGGGGGGAGAGAAATGGGACGGGGGTGCAGCAGCAAGAGAAGAAATTATTTGAGTTCCATCAATCACACGAAGGAAAGCACAGAAGGAGAGAGTCTGAGAATACTAGCCTAAGACAAGGAGCTGATCATTCTGGTTCCAATCCAACAAAGCACTTAACTAAGTACCTGAGTGGGCCCACAGAAGTCTATATACCAGCAATATGCCTAGCATTTGCAAGAAGGCACTTGACAGGCAAACAGATAGGAAAGAAGATAATCTAGCACTAAAGTAAATCAACATCAGAACATTTCCTCCCTCTTTGTATTTTGTTTATTTGATTACAGGATAATTTTATCCTACTGCATCTTTGTATCCACACATGATCAACAAATGGATGGGTGAGTGGGAATGGACCCTTTTTCCAATTTATCATTCAGCCTTAATTTAATGTTAAGTATTAAAGGAAATCATGGTAGTCCCTTGAACATCTGTATCCAGCTGTGAAAAAGGACAGCATATTTGCTTAATTTAATATGCCATGCCATGTCCTTCCTGAGCATGGTAATGGTCACCTATGGGACAAGCTGCGACACCCTGTATATGAAATGATGTGGAGGATGCTTCCAATTCTGCAACTGACACAGAATTTAATATGCTGGTCTTGGTTTGGTTTAGATGATTGTATTATCCAATAGCATCACCACATTGTGTTAGAGGCAGTGATTCTTATGCAACATACACTTTCTACTTAGGAAGAGAACTTGGAAGGAGTCAGTGCTGCTATCAGAGTATTATGGTTTAATGTATGGGTTTTACCTTGGGTTGTAAGAATTTAGTCATTATGTCCTATACTCCTGTTTGCAGAACACAGCTGTCGAACTTCTATCCTCTGCATTGGCAGAGTGCAAGACATAGAAGGCAACCTGGGTGCAGAAACAATTCTCACCACAGAAGGAAACTTAAAAGGAGGAAAAAGGTAAGTGATGTTTTGGGACAGTGGAACTTCCTCCAACCTTCTGCTTCCCAGAGCTCTAAAAAAGGTCACAGAGAGTCTGCCAGCAAACCAGCTGGAAGAATATAACAGATGCTCCAGCACTCAAGAGACTTTCAACTTCATAAAAAAATGTGCTGTAAAGATGGACTCCTCAAAATGTTTCAAGAAAAAGACCTCACCCACTCCAGAATGTAGCAGTGTTCACCTGTCACTATTTCTGGGAGTCTGTTTCTTATGCACACAAACCCCTTCAAACTGCTGAACTTATATTTACATTCACTTTAAGGCAGGGCTTTGGAGTGGTGCTCCAGCTCTGCTCCAGCTCCAGGCAAAAACCCGCAGCTCCACTGCTCTGTGCTTCAGCTCTGGGCTCCGCTCCAAAGTTCTGCTTTAAGGACCCTTTAGACTGTCAAGAGTGGCATAAAGGCCCTAATGTAATGAGAATTAGGCCCTGGATAGATTAACAAGGTTCCCTAACCCTTAAATCATTTTAGTTTGCAAATTATTTTAGCCAACTAGAAACATGCTCCAGTCTGTTCCTTCCAGACGCACTTAGCATCCTTCCTCTGGCACATCCTTCCCCACTACTCCTTCCAACCAAATGTAGTGCCGCTCTGCCATCTGAGAGGGGTGAAGGTAGGATGCTGCCCAGCCCACAGCTAGATGATTTTATGAACAGGAATTTAACCAGATCTTACCTAATATACCCTTTCCCAGAAGGTCGACTGAAGGGAAATGTCAATCTAGCGTATGCCACTGAAGAACCTGCTGGAAGGGGGAGGCAATGAAAGCTCCCTCACCCTAAGGCATCAAAGGCTGGGGGAAACTCTTGGGGGTTGGAAAATGCAAAATCCTGGGAGGAGCCAGGGCAGCTGGCTCTGTGAGTGATAAGGAGAGGTAGTCATTTAGGCTTAGCCGAGCAGGGAGAAAGCACTGTAAGCATTGTCTTCCTGTACAGTCTAGATTCTGAGGTTTTGTTTAACATCCAACCCAAAATGGACACAGTTTTTTTTTAATTGGCATTAAACCCAAATCTAGTCACACCAGCTCTCAGTCATAACCACACATTTTGCACAAACCTTTTTCAACCAATGCTACTGCGTGTATTTGGCTTTTCCAAGGCTTTAATTTGCTGACCTTTCAGCTGCCCTTTGGTCTTTTCCCCTTATTATTGCATTATTTTGCAGTATTATGTGAATTCTTTATGGCTGTTTTAGTCATTCTGTTTCACTGCCCATAGTTTTAGTTTAGCTTTTCATTGCACTGTAAGCAATCTTTTGGCCGCTTTCTTAAACATTTTAAGTAATCGATTTATGTACAGGACATTTTATCCCACCTCTTCCCCCACCCCTTGCTGAATTGGTGGTAATCTTGGAGAGAGGACAATTTCTCTCCCATTTTCTGTGAATTTTTCAAATTCTAACAACAATTAATGAAAATCATTAAACTTTAAATACTACTTCTAAAAAGTGGGAGGTATAAATTTTTTTAAAAATACCATTCAAATTCTCCCAAATCTCATATTCCAAAGGGTCCTAAACTCAACATCAGATAGAGTTTTATCTCCTATATATGAGAGAACATGGAGACAAATTGTTTTATAGAAAATGATTCTTATGCTGAATGATGTTCTATATGTTGGGTCCTGAGTTCTCTCATTCCGGGAATTAAATCATATAAGACTTGTTAGTTATGCTAATCCTTTAATATTACTACATATTCCAGCAGAGAAAGACAGCTAAGCCAGATGTTTAAAAAGTCAGTATTTTAATTTCTGAATGTTGATGCAATATTTTATCACCTATTCTTTATGTACTGTGCCTTGGTTCATACATAAAATTCTATGTCAGAATTACTTATGGGGATAGCTATTTTATGTGATTTAAGACTGCAATAAAAACTGCACACAAGTCTGAGCAGATATGAAAATTATATATCACAGATTTTATGTCACCCCTTCCAACTAAGGTAATGGGATAGCCTCCCTAGAAATATCTGTAAAAGCTGATGGATAGAATCTGATTTATTTTTCAAAAAACAGTATGATGTGGGAGAACAATTTTTTCCAAAGACCATTCATGTTGAAGCTAGACTGTCTGAATTTCAATCTGTTTTATATTGGTATAATTCCACTGATCATAGCGGAGTTACGCCTGATCTACACCCAGATAACAGAGGAGAAGCAAGCCCAGGGGATCTATTGCATAAACTTTTTAAAAAATTAAAGCACTCAGCTGTTGACATTGACGTAAGTGTATTAGATTTGGACATATGGTTCACAACAGTATTACCGGCTCTTTCAAGCTCTCAACTCATGGAATGGGAATGTTGGGTGTAAAGATCTTTGCACAAAACACAGAGCCAAGACGCACATGCTCTAGAACACATCCATCCTCCTATGCAACTATGACTTTATCTTTCTTGCACCCAAACTTTAAAAAAAAATTGATTACAGCAGGTCCATGGAACTGTGTTAAATAGTCAGTCTGCCCCATAGAAGAATCTCATCTATTTATACAAAAAGGGTAAGCTAAGTGAGCAATGAGTCTATCCATATACCCAGAGAAGAAATAGGATCCCTCAGTTTTATTTTTCTAAAAGTTTAGGAACAACTAGTTTTGAGATCAGTTATATGGGTACCTCCTTACCCCCAATCACGTGCCATTTAATCAAGAGGAGAACAGAGCCCTTTAATGTCTCAAATAGTAAGAAAAAAGAGGTTGTAGAAATAAAATTGTAAAATATTGTCCAACGCTTACACAAATTGGCAGTACATTTCAATTCTCTACTCTGTGATAGTCTTCATGTGTCTTCATCATCAAGGAAAATCCCAAAGAGACATGGCCTCCTTTCAGATCAAGCACCACCCAGATTGATCTCATGCTGGATGGTCTGGCTGGATATTCAATTTATGTCCATCTTTGGCAATCTTACCACACCACTGAAGCTTTTGGAGCCCACGTGATCTCTGGCCATGTAGCGGCATTCCTTGGTACACACATTTTAGAATTTGTTGGTCTTCCATTCTAATAATATTTCCATATGAAAAAAGGTATCGAAACCAAACCAGTGGTGATGTAGGCAGTTGCTAGATTCAACTTCAGATATTGTTATTTTTGACCTTGATTTACCACTGATAATATGGAGCAGCAGATGAAGAAAAGAATCAAAAATGTCAGTCTGGTAAGTGTCAGCCTTCCTCCGTGGCCAAGTTTCAACAGATATGGTGTAATTGTGGGTCTATAAATTTGCACCTTCATACAAGTTTGATGTCACAAAATCCCCACAGAGACCCAAAACATGAAATCAGCTGCTCTTATATTAGTGTCCACATCTTTCAAGCATCCTCCCCACTGTCTGTTATACCACCCAAATATTTGACACTTACCAACCTCTTCAATGGCCAATCCATTAAGTAAACACTAAGCTGGCTGTAATGTGGAGCTGAAGGCTGCTTGATGGCAATGGCCAGGGCCATAGTTTTATGTGAATAAATGTAAACTAAGACTTCCTCTGTAAACTTGGGCAGTTCCCTTAGCCTCTCTGGCACATGGGGATAGCAACCATTCCCTACCTCCCAGAGGTGTTGTGAGGATAAATACATTAAATGACTGTGAAGCACTTTGAGATCTACTGGTTCTTTGACAGGTTTACTGGCCTAGTGGTCAGTAGGAAAGCAGTAGATGTAATCTACCTCAGTTTTAGTAAGACTTTTGACACACAGTCCCACATGATAGTCTCTTAAGCAAACTAAGGAAAGGCATCCTTGATGAAATTGCTATAAGGTGGGTGCAAAACTAGCTGACAGTGGGATTTTGCAGGGGTCTGTTTTGAATCCAATACTATTCAATTTTTTCATTAATGACTCGGATAATGGAGTGGAGTGTGCACTTATAAAATTTGCAGATAGCATCAAACTGGGAGGGGTTCTTAGCATTAAGGAGGACAGGATTAGAATTCAAAATATTGATAAATTGGAGAAATGATCTGAAATCAACAAGATGAAATTCAATAAGACAAAATGTGAAGTACTACCTTTAGGAAAAAAAAAATCAAATGCACAACTACAAAATGGGAACTAACTGACTAGTTGGTATACTGCTGAAAAGGATCTAGAAGTTTATAGTGGATCACATTGGATATGAGTCCACTATGTACTGCAGCTGCGAAAAAAGATATATTCACAGGAGTATGTCAGCTGTAAGATACATGAGGTAATTATTTTGCTCTCCTCAGCACTGGGGAGCCTCAGCTGGAGTACTGTGTCCAATTCTGAGTGCCACACTAAAAGAGATATGTACAAGTTGAAGACAGTCCCAAGGAGACCAAAAAAATGATCCAAGGTTTAAAAAACATGACCAGTGCGGAAAGGTTAAAAAACTGGGCATGTTTAATTTTGAGAAAAGAAAACCTCATAATAATCTTTCAGTATGTTAAAGGGCTGCTCTCAAGAGGACAGTGATCAATTGTTCTCCATGCCCATTCAAGGCAGGACAAGAAATAATGGGCTTAATCTTCAGGAAGGGAGATTTTGGTTAGAGATTAGGAAAAAACTTTTTAATTATAAGCACTGGAATAAACTTCCAAGGGAGGTTGTGGAATCCCCATCATTGGAGGTTTCCTAAGAACAGGTGAGACAAACACCTGTCTGGGATGGTCTAGACATAGTTGGTCCAGCCTCAGTGTGGGAGGCTGGACTAGGTGGCCTCTTGAGGTCCTTCCAGATCGACATTTCTATAATAGTGTTATATAATACTACTACTATTGTAATTATATACCTATATGGGTAGAATGCACATCTACCCTATGTAAGGGACAGCATGTAATTGTACCACCCCAGGCACAGAACTGAGAATAAATAGTGGCTTTAAGAGTCACGATTTCTCCCCTGTTCCCACTTTATTCTGTGGGATAATTATGTTTATTCACTCCCCTTTCCATGGAGCAATTTACCCGTTCTGTGCATCTAACCAGCTACTCTGGCCAGCAACTAAGGGGAGAGGGAGCCAAGGTTCCTCCCACTGCTCTCCACCTTCTCCAAGACCACTGGCTTGCACCAGGGAGCAATATGAACAGGGAAGTAAAAGGAGGGTCTTACTCTCTACTGACCCTTTGCATGACCAAGTAAGGGCTGTTACAAATCGAGCCCAAAAATATTTGCATGACACACCATATTGCACTCTTGCATGAATTTAAAGAGCTGCCCAGTATCTCATATTATCTGTAGTATTGCACATACAGTTTTACTGTGCCATAAGTATCCTTATTATTTATTATGCCTATTTTAACATTCCAAGATACCTTTTTGTGAACAAATTGTTTGTAATTTACGGAGACAAAAATGTAGTTGTGAGTCTTCAAAGAAACAGATGAGAGAATCCCTGAAAATGAATGAGATTTTGAGTAACCTCTTAAAATAAAATAATAAAAAAGAATATTCAGTCTTCTTGAACACCATTGAGTTCTCAACCTCTTTTTTAATTGCACAATAAAAAGGTGCTGAATCCATTGCTTTTCTTCTATCTCATTTCTGCTCGAGAGTCATGTCAAGCAACAGGTGAAGCATAATGGATGCACAGTGAAAAGAATGAGAGATAGTATCTAGCCCCCCCCCCCAAACACAATAGATAAACCTAGTTGTAAGGAAATACATGATCCTGATTAAGCTTATATCCAGTTTCTTTACTCTTATACAATGAAGAATATGTCAAAGTCAACTTATCATGCCACCATGTCAAGTTAGTATGACTGTGGGGTTTGTAGAGTCTGCTTTTGTGTTAGTATAGCTTGCTAAAGCTTTTAATACATATACAGTTTCAGTAGCATGTTGAATTCCCTTTCCCTGACTATCCAAACAGTAGAAACAAAGATGAATTCATTTTCAAAAGGCTGAAGCAAGCACAGATATTCTGGTTCCCTTGAATAGGTGGCAGAATTGTTCTACTCCCACTGAATACACAGTGTCTAAATATATGGATATATACCTCTCTCATAGAACTGGAAAGACCTTGGAAGTCATTGAGTCCAGACTGCTGCTTACACTAGTGGGACCAAGTACTGTCCCCAACAGATTTTTTTGCCCCAGATCCCTAAATAGCCCCCTCAAGGATTAAACTCCCAACTCTGGGTTTAGCAGACCAATGCTCAAGCCACTGAGCTATGCCTCTGTCCCATGATAATCTCCCATATTATTATTACTGATTCGCCTGGCAAGAGCAGCCCAAAGGCCCTTGCCAGAACTGAAGCCCAACCATGTTAAGTGCTTTACAAAAACCATAGGAAGAGGACCAAATATTATTCATCTTACTCCTTTGTGTAGGTCCTTTGATTTAACAGGATTATTTGGGTGAGTGAGGGTAGGCAGGAACTGCCCTTTATGGTTCTAATAAATGAGAATATGTATGGATTGCAAACTTGAATTTCTCATAATAAAGACATTCATTTCAGACCACTGGTTTTAATAATCTCTCTTCTTCACCTTCAATAATTTCCTGAGAAAAATGTCTGAATACTCCTAAAGATCCTGCCATCAAAACTTTACTGCCATGAGTCAAGCTTGATTTCACCTCAGATTTTGTTTCAACATAGAGAACTGCACCTTGCTTTTGGCAACAATGTATTTGCAAATGCCTACCAACTGTGACCCCCTCCCACTGACATTGCTTACCTCTCAGTTACCACTCTGAGTCATCTGGTTCCCTCTCTGGCCTGGTCAAGACATCTGTCAGGATTGGGATGAAGGTGGTCTGGGGTCCCAGGAGATGGTGGGGGTGGCACACACGCCAGTGAAACTAGTTCTTTTCCCTTCGCTCATCTTCCAGCCAGATTCACGGTAGCCAACATTTCCTCCCTCATCCCCCACCCTGGCAAAGTTTCCTTTTTGAGGACCCCAACAGCATGAGATGGGCAGACTAACCCATTCCCTCACTGTTTCGTCCACCAAGCTCTAACATGCTAATTTTATTTCACTGATTTTTAGTCTCACACTGTTCATGCTGACCAGCCCACGATTTCAGCAAGCTTTTTTGTTTGGACTAATGCACTTTTTTTTGGGTGGGGGGGGAGGAAGGGGGCACTTTTTCCTCATCAACATTTATTGTGGTACGTCACGATGACACTTAGGGAAAAGGTGCAAAAAAGAGATAGACAGATTATCATTCTTCTTCTAGACCTAAGTTATAGATGTAGAACATTTTATGAACTTTCACACTTCACAGTTGAGCTCACAATTAGGGTAAATCTGTAGGCCCATTAGAACAAGCAGCTTCAAGTTTAAAACAGAACTTACTGAAAAGTTTGAAAAATTCTCTGTGGAACAGCTCATGCTCTCTGCTAACTTTTTAACAGAGAGCGCGCAATATGGAAACTTTGCTTAAAAAAAAGTCTGGCTTAGAAATGCTTTGTCTGGGTATCCCAAAAAGAGTTTCGCAGAACTTTAAGCAAATTAACCCAAATACATAGTCTCTAGCCTTTTGTGGTATATTGTTTAGTTTTCTGTCTAAACTCACCCATTAAAGAGGAAGCTTTTATTTGCAGAGAGCATTTTATTCTTTTCGGGAAAAATTGTGATTTGTACAACACAGCTGCACAGGAGAGAGAGGTTGTGTATTTCTGGCTTCCCTTCATTGCTGGTCTATACATGAGCGGGGAGTGAAGTTCCATGGGACCGCTATCCACCCTACTCCATGCAATGTGTTGATCAATGCAGACAAGAGATGGGGCAGTAGCAGCCTACTTCCCTCCAAGGCCTAGGGGGAATCTAAGGAAGGTATTGTGACTCTTAATTCCTTCTGTGGGCTTCTCATGGTGCAATGCACCTATGCATCACCTATTACTTAGGTCTACAGGAAGGGGGGCAACTATCTCACCCTTAGTGATTATGACAAAAAACTAGAGTTCTTTTCTATTAGCACATCAACCCAATCTTTGAAAACCATTCTGGTGAATTCAGTAGTATAGGAGAGCCTAGTTTTTGATGGCTAGACCATTAGAATAGAAAGACCATTTTCCTTTTAATGTAAAACACTCAAATGAGTTAGCTGAAAATCATAATTAGATGCCCTGTGTATTCTTTGCCCCAAATAAAATTCTGTTATACTTTGTTAGAGTCTGACATTTTACTTGCTTACAGTTCCTGTGGTGACTTACCAACCTCCAATTAACCTGTACAGAGAGGCATGCCAGAGAAGCCCAGTTAGGGGGCTAGCCCCACCTCTCCCAATCATGTATGGTACAGAGCAGCGTTTACAAAGGAGGGAAGTGCACTCAGCTTCGGGGGGAAAGATCACCCTGAGCAGGAAACTGTTGGAGCAATTTCTGAAGCCACAGGGAGAACGCCCATCCAAGAGATCTGCACCCTGACCCAGCAAACTCCCAGGATAAGCCTGTCAGTGCCCACCTGATTCAGCAGCCCAGCCCAAGGGACTCCTTGAAAACATTACACGGCCGCTGCACCATTGGCACTACTGTTGGCCTTTTCCCTTTTGATAGGGCCCTGGCAAGAAGTTATTCTCAGATGTGCTGGGGCATTTAAATTTCCTTTTAGATCCTCTCTCCTAAAGGGCTTAGAAAGGGCTCACAAAGGGGAAGACCCCCTTACAAGTAGTAAGGAACTGGGGCCTGAGCATGAGTCACCAGTATAACTAACTGAGCATAGCTAGGGTCACCGACCATCTTGGAGAGAAACCCAAGGGAACTCTTTTGCATACATATTATCCAATTTCTGTACTAGATGACAAGAAAACCTGGTTGCTGCCCTCTAAGAGTTAACAATGTGGCCTGACATTTCAGATATGGCTTCAGTACTGTGCAAGCTAACTGTTTGCCAACAGTGTGATTTTTCAAACATGCAGTAATACCACAGCCGGTAATGCAAAGTGCTTTTAAAGTCTCCTGCTGAATGGGTTCCTCTTAAATGCTTTGAGGTACACAATTGTGGATAGTGAAAACTGTTGTGAGTAGAAAGCTAAACCCATCATAGTGCCCAACTGACCATGAAGTCTTTACTGAGGCAAAGCTTTGGTTGAAGTCAATGGGATCTGTGGCTGAGTAAGGACCGCAGCATTTGATGCTGACTGTAGGTAATTGCAAAAAAGATGCATAGTCACTAAACCTAGATGAGCCAATGTTACAGTATGTGCGGTTTCTTCCAAACTAAAAAAACCCCCACAGGTTAGGTGGAGTTTTCTGACAGAATATTTATTTTTAATGTAAGCACCTGCTATTTGCTTTGGCAATATGGGCACAAAAGGCTAAACTTTTGCCATGCACAAGAGCATTCTGTTCCTTAGAAAACAATAGGATTAGCTGATCTGGGAGAACATTACACAGACGCTGCACCATTGGCAGTACCGTTGGCCTTTCATGAGGCCAGCTCATGAGTCTACTATTCATGGCCCAATGCTAGAGTAGGACACGTTATTTAGAATTCCCTATCCACCCAACGAGACTGATGGGTTCAGAATTTGGGTTCTCACCTGGACGTGTGCAGTCCAGGATGGAGCTTTTTAAAGGTTTTCCCTTACTACTATCATATTCCCTGTGTAGGATATCCTGGCACTTTCCACTCTCCTGCTAAGCCACCTCTCATTGTGAAATAGGTAAATGGCATCAGCAGGGAAAACAACAAGAACAACCCACACAGGTTTTAACACACTTAAACACTTCCAACTAACAGTTTTTTCAATGTTCTTTGAAATGATTATCCTAAATATTGTGAAGGGCCAAGGTTTTTTTTTGCTAGCCCTGGGTAAGTTACATACTAAAACAAACAATTATTTAGAGCACTTGCCGTAACATGGGAGTCACCTGAAAATACAATGTACTAAAATGAGAAAAAAGGTTGCTCCTTACCCAGATTAGGCTGTGCTACCAGATCTTCTCCATTACATTTACCTTTGCCAACTTTGACCTTTTTTCTAAATAAAATTGCATGATAAAGGAATCTTTCCCCATCATTAAAAGTCAGGGGTTGTCTACACCACAAAGTCTTTGCCAGCATAGCTATATCAGCTAGAAGTGTGCTAGCCAACACTTATGTCAGCACCATTCCTGGTGTAGCTGCAACTAGCCCAACAGAAGAATGCTTCTGTTGGCACAGCTAACATCACTGGTAAGGTGGAGAACTACTGGTGTTTGCGCACACTGCACCTCTACTAAAGGGGTTTGCCAGCATTACTATACTGTCAAAGGCTCTGCAGGGTAGACAACCCTAGAAGAATTACTGTGAATAAATATACTAAGCCAAATCCTGAACTCTTCACTCACTTTCTGTATTCTTCACTGAGGCATAACTCATATTGGCTGAGGGCTCTGCTTTACACTGGTCTAACAGAGATCAGAATCTGACCTTTCGGGTTCAATGAAAGATTTGACCAGATAAGGAGCACAGGATAGGACATAACTCATTTTATTGTGTATTTAACTTCCTAGGACTTGTGTCCCTCATTTAAAATATCAGTGATCTTATACTCACCCATTATACATATGATTCCTGAGAAGCCTCTTTCTCATTAGGGTGCACATGTAGTCACAGGATTATTTACTTAGATTGAATGTAAACTCTTTGGGACAGGAACTTTTTGTTGTGTTTGTACAGTGCCTAGCACAACAGGATCCTGGTGCTATAGTAATAGAAATAATTATTTCTATTTTTCATTGACCCTCATTCCTTTCAATTTAGGGAATAAAGGACTCAACTACAGAATCCAGTTCCTGGCAGAGTAAAATTATATAGCAAGTAAATGATAATTTCAACAATATTTGGTAGTATTTATATTTATGTATTTTGAAATGAAACTGCAAACAGCTGATGGAGAGAAACAGGGTTTCCAGCTGGTCCATCTCACACTCCCAAGATACAGCTTTGCTGAGGTTCAGTACCAGCGCTGCTGCAGACTTATGTGCATGAGGGTCCCCTCATTCTGCTGAAAAGAAGGATTTCCATTCACCCCTGTGACCACACAAAGTTTCTAGAGCAATCACAAGCCTCCTTCTGAACCTAGATGAGGGTCAACTCAAATTTGAGCATGACAGTGTCAATATCCCAAACAAAGACTAACAGGCAAACGCAGCCCGGTTAGTTAAGACATCATTTGAACCAATAACTACTTAAAGTTAATTGAAAACTTCCACTCACCTGGCACTCAGAACAGCATGATGAGCACAATATCAATGCCTACCTACACTGGATAGTTTCAGTGCTAAGAAACCACTGTACTGTAGGGCATTACTACTACTAGAAAAAAGTAAAAGTTAATAATTAACATGTGCCTGCTACATTTCTATATTAGAAGTGTATTTAATTCTTTTGTTGCTCTGCAAGATTTGTTTGTGCTTTGGTTCTGATTGATTGAGTGCTGTCATTAGGAATATTTTATGTGTAGTTTTTTATTCTAGTGAATGGAGAGGAACTTGTTTGGATCAGCCAGCATAGTAAATGGGCAGCTTACTCCAGTAGTTAGGACACTGGACTACAACTAAGGAGATGGGGGTTCTACTCCTGCCTCTGGCACTGACTTGCCACGTGATTTCATGCAAGTCTGTTCACTTCTGTTTGCCTTTGTCTGTCTTTGCTATTTAGATTATAAATAGGGCAGGGCAAGGATTGTCTGTTACTATGGGTTTGTACAGCATCTAGCACAATGGAGGCCTAATCGCAGTTCAGGTCTCTAGTCACTGCTGCAATACAAATATGCACAGTAAAGCACTTCCCTGAGCAGGACAGATTTTGTGAAGTTAGTGGAAGGGGTGCGTGTGTCAGAAATACATTGCTACCTGCTGGAGCCTTGGTTATTGCCATGGAACCACAATCCACCATAGAACTGCAAAGGGTCAGATTCCCTCCTTATGCAACACTACTGATTTTACTGACATTATATGAGTCACTATAATGGGTGGACATGGCCCTCTGGATGGGCAGACATTCTGCTCTCCATGCTAGTAAAAAAATAAAGATGAGATTCTCAGTTATATATGAACCAATGATTAAGGCCTTCAATGTCCAACAATAGGGTGGTTGTATGAGGCTAATATAGACTGGCTTTTTTCCAATTCTGTACAATCATGATAATTAGAGGAGGTTGAGATTGTATATTTTTGTAAGCGATTAGATTGTTGCCAGCATCCAGACACAGCTGAGAAGCAGCACTGATGATTGGTAATTATGGAAAAGTTTACTGGATCTGAATGAAGTGACCCAAATTGTTCCTTGATCTCTTCTTACTTCAAAAGTACTACAAAATGTATCCCCATAGCAGTTAATGCCATGTTTTGTCTGTTCTACGTAATGGCTTCTATTTCAGTTTAGTTCCTAAACCATCTCAAGAGTTATTTGAGGTCTTCTAGGATTTGCTGGAATGTCAAATTTTCTTATAATCATGATGTTATAAACAATTTTTTTCTTTCCCCTTAAGTATTTTGCCATGAACTTATGACTCTTGAGAAGCATGAGACAGAGTACAGAATGGCAGCATTAATGAATGGGGGGGAGGGGCAGGCACAGTAATGCATTCCACGCTCCTGCTCACTCAACATCATGTGGTATTTATGCTGGGATTGTGATCAGAAATGGGATCCCAATATGTTCTAACACTATACATTCCCTTTAGAGCAGCCTGCCTGGTGTCTCAGGGATACAAAATGGCTCTTGAAATGCAGACCCTCAGTGGGCATCAATATTGAGTAAGGTCCATCAAGACTACAGTTCAAATCAGGATAGGCAGGACTGCACTTAAACAGTTCTTGCTAGCAAGGTGCTTAGCTAGCAAAGATTCCTTGATGACCATAGCCAGGACTTGCCCATGTTTTATACTACTTTAAAAAAATTGTTGTAATGTTTGCTCATGATACATTACTTGAATGCTGTAGAATAGCAGAGTTTGATAAATGGTCTAAAATACAGACACAAGTTGGGAGAAGTAATCTCTTTTACTGGACCAACTTCTGTTGGTGATAGACAAGCTTACACAGAGCTCTTCCTCGAGTGTAGGAAAGGTACTCAGTATCACAGCTACATACAAGGTGGAACAGATAGCTCAGCATAGAGTTAACATGTTGTCAGAGACCATTCAAGGGTAGGCCCAGTCTAGTCTGGGAAACCTTGTTAGTACTTTCTGAGCAAGAACTATCACATATTGCAGTGATGGGTATGGGTCTAAAATGCTAGACTGAACAGGAATTAGAGTCTGGCTCAGACTTCAAAAACTGCAACCTGGATCCAATCTTCTCCAGAATTTGGGGGTGTTCAGTTCCTGAGGTTTGGTTCTGGCCCATGTCCAGTTGAAATAAAGATCTGGCAAAGACTATTTCAGGATGACTGGATGTATGTCCCTAATTTAAGTTAGTTGAGTCAAATTATGCTTTTATTTTTTTTAAAAAAACACCAGATAATTAGACTCAAAATGCACCATTAAAAAAGTCAAATCAAAATTAATTGATCTGTCAACAATATGCTCATAGCCGCTTCAGCAATTAATGCTTTACAAAATGAAATAGAGCCTAGGTAGAATTCTAAAATAAATTTAGAAGGCCATATGCATTGCCCCTCTACTTAAAGATGATTTTTTCCATGAAGGTAAATATGCTTGATTCACTTATCCAAAAAATGTAACAAATAATGACAATAGAAGCAATGTATCTAATCTTAGCTAGAAAAAAAAATTGCAAGTATATATCACAGTATATAGTACTTTGGCATACTGCCAAATTGTCAGAACCATTGCAAGGCAGTTGACAACTGGGGAATTAAAGTGAATCATTTTCATTGTTTCCTGGCATGTGACAAGCTTGCGCTGTAAAGTCACGTTATTAGAGGTAGTCTTTTTTTAATACTGCTTTATAAGAGATTTGGGAGAACTCAACAATAATACTTCAGCTTTCGCTAAAGCAGATTCCAAATGCGTAGGAGTTGTTTCTCTACCACTCCCCCATAATTGCTATTTAAAGATCACTTGAATGACCTTGTAGTACATCTAAGCCATCTTTTTATTTACTCGTCTGGTAAAACCCAATCCTTCATCAGGCCAAATAGTCAAAGAGATGGAAAATTTAAACCTTTCCAGCTCTTGAAGGAAAAGTTTCTCCCAACAGCTGTCTTGCTTTATGAAAGCATGAAGTCAGTACATCCAATCTCATGCTATCAATCACACAGGCTGACATTTCCTGCAAACTGTGTCCACAAGACAAACGGGGAAAGAGAACCTAAAAGGAACAACAAATTGCCAAAAAGCAGATGGAATTATGTGCTCTTGTTTATGTTTGGCTCTTCAAATGAGCCTGGACTAAATGCCTTCTCCTTCAGAATTATAGCTCAAAGCAGTCATTTGCACCACTGCTGAAAACACCTGACACTCGTATTAAGAAATATTGAGTTTAATTGCAGTCCATTAAAGTGTGGAAATGTCTTCAGTGTAGGATTAATGATTTAAGTGAACTGTCGGCTTTTAGAGTATTTTTAGGCCCTCGAACAGATGCAAACATCCTCTCTCTCGCCCCTCCCGCCCCTGAACTTTTGTAAGAAAAGGTCTGCCACATGTTTCTCATCTCCTGGCTTTAGGTAAGTAGCATTTAAAATGACTTTGTACATCAAGCTGCTATGATTTGTGACTTTCAGAAGAGTGTTTGTGTACACAAAAGGATGTTAAATTGTTGCTTTGACTTTAGTCTAAATAATTTTCATTTCCTCTTATGGTGAACATTTTTCTAGGCTGTACCAAGAGAGGATTTTTTAAAAAAAATTGGCAGTTTTTAAATACATGCTCAAGTTCAAAGTTAAGACACTAGATGGAATTCATTGACTCCTGGTACTTGGTTTATAGCTTTACTTCTAGAAGCAGTTTGTGAAGTAAGTTGTCACAAAGCAAAAAAAGGATTTTGGCTAGGAGTGCATATATATGTATTAGAAATGGATTAGTTCAGATGATAGTGAAAATAATTCAATTTTATCTAAAAACCAAAATTTATGAGGTCCATTAAATGACTATTATTAATCCAGAGCTAAACAGAACTCTGCAAAGAATTTTGTGCACTGGGCAAAATTGCCAAAACAGTCTCTGCTAACTCAAAGCTCAGCACTTTGCAAGATTCTGGCTTCAGTGGGAAAAATGAATTCATTTTTAATTGGGAATTCTTTATAGTGTTCATCTCAGGCAGAAAACAATTGCCCCTGTGATGCTAGCTCCATACAGGAAGCTTTTAGGGTCTGATCAATGCCCACTGAAGTCAATGAAAAGGCTACTATTGATTTTAATGGGTGCTGGCAAAAGCCCGTGAAGATGGTCTCCCTCCTCACTTGGCATGCTAAACAGTGAAATCCTGCCACTTAGAGTTCTGTGAATAAAGTTGATTTATTTTTTGTTCTCTGGCAATTAAAATATTGTCTGGGATCAACCCAAAAATATGACATTTCAAGATATGAAAAGGGGAGATAATACTTCAGGTTCAACCCAAAATGAAACATTTTGTTTACGTTTTGAGCTTTCCCTTTATTTTTGGTAATCAGAATTAAATTGAAACAACTTTTCATTTGAAAAATTAATTCAAAGAGTCTAAGGTTATTTTGAAAATGTTAAAATGAAACATGGCCACTTTTCGGAATTCCGCCCTGTGCCCCCCGACTGAAGCAATTCACCAAATCAACAAAATTCTTGAGTTGACCAAAATCTCTCACATGCATTTTTTTTAAACCAGGGGAAAAAAGATTTTGTTCAAAAATTTCACCTCTCTCAACTTCCACTTGCTTGGCAAGAAACCTGTGTTCATCCCTATCCTTGCACAATAGTGCCTCTTCTCTTATAGGTCAAGAGGATCCAGGAAAGCCAAAGTCAGCAAAGCTCAAGAAAAACATTCTGATAGTTTCATCAGAGGACAACTGTACTGAGAACTCATTGGAGCCACACTGAGGCCTGTAGAGACATTTGGGTGCTCCATTAACAGCTTCAAAGTTTGGTCTGAATAAAACCAAGGCACCAGAACAACCCCCAAAGAGCTTTCACAGTACATCTTCTATGACTTGCTCAAGTAATAAATGGGGTTTCATGACTAGTGATCAGGCAAAGAAAGATTACCATGACAAAATACTCATTGATTTCACAGGTGAAGGGACAGGTCCACCCTGAGCAATTCAATTTATGCATGAAATTCTTATCTGCACGTGTACATTCTATGAGTTATGTATGAAAGTGATTGTGCCACAAATATAAGGACCATTCTGAAATTTGGTCTCATGTGAGAGCTGGAAAGTTTAATCAGAGATTAAGCAAGAGTACATCAAGAGATTAAACAAGACTACTTACCAACAACAGTGCAGACAAAATAGAAACGAAGAAACAAAGGTATAATTATGTTGTGAAAAATACCTTTTTCAATTTCTTCTGTCACATTAAATGTGTTGTCTTATGAATAACCTGAACCAGTGAATTCATGGGCTAAGTCCCTTCTGGAATACAATTCTCTATTCTCCTCTATGTGGTTACGTCTTCTGATTTTTCCTCACATCCATTCATAGACATTACTCACAATGAGCTGTATAATGAAGTAAATCATATGAAGAAATCTTCAATGTCAAGGCCAAATTTACTGTGGTTTAGAAATTAAATTATGTCAATGAATTTGGTACTTGTTAAGAGTCACAAGCAGGTGAGGTTAAAATTGTGGTTTAAGGAGGTACAGATGATACCTAATAGCTCCAGGTCTTTCTGTTTTTTCTCTCTTGCAATAGTCCACATTTTCTATAGACTACATTTTAAAGAGGGTTTAAAAATCTTTATCTTTAGCTGCCTATGCAAGTCACTTCACTATATGGTAATTTAGCACCCACAGTGAGTAAACAATTTATTCAATGGAATTTTGCTTTTTTACTTTTCCTACGTGTGGATTCTCTGAATAGATTTAAATAAAGAATACAGTGGAGAATTTTTGCAAACTCCGAGTAGATAGAGTCTATCATTCTCAGTCAGCAGATCAGAACATTAGGTCATTTACAGCATGAATTTCAAATCACATTCAGTTTTTCAAGTAGGCAATTCACAGTTCAGCAAGCCTGGTTATGGAACTAGCCCATCTAGGTTCAAATACTGGTCTCATCACTGTAACATCTGTGCACAGACAATGCAGTGTGAACTGCAGATTTTCTAATTAAAAATGTAAAACTCTGGTTGCTGAAAGCAAAAGCTTCATTCCAACATTTTAGCTAAAAACAAAAAACAAAAGAAACACACACACACACACACACACACACTTTTTCTGTCTGTTTGCTGAGTATTCAAGGAAAGTGCATGCAAAGAAGAGTTACAGTTACAACCAAATCAAAGTTTGCTTTTAAAGTGTGATTTCCTATTTGGAAAATATTCTGTCACCTGTCATCCCACGCTATTTGTTCAGTGCTTTCTGGAATGATCAGACTTTGGTAATTAGTTGCAATTTGGTGGACGTATCACCATTTTACTTCAATATACCAAATATTCTTAAATAAACCAACAGCTTTGAAATTTAAGCAGAAACATCTAAAAGTTCATTCAGTTATCCAGAACAGGGAGGGAAGCAAAGGGCAATGTGTTTTGTTTTCCCTTCTCCTGCTACTGCCCCCCTTTGCTGATGTTCACTACCAACTGATCCATCTTGTGAGCAGCAAACCTATTGTTTACAGGATGAGTGGACATGGTCATGACTGGATGATTCCAGGCTCCTAAAGGCAATAGGACAAGCTCAAATTGGCAGTACATTACTCATTGCCGACATTTATGTTGGTGTAGAATATTCTAATGGCTCCCCTGATTTGTGCCTCTGATCAAGGTTCCCCTTTGATTATGGTCCTTAAAAACCTAGTCTCACATAGTGGTAAGTCCAGTCAGAAGAGGGGTGGAGATGCAAGCCCCTTCTTGGAAGGAGTTTTAGGATTTTTCACTAAAGTCATAATAAAAATGGACAAAAATCAGTCCTAAAGCACTACTTTAAAAAACAAAACAAAACAAAGCAAACCACCACAAACAGGAGCAGGAATTCTACCCACATTCTGTTGTGCCTCCCAAAACATCCACAGGGCCCTCCAAATTTACACAGCAACAGAAACAGAATTTAGGCAATTGCAGAGACTATTCATCCTGCACCAGCATTTAAAGAAAGGACAGTCTCTAAATCACCACTGCAATGGATTAAAGACTTGATCCAGGGAAGCTTATTCCACAGCTGGTAAAGAAGCATCATAATCCTTTGTAGCTCACCGTACCCAATCAATAGGAGCTTCATGGGCAGAAAGAGAAGTGGCTTTATAACACATTTGCAAGGCAGCAACCCAAGTTCCAGCCCTCATCTTTGCCAAACTATACAGATAAATTGCTCAGACTTTGGCAGAAGGAGGTTGCAAACTACAAGCAGTTGGTAATCCCACCTCTAAAAGAATATTTTAACCATTTTAGGAAACCCTAACTATCTGGGCTGGTATAAATTAAATATGGAAGGAGGCATTTTCTAAAGTCAGTTTCTGGAGCTAGACAAATTCAGGCTGGAAATAACGCAAAGTTTTAACATGAAGGTAATTAACTATTGGAACAGTTGTTCAAGGATTGTGGCTAAAGATTATCCATCAATGGCCATTTTTAAATTGAGATTTATTTATTTTTTAATTATATGCTTCCCTTAAAAAAAAAAAAAAAAAAAAAAGTTGTTCTATGGCCTGTGTTTTACAGAGGTCAGACTAGATGATTGCAATGGCCCCTTCTGTCCTGTCCTTCGAACCTATGACTTTTCTTTCTTCAAGATCTTCTGTGCCATTCCAGACCTCCTATTGAAGTTTGAAAGCAGAATCATTGACATGGTCACCCAAACACCATATTAAAGCAATTTGTCACTAGTTATTGGACAACCAGGCCCATTTTGTTTTTCCTTGGTTCCATTTTCAGAGTATTCAGCTGATTTATGGGAGGGAGCATGATGTTCTCAAAAGACTTCATGATCTGTTTAAGAACCACCATAACCCAAGAGTCTAGGTGGTCTCTGAAAGAAAGTGAACAGGCAGTGAATCCTTTCCACCAATGCATTTCCTTCTTATAGTCATTAAGCATGACAGAGTGCTGGCACTGACCACAGAACAGGGCAACATGATCCCTGCTGCATGGAGCTTGCCACAGAAGCAAAAATACAGATATAGGGTGTAATCCAACTGCCATTAGAGGCAATGGCAAAACTCCCTGAGGTCAATGGTTCATAGACTGTTCTGCATTAGCCAGGAGATGTTATCTATGGCATAAGGTTTATCTTTAACATTTTAAAAATATTCCTTTTCCAGTCATGGCAGGATACTTTTGGATCATGCAAAATTGCTCAATAATGCACAGCTCAGAGATGTTGGAGATACTCACTGCACCTCATCCCCATGCTTTCAGCAGGCCTGCTAAGTTATACCAAATTGCTTTTTGGCTGATGTCCCATACTAACAATACTAGCCATGTGTGGACCTTTCTACAACTCCTGGAGGGTCCCTACTCTTGCACTACAAATTGGAAACAAAAGGAGAGCAAGTGTGCAGCCTAGGAAGTTAGCAAAAGACCTTTGTGTGGTGCGGAGAGAGGCTACACATGCTCTTTAAAACAAAAGAGAACAAAACAAAACAAAAAAAGCCATGTCCAGGAGCCTATTTCAAGTGAAGGCACCCAAGATCAGAGGATATTTAGAGGAGTTCATGTTTGAGCCCTTGCTGTTAAGAGCGGATGTAAAGAACTGCCAAAAGAACCCATTTACCACACACAACCACCACCACTATTGGTCCTACAAAACAGATTAACAGTGCTTCATATTCTTGAATGTCATGCACAGACACATTCTCTAATAACTACTTATAGAGTGAGGGCATGCTCCCGATGCATTAGCCTCTCGCAGAGCACAAGCAACCAGAGCAGAGGGATCCAGAGTAGAAAGGAGTGAGAGATAAGGAAGCAAAGGGGAGTGAAGGGAGAGAAAAAAGGTGGGGAAGCAAAAGTAGGAGAGGAGGAGACAATACTGTGGGAAAGAAGAAAGAGGGAGGGGCAGGAGAAAGCAGAGGGAAAGTGGTAGTGGGCCAGACTGTGTAAGAAGAAAGAAAGTAATCAAAAGGGAGAACAACAGATAGAAATAAGAATAAATGCTGGGGTGTGAAGTGGCAGGAAAACACTAAGGAAATTAGGAAGAAAGAGTAAGACAAAAGCAGAGAGGAAGAAATTTTTCAATTAGGTTTCTTCTTTATGCACTCATTTGTTTTTTTCCTATTTCTTTTTATTTCCCTGGGGTGTTTTGGGAAAGCCACTTGAAACTTGTGAGAGAGCATTTTCAGGTTAATTTTAGTGTGGGTGCAGGTTAGCAATTTTCAAGCCAGCTATTGCCAGATCTTCCACCTGATCAAGTGCAGAGAAGAGGGAGAAAACCACCACCTTTCCCTATCTCCAGTTCAAAACTCATGTTGATTAATGTACATCTCAGGAACAGACCCATAATAAAGCAATACCGCATTACTCAGTCTAACTCAAAGTCACAATAGCTAAATCTAACAGAAGATGCATATTTTTTGCTTGTTAGATAAATCATGAGTCAAAGAGGTTTAATTAAAAAAGAAGGCATTTTGGATAAGTGATCTGGGGCTTATCAATGAAATACTGTAATTAAACACCTTCTACAGTCTGTAGACTGCATGTGGCAAAACTGGGATTTCCTGACCAAAAACTATTTGTGTAAAACTGTATTAAAAACTTTGTGAGTCTCCAAAGCCAGATCCCCTATACAGACTACACTCAATGCCCATACTCCATCTTCCATTCACCCTGTCTCTCTCCTGATCCCATGAAATCCAGATTCCACCTCCCCTTCTCTGCAGTGAAAGATACTATAGAGCCATGTTCCTGGCAAAATCCCAGGCCCTCTTTTCCAAGTTTATCCTGCTCAGTCTACTAGCTGCTTATGTCAGTCAGCATCTCCCTGCTCATCAACTCTCTCTCTCTCTCTCAGGACTTCAAACCCCCTTGGTTCTCTTCCCATCTCACTGATCACTCCTTCAGTGGGGTTACGTTAATGGCTTTCCCTCCTCTCCTCTCAAGTCAAGTTTCCCCACCTCACAGCTACACCATGGGCTCTCTTCCCCATTACACTGTCTCATTAGATCTCATGTGCTGGCATGTGTTTAGCTGAGCATCTCAAAACTGACTCCCCTCCCCAATTCCAACTACTTCTCCATCTCTGTTCAGTCCTGCATTTGCTCCCTTTCTCTCCATCTCATCCTGTCTTCTACTGCCAGTTCTGAACTGGTGATCTTTCCCCTACATTCCTTCCCCTCATATCCCAGAGTCAGTATCTCCACTCTCCTCCAGTCAAGCTAACATGTGTCATTCTCAACTCCTCTTCTTTTCATCCCCCTCATCCAGGCTTTTGTTCTTTCTGTTCAGCACCTCCCAAATCCACTTTTTCCTCCCCAAACCCACTGACAGAATCTTTGTCCACACGAGTCACCCCTGCCATTAGCTACAGCAATCCCTTCCTATCCTGCCTTGCAGGCTCATTCTCTTGCCCTTCCAGTCTACCCAAACACATTTCTGCTATTATCTTCTTCTGCTTCCAAACCATGACACTCTCACTTTCCTCTCCACATCCTATTTAGATTCTTTGGTCTCATCTCCATGATTCCTCCTGGTGTACATATCATTCATCTCCAGCCACTTTCCACACACTCACACTCCTTCATTCTGCTAGATGCTTCACCTTCATGATCCCTTTTGTTTTGTTCCCTCTCTCAAGGCTCTATGCCTTGTGCGTACCACTCTCTGAGTTTGGAACAGTCTGCCTCTGATGCTTAATTTCACTCCACTTTAACTCCCTCCTCAAGAATCTCTTCTTCCAGCTAGCAATCCATCTATCACCACTCAGCCACTACCCTATTGCCTGACCATGACAGCAGCACAAAGCTGTGTGTTTAGACTTTCCCAGGAGTTCTTCACTTAAGTTTTCACTTGACATTCCCCTCCCTGTAACTGTTTCTCTCAGTCGTGCTACGTTGTACACTAAAAGTATAAACTCCAGTGCAGAGACCTTGTTTTACTTTATTTCTGAAGTGTCATGTACTTCTATTGTAGTCTTAAATTGTTAATGTGGGTTATGCCCATTTTGTATTTATTTATATACATACTGCAGACCCCATAACAGAGTGTCATTGGGGTATATTTAAAAACTAAATTAATCAAGGTATATATGTAGAAAATAGCCATTCACTAGTGTTAGGGTTCCCTCCCCACTCTGAACTCTGGGGTACAGATATGGGGACCCGCATGAAAGACCCTCTTATCTTATTTCTACCAGCTTAGGTTAAAAGCTTCCCCAAGGCACCAATCCTTTCCTTGTCCTTGGATGGTATTGCTGCTGCCACCAAGTGATTTAGACAAAGATCCATGAAAAGGACTACTTGGAGTTCCTATTTCCCCAAAATACCCACACACACACACACCCAAGCCCCTTCACCCCCTTTCCTGTGAAGGCTTGAAAATAATATGCTCACTAATTGGTACAATGTAAGCATGGACCAAACCTCTAGGTTTTTAGGGCACTGAAAATCAATCTGGTTCTTAAAAGAAGAATTTTAATTTTTAAAAAAGTAAAAGAATCACATCTGCAAAATCAGGATGGAAGGTAACTTTACAGGGTAAATAAAAAGATTAAAAAACAGAGGATTCCCCTTCTAGGCTTAGCTTCAAAGCTACAAAAATCAGGAATAAAACTCCCTCATAGCATAGGGAAAATTCATAAGCTAAAACAAAAGATAACCCAACATATTTCCTTGCCTTTACTTACAGTTGTTGCAGTGCTAGATGCTTATTTCAAGCAGGGTTTTAGGAAATAGTTTTTCCTGTGCTGGTCCCTCTCTGTCCCAGAGAGAGAAACAAAGAGAGCACAAACAAAACCTCCCCCCACAGATCTGAAAGCTTCTTCTTTCCTTATTGTTCCTTTTGGTCAAGAGACAACCAGGTTATTTAAGGTTCTTAACCCCTTACAGGTAAAAGGAGGGATTTTAGGCGACCTTTAGCTGTATGTTTATGACACACCCCCCAAAATCACAGATGGTGCTGGACAGCCTGTTCCACACTGGCTGTGATTTCTTCCTGGAGCTCTAGGAGAAAACAGAGTTGTTAAGACACATGCACCTCTTGATATACTACTGATTATATAAAAAACTAACAATATTTCCCACATTTCAAGGACAATTAACCAGTTGATTCTGGGAAACTTTCATGGGACAGTGGATTAACCACCTTGTTAGAAGCTCCTGAAATGTGTTGTATTTCAAAATCAAAATCTTGGAGAGCTAAACTCCACCAAAGAAGTTTTTTGTTATTTTCCTTGACTGTATGAAGCCACTTCGGCGCAGCATGGTCGGTTTGCAGGTGGTAATGCCGCCCCCAAACATATGGGTGCAGCTTTTCCAGAGTGTACACAATGGTGTAACATTCCTTTTCAGTGACTGACCGGTGGCTTTCCCTCTCAGAAAATTTTTTTCTGAGAAACACGACAGGATGGAATTCTTGATTCTAGCAGCCCAAATGGTCACTTCGGCTGCTGTGGGTCCCCCAGTTTCTCCATTATTGGGGCAGAAATGACAAGTGTTTCCCTGATTATGTGAATCGAGGACGGTGGACATGTACTTGTTATGTACTTCTTTGTTATGATGGAGGGACTCACCATCATCTAGGTAGCAATCACTGGGCGAAGCACAGGGGTTCAAAACTCACTGAATTTGGAGAGAGGCCATGGACAAGCACTTATACCTTTTGGTGAGGGCCTTGTATAAGGGCCCTACAGGCCTATTGCACCTTGCCTCTCTCCACTGTGGAATGTCAGAGCTAATTTTTGATTCCATTAGGAATCTAGATTCAGCCTGCTGAGATGAATTCACTTTGGGTCCAGTGGTGCACCTGCACTAAGGCCCCCCTACTGAAAGCTGAAATCACTTTAGAGCTGAAATCAATTAAGAGCTGAAATCACTGAGCACTGTGTTAAGTGGGGGGCCTGAAGGTCTATTGCTGAGCAGCTGACTGAGCCGAGCAGTTCCTGAAAATATTGCGGAGCAGCGCAATTCATTTGTCAGCTGGCAGGGTGGCCAGCGAAGCAGTTAGCGCTGCTGGCAGAGTGGCTGGCGCAGCAGCGCAGTTCAAGTGTCAGCTGGCAGGGTGGCCAGCGGAGCAGTTTGCACTGCTGGAGAAGTGGCTAGCACAGCAGAGCAGTTCGTGTGTCGGCTGGCAGAGCAGCTGCCAGAGTGGAGCAGCTGGCAGAGCAACTGGCAGAGTAGAGCAGTTCGTGGGACGGCCTTGGACCACATAAGGTGCCCCTTAACCTGCCCTCCATTTCCACCCAGGCTGGAGGTAAGACTCTGCAGATTGACTTTTGAACTCTGCACTGACCGGGAACAGAGATTCTTGGGCTGTTGGACTTTTGGGTGATTTTTGGGGTTGTGGGACTCAAGAGCCAAAGGGAAGGACACAGCTTATCTGCTGGGAGGAGCGGGGGCGCTTCTGGTTCATGGTTTGTTTTATTAATTCTGTTTGTGGTGTTTCCCCCATATAATGCCACATTGTTTCTCTCTGTTATTAAAAGGCTTTTGGTACACTCAGACTCTGTGCTTGCGAGAGGGGAAGTATTGTCTCTTAGAGGCGCCCAGAGGGGTGGTATATGGTTGTCCCAGGTCACTGGGTGGGGGCTCGAGCCAGTTTTGTATTGTGTTATTGGAATGGAACCCCTGGATACTGAATCCGGCCCTTGCTGCTGCCAACTCTGATGGGCAGAAGGGTTACCTAGGTAACAGGCAAGGCTAGTTCACCCCTTGCATGGGCTTTCAAAAGCCCCCCTACATTGATTCTGCTGGATCTGGGACCCTTTGCTCCCACACATCAGAGGGGCAGGATTAGGGCCTAAATGCTGAATTCTCTTTTAGTAGTAGTTTGGTTTGGAAGAGTGCTTAAAATGTGATCACACTAGTTCAGAGAGTGTGTTTCCAGGATGTTTTGAGACTAGTCATAAAAAGTCTTAGAAACAAGCCTAGAACAACTGCTGTATATTCAGCCAGGATGGAAAAAGTTATTCTCCTAATGCCAGCTATGTTAGTCCACTAGCCTAAATGATTAATGTTGATAATTCCTCTCCAGTGGACTCATTAAACATGGACTTATTTTTCTTACAGGCCTTTGACATTTCCTACTTTCTTAATATCAGAGGTAATGACAGTGGTGTGATTATATACTTATTCCTTTCCACCTTCAAGCAGTTTTCTTTGGCAAGAGTTACTTTTTCAGCAGAAAACCTGCACACGAGTATTCCTTCTTTCCTGAAAACTGTTACGGCTCCATTAGCAACACTAAATGGCAGTGCTTTAGAGGAATGCACAACAACCCCCACCCCTCCCAAAATGTCTAAAGAGTCAAGGTATTCAGTGCAGTACCATAAGACAGACATTTTCTATAGAAGCACAGTTTAGAATGGTGTTTTTTTCCCCCTTTTTTTAAAAAAAATCCTGTTGTCAAAAAATGTCTAAGTTAAACAAAGGAGAAATTACAGAATGAATCTGGAGCTTAGCCTTGAAGAATTAGGTTTCACTCTAATTGAGATCATACGCTGCATGTGCAGTTTTGGCACATAAGTCATATTAATCAGAAACTCTTTAATCGTGGATAATTTCTCCAGTGTACACGCCAGATTGGGCATTCTGCTGCTGGCCCAGCTTCTTAGGCTGTTTAAGAGTGCACCTTTGACTTCATAAACACCCGCTTTCAAAATTGGGGTCAACTTCCTTCTATGCAGGCATGCGAGGCTGGCGCTACACCAGTTCCCTTAATGATTAAATTGCATCTCATGGAAATAATAAAAGCTGCAGATTCCAAGGGAGTGACTATTCCTTGTGATCACAATTTGCATTGGAAGTAGCCCTCACTTGAGCCTGTATCAAGTACACAAGGAATGAAACTAGGGAAGATGATCCAATAGCCACAACATGAAATTTAAGATGACTGCACAAGCATAATTTAATCTACAATTATTACACTACTACTGGGACCCAAGGCTGCAGAGTAAATGGGATACAGAGACGGCCCTGCTTTCTCTATGGATTTGATAGGATGTCACCAAATATCATGCAGGAGGGGCTAGTTGATCTTTACCCTCTGCTATACAGAAAAAATTGGATTTAACAAGGTAGATATAGGAAAAGACCACAGGCAAAAGCCTGATCCAACTTAAATCAATGGCAAAACTCCCACTGACTTCAACAGCACTAGTATTTCCCCCTCCATGTACTTGACCAGCGAAGTTTTTAGGAAGCCAAAATTAACCATAGTCCTTCTACTGTGAAATAAAATACTATCGCTCTTGGTTGCTGTTGAATTTTTTATATTTAATGTTTTTCTTGCAATAAATCACAATGGGTACTATGAAACCAAGACTGGATTTATCATAATGTATAAAAATCCTCTATAATAAATTTCAGTCATAGCCATGTTAGTCTGTATCCGCAAAAAGAACGAGGAGTACTTGTGGCACCTTAGAAACTAACCAATTTATTTGGGCATAAACTTTTGTGGGCTAGAACCCACTTCATCAGATGCATAGAGTTGGGTTCTAGCCCACAAAAGCTTATGCCCAAATAAATTGGTTATTCTCTAAGGTGCCACAAGTACCTCTCATTCTTTCTATAATAAATGGATCGTTCCATAGATTTCTGCACCCACAGATTCAAAGGCAGCTTTCAGCACTAGTATTTCATTCAACATTTAAAACGGTTCAATAGTATGAGACCTGTGCAAGATAAAATTTTACTCCAGAATTACCCGTATGAGCTTCACAGCAAAAGGAAAACTACTGCAGCTTAGTGTGCTTTTAAAGTGAAGTATTAAGAAAGGGAACCCTCCTTTCTCAAGAATACCACATCCATGAAACATCAGACTCTTTGCACAAATGTTTACAGTTTATTATAGTGGTGCCTGCTAGACTTTCCATTATAAAAACTTTCCAGTTTCAAACAAGCCTCCTTGTTTCTAAAACTCTGCACCAACTGGCTCCTGTCTGACTTATGCGCTATATCTCTCTACATCCCACTCATCACTCCTTGAGCTGAACTCTGCCTTCTTTTTATACCCCTTAGCACATTCTTATCCAAGCACTTTTTCCTCCGCAGCTCACATCAGAAGGCTGTTCCAAATGGTCTCTCTCAACCCAGTCAGCTCTCCAGCTTGAAATGCCAGCTTCAAATGCCCCCACTGAAAGTGTATCCTTTGCCCATACAAATTATGGGCTTCCCCACCCCATTAAAGAGGGTTGCAGTGGATGTGGCTTAAGTATGAGCAAAGGGGCATGGGGAAGAACAGAAATTGAAACTATCTAGCTATCTTTTGGTAGGGTAGAGCTGCCAGTCACCAGCTCAAGGGTGCAGGTGCTGCTGTGTGTTGGATTTTTTTGGTGATGTACCAAAACATGGCTCAAATTATCCCCAAGAAAAATCTCAGACACAGTCCATTTCTCACCTCAGCGCAAGCAGTCATTAAAACCTCTCATCCCTTGATGCCTCAGGTACCACACACGAGCGCCTTGGACCACATCTGGACTCTGTCAGTCTTCCGCTGCCCTTGTGCCAGGACAGCCACCCACACTCTTCCAACTGGAGTGCAGCCCCACTCTTCTCAGTGGGAAGCCCCAGAGCCTCTCTGCTGAGAGCATCCCTCATTTCCCTGGTGCTCCCCTGGTTCCAGCTCTCCAGGCCTGGAGGTGTCAGCAGGTAAGCTCCTCCGTCACACCCCTACTTTCAGCCCTCTCCATCTGTCGGCTCCTGTTGAGAGCCAGTAGGCTCATACCTGCTGCTCCTTCTTCTCTGGCCTTCAGCCCTCTCCAGTCCTGGCTTTCTGACCTGGGGGGGCACCAGCCAGCAAACCCCCTTGCTGCTCTCCTGCCTTCAATCTTTTCCCAGGAATCACCTTTCGCTTTCTTCCAGGACCCCTCTAATCCCCTGGTCTCGAGCAGTTCTCACCTGCCCTTCATGACTGAAGGAATCTGCTTTGATCCCAGTGAGACTCCTGCTCGCTGGGACTCTACCTGGTCCTGGACAGTCTCCAGGTGCTGCCCTGTCATCTTAATTGACCTGATGGGAGCACCTGCTCAGGCACAGGTGAGCTGGATCTACCTCATTTACAGGGCCAGCCCCTGCCCTATGCTTTCCTCTCCCTGTCACCCTTCTCCCCCAACAAAAGGGTGATGCTGCAACAGAAAAAGACCGACAATTGTGCCTTTGTCATACAGGAGCTATTCTGGGCATTCTGACTTTTTATATTCACCCCACCAATCGCTCAATAACCAACGGCAGTTTATGAGCACTGGAAAGTTATGAGCATGTTCTCCTCTTTGTGTCACTGCATTGCATTACAAAGTCTGCGGGGATTCTTTTCAAAGTGTTTTGAGTCTACCTCAATATTCTGGAACAGCCGCAGCTGTTTGATATCAGACAAGGAGGGGAAGTTTTACAGATGTTTACTATATTGTAATAAGTTGATTATTTGAGAGAAGCGGTGTCCTTGACTTCTTAATCAAAAAGGAACAATGACTTTTTGTGATTTCATTACTAGTACTTCAGGCAGGTGACAGGCACAGTGAAAATGCAAACAATCACTGTCATCATCCCCAGCATCAACCCCACCCCAAAACATAAAGCCATCCTAGGAAATCTGTTAAGATGGGTTTTGTACAGGTGCAAATATCAAAGTATAATACACCGGAAATGCCAGCAAGTGCAAATCGGATTAAAACAAAACAGTGTAAGCAGCACTTGTGCCACCTCCCAAGTTTAACCTGTACTTGCCATTAAAGTAACAACAGATTTACAAAACGACCATAAGAGAGCCCCAAGTAGCAGCAAAACTTAGGTGTCATCTTTCTCCCTCCACTGCTAAGCATTTCCCCTTTCCTGCTTGGATCCAAGACCAGCATGAAAGCATGCAAGGTCCTGAGTTTATTCTATGTGGAAATACCTTTAACCTAATAGGTTATGTGCATTTAAACAAACAGCAGGCACTGATTCTCTGCAGTGCTGGGACCACTGGCCTCCAGATGGATTTATAGGAACCACCACTGGAGACTTTCCACCACCATCCTGCAGTTGCTGAGCTTGAAACTGAATGCTATGGCCCCTGACATCAGGGTACAATTTCCTGGGTGATGACAGGAGTGGGTATGCGGGGGTCCCCTGAAAGAGCTAGTATAGATACCCAACAAACCATATTGTTACGAATGATGTATAAGGTCCCTGCTTCCCCCTTCAATACAAGCCTGAACTCCTCAGCAAACTGGTATCATGAACCTTTTCCATATTAGCCTTTAAGAACCTGCCTCTGATTGACCAAGTCTTGAAGAATGAGTGAATAGTATCCTTGGTAGTTTATATACTCTCTTGTCCCTTCTGGCAGGTAAATGATGGGCAGAGGCACATTTTGGGAATCCCATCCTCAGCCAGCTATCATTTCAGGCACATTTCTGATGCCCACCAAATGTGGGTAAACCCCAGTGTTTATTGCACTGGCTTGTGCGCACATACATGATATCTAGTATATTGGTGCACACCCCCCAGCGGGAGCAGAGGTAGACCATACTGAGCAATTATGAAAATCCCACACTACATCTCTACCCAAAACTTTATGGGAGTTCAGTTAAAGGTACATTTTTACTATAAAGGCCATTCTCAATGCCTATAATACCTAGACAGACATTGCCTGAAATTACACATTTCCTTTTAAACACATGCATTGTGATGTGTTTATGTACTAAGCATATAATCCACATAAGCAGACTGATCATCTCACATTTACCAGTTTTACTTGGAAAGAATCAAGCCTCATCATCCAAAGAGTATTGTCTGCTAAAAATTTTGAGCACAATCTTTACAGAAAGTTGATCAAATGGGACTGGGCCAGGCAGAAGGAGAGAAATCAAACCTTTTATCAACGCTATTCAATTAAAATTAAAACATCTCCTAAAGACTAATCTTTCAGGAATGTTATTTTGTTCCAAGTTGGAAATTAACACCATAGGAGACTTTAGGGGAAAGTGAGATTAGCAGCCAGTGATAAAGCAATGAAGGAATGCTCATTACAAAATGTGAACATTACCAAATTCCACTAAATCTACTATTCATCACTGGTTATTACAGTTTTTTCTGCCTGAAGCAGAGTTCTCAATTCAGCCAGAGATTAAGCGGGAGCTAGGATTTCATCTTTTCCTCCTCATCAGCAGAGATATCTAGATATCTGAGTGGGCCACCAGCCAGAGGTAGATGGTATAACCAACTACCAGGGGGGCTCTTGTGGGGCGAGCCCCACGCCTCAGGTGCCAAAATGCTGGGAGCCCAAATGACGCCCCCATGACCCCTTGCTTAGGCCAAAACTTTGAAAAATCTCATTTCTGCCTTCTTCCTGTTCTACTTCTCTCAGGATACTGCTCTGATACCTACCCCAATAAAGGAGAACTAACAACTTACAATGCCTTGTTCAAAAATTTTGAGTAACACTTAACTTTCAAGCACTTGAACAGCAAATGTAACTTTTCTAATCTGCATAGTAAACCCTGACATTTTTATCTGTTTGAATAATCAAAGTGGTGCTTTTCATGCATTCTTGGTGGCAAAGATTTGAACTGCTTCCTGAAGGTCCACAGTCTGGGCCAGCTCATGCTCTAGTGAGATAGTTGCAAGGCCAAGCAGCCTCTCCTGCGTCGTTGTGGAGCGTAGAGGTATTTTTATTAACTTCAGTTTGGAAAAGCTGCATTCTCCACTGGCAATTGTTACAGAAAGTGTTAGAAGTATGTGCAGAGCAACAAAAGCATTTGGAAAGAGAGTAGTCATTTGTGCAAACATATTCCAAACAGCCTTTGGAGTTGATCCTGCTGAAATGCATCTTGAAAGGGCTTTCAGTTCATCACCTAAATCACTCACATCAACACTGCACACGTTAATCAGGTGCCAACACTGTCTCTAGTACACCAGCAATGCAGGGCAGGTCGTCTTCAGGTATAGCGAGGAGTTTTGGAATATCATTCAATATTCCAAATATATTGCTGTGTTCCTTGAGCTGCATGTAATGTTCAACTGACTGTATTGCACAATCTAGCACCTGGTTAAAAAATTCAACTTTGAATTGTTGTTTGTGGTCTTTTATGGGATTATCTGGTGTCTTGTAATCAGAATGTCATCTTCGGTGACTCCAGTATTCTTTCATGGGTGGGGAAAATAGCTTCGGTGTGAAATTTGATGAGGTTCAACAAGGACAAGGGCAGAGTCTTGCACTTAGGATGGAAGAATCCCATGCACTGCTACAGACTAGGGACCGAATGGCTATGCAGCAGTTCTGCAGAAAAGGACTTAGGAGTTACAGTGGACGAGAAGCTGGATATGAGTCAACAGTGGGCCCTTGTTGCCAAGATGGCTAATGGCATTTTGGGCTGTATAAGTAGGGGCATTGCCAGCAGATCGAGGGACGTGATCATTCCCCTCTATTCGACATTGGTGAGGCCTCATCTGGAATACTGTGCCCAGTTTTGGGGCCCACACTACAAGAAGGATGTGGAAAAATTGCAAAGAGTCCAGAGGAGGGCAACAAAAATGATTAGGGGCCTGGAGCACGTGACTTATGAGGAGAGGCTAAGAGAACTGGGATGGTTTAGTCTACAAAAGAGACGACTGAGCGGAGATTGGATAGCTGCTTTCAACTACCTGACAGGGGGTTCCAAAGTGGATGGATCTAGACTGTTCTCAGTGGTACCAGATGACAGAACAAGGAGTAATGGTCTCAAGTTGCAGTGGGGAAGGTTTAGGTTGGATATTAGGAAAAACTCTCTCACTAGGAGAGTGGTGAAACACTGGAATGGGTTACCTAGGGAGTTGTAGAATCTCCCTCCTTAGAGGTTTTTTAAGGTCAGGCTTGACAAAGCCATGGCTGGGATGATATAGTTGGGGTTAGTCCTGCTTTAAGCAGGGGGTTGGACTAGATGACCTCCTGAGGTCCCTTCCAACCCTGATATTCTAAGTTCCTCCACCAGCTTCTGTGCACTCTTCAAAACATTTTGAAATCCCTTATCTGACTGATAAGACTGTAGGTATGATTTTGCTTTGTCCAGTTGTTCTATTGCTCCAGATATATCAAGGTCAACACCTTGGAGTCTCTTGCTTATGATATTTATTTTAAACAGTATGCCATGCCACTAAGCCCCACAGAAATTTGAAGTTATGTATGTTTCTGGTTATTCCATTTCCTTCTGCCACTGTTCTCCCATTAACAGTTCCTGTCATAGCATTATCCTCCATAATGGCAATTATGGTATCATCTATCTTCCTAATTTGGTGTTTGATGTCCAACCCCTCATACCGCCATCTCCTTGGTCTCATATCCTTCCCAACACAAAACCAAAACTTTTCCCCCCTTCTACTGAAAACATTCTTATGCCCAGTTTGATGAAATCTGAAGTAGGAATGTCCCCATGTTCTGTCAGGTTCCTGCATTAATGTCAGGTCAGTTACAGTACCTGCTACGTCTTAAAACAACTCAACCACCTAAAAGGAAGTAGTTAAAAAAACTGCAAATCTTACATCCCTACACAGTGAATCCTTTATATTTGATAAGAATGCAAATTAATAATTCAACACCTAAACCTTAACACTGACCATAGATTAAGATGATAAAAATAATATATAGAAAAAATCTTAACTTCAGTATCAAACTATTTTCCTTAATAGGGTCCTGTTTAATAGGAAACAGAATTTCTGGTAAAGTACTTCCTACTTTTTCCTTGAGAAATCACATTGTGTGTAACATCGCTGACTTATGGTGCAACAGTGTGTGTACGTGGACTTACATTAAGGGCTGAGCAGTGTACACGTTATTGTTTTTCATACAGTTTGTATTATGTTCATATGCTGAGGTTACTGTTTTCCTGAGTAGTTATTCTGAGCAGTTTTCAAAAGGTGAAACTGCAAGTGCTAAAAATGCATTTCGGAATGGAAGCTGTTTGCCACCTTCAGTATGCACAGCCCCTCCCTCCCACGTGTTCCATGTCCCTACTAATTTTGGATAGAGGGACTAAATTTCTTTTCCAGACATTACTACAATATATTAATTTAGATTTTCAAACAATTATTTTGGTCTTCATCTGCTATTTTTATGCACATTAGCACTGGTTGCCTCAGTGCCCCTATTAATGATATTTAGCAAAAATGGTCACAAACCTCAGAGCAGAAATCAACACACTAATTACTGAACAGCAATCTTTAGTGTCATATTTCAAGTGCACAGAGCAGCTCAGTCACTGACAACTGTGCTTATTAAGTTTCTTAACATGTAATAAAGCAAAAAGATAGAAGTGAGTGCTGGGCTTCATTGACGTCAATGGGAGTTTTGTCATTGACATCAATGGAACCAGGATCTCACTCACAGAATTGGGGAAGCCATTGTCAATAGATTTAGGCCAGTAAAAATGTGTCTGTTCTGGAAGAAAGTTAGTGCCACTATCTGATGACAAAAACTGGGCACAATGCACCAGGAAGAATGACATGTTTAATCGGATGACAGAATTTAAGGATATTCGAACCATCTAGCCATTAAACTGTTTACACTGAATGTAAAAGTTGTGCTTGCCACAAAGTTACATCAGCTAAAGAGCCTTGCATTCTGGTTTATGTTCAGATACAGCCACAAGTTAGTAAACAGCAGACACATGGAGTATCGAAGTAACCCTGCACAGACAAATCTTTAAGAACTCAAAGCAGACCAAATTATAGCTCTGTCTTCCAATAAAGCATTTCAACATTTAGGGAACAGTCTCTTTGAAAAGGCTCTGCATATTTTTTAGAGTACAACAGTGTGGTGTGCAATATACCTCCCGCATCTAAATTTCAATCACTTTACCAAAAGACCTGTTTAAAAGTGTTGTGTGTCATGATAGGGCCCATCCAACACCCACTGGCTTCAACGGGAGTCTGGACTAAGCTTTATGAAAGTAAAATGGATTAATTAAAGGGGATTAAAATATATTCATCTTGACAGTACTGTCCATCGTAGGGTGAGAGGAAGGACAAAAGTGATGCTTTTTTTAAGAAAAAAAATAGCTAGAGAATTATGAATACTTGCCTTAATTTCCTCTTATCTCCTCCAGAAGGTTTTTCCATGGGAGCAGATGATCTGAGCCAAAACTTTCTATTTTTAGGCCACATGTGATCCAATCACTATGAGCCAGCCTGTAGCCCCTACTTCCACAGCAGTTCAGGGGCATAAGGGCAAGTATGACCCACCTACATAACCCTACATGGCCTCCCTTCAGCTGAAACACAGATGCAGAAGGGAAGGATGTAGGTCTGGCCTGCCTACCTGGTATTCCCCCTGCTCCCTCCCCATGGGCTCATTAGGTAACTTTATTCCTGATTATGAAGAAATAATTGTATCCTGGACTAACACTGAACTAAGGATGTGGTTATTATGGAGTTAACAGGGAAGAGCTTCAAAATTATACAAACACTGTATTTTCCTTCCTATTATCCCTAAATTGTGCAGCTCAAAATTACCGCAGGTACTGTGCATACGTTACAGAATGGTGAACTGCATCACTTTTTTCTTGTTTAAGCCACTGAAAAGCAATTTCTAATGCATAAAAGCCATCAGAATATGAAGGGATTTTGATTGATTTTTTTCTTCAAAATCATTTTCATTATGGGATTTATTTTTCTTGGTGGGAAAGTGATTTACATATAGCCACTCACAAGATTGGCGTTTGCAAAATTAAGGTTTATTGTATATATATTTACAGCATCCTGTCTGGTTGAGACAGCTCTACTTCATATTATACAAATGCCATTTTTAAAGGATATGATATTTTATTATTTCAAAACTGCAGTAAATGGGTTCAACGTTGTATTGTACATATCTGTCACTTTTTAAAAAGTGACAAAAATATGTACAATACAGATGTTCATATGGAAATTTAACAGTAGCACCCTACAAAAATTACTCCCATATCTGTATGTAGTATATGCTCGCTCTCACACCCACAAAAATTGTTTAAAACCAGTTAAGGTTGGTCAAGGGAGTTCACCACTCCTGTAAAGCCTCAAAGTATTTAAAACCGTTTTAAATCTGTGTTGGTACACGTAGCACAATGGAGTTCTGGTTCCTGACTGGGACTCTTATGTGCTACAATAATCTATATACTAAGTTTCCAGGACTGACACCTACCCACATCTCACGCTGAAGCCTAGTCTGAAGCCAGGTCAGTGTGAAGTAATGGGGAACAGCTACAAGCATGGTTGAGTGTGCTTTTTGTTCAGAATATCACCAGATTGAATCATCATGAGGTTTTGCAGACTGTAAATTGTATTCTAGTTTTAATTTCTCAGACATTTTGACTTTATGAATTACACCGATGCAGTGCACAGCTACAGTAAAACATGTGGACAAGAGTCATAGAACATTGTGATAATCAGACGTAACCACCAACCACCCCCCTTACTTTCCAGCTAATTTGCAGGAAAGAATTTCATTAGCTGTATAAAGGAGGCTGCACAAACTGGATTACTTGGCCCAACACCCACACACCCCAAATCAACACAACAATTTGCCACCCCCACAAATCAATACAACTATGATGCAAGAAAACCCCACACAGCACTCTGAAGCCTAGAATGTCTGTTGACTCAGGGTGAAGTGATGGAAACAGCTACAAGCATGGTTGAGAGCTCTGTGTGTTTAGAATGTCAGCAGGTTCAAATCATCCTGGGGATTCATGGTCTGTTACTGTCCTTTTTTTTTTTTTTTTTAAGTTCTCACCATTTTTGCCCCCCCTTCCCTCCCCCCATAAGCACACATGACTTTGCAAGTTAGCCCAGCTGTTGCACAGGTGTTTCAGCTACTAGTACAATCAATGATACTATTAAGGGAATATGCTTTGGATATCATTTATACACGTATCCTACTGCAACTAACTCACAGCACCCAAAGATACACAGGCCCAATTGCACCTACTCCATCAAATGCAAAAGCAAACAAGCAGCTTTAACTATAACCATGGGTATAATAAAAAAATTGGATTCAAACATTTGAAGATACTAATTATTAATACCTAGCTTATAGCACTTCTTATCCACAGATCTCATTACAGAGCCAGATACCATTATCCACATTTTACAGATAAGGAAACTAAGGCAGAAATAGGTTAAGTGACTTTCCCCCAAGAGATCACCCAATAGGCTGGCCAATGGTGTAACCGGGGAACAGAAATAAGTCTTCCTGAGTTCCAATCCAGTACTCTATTAACTGGACCCAGTCTTCTTCCTGAGTACAGGATCATACATCCACTCTTTCCATTAACTTCTGTGGAACCAGGACTGGGCATTAAATGCATACAACTGTGCATTTAGAGAGAACATGAATTTCTTTACAGGCCCCCATTTCTGGTATCTGAAATGCTAATACTTTCCAGGACAGTTTAACTGATACAAATGAGGTAGAGTACAACTATGTCATAGTTTACATTAAAACTGAACATTTAGTAGTTATTGTCAAAATTCATATGATCTGTGTGGCAATCTACAATTAAATTTTAGGAAGTTTAATATAAAAATCAGGAAAATGTTTACCAATCTCTTGAGACACTGGCTTATTGCCTTATGCTGACATCATATTTCATTGACAACTGGTTTCTTAAATTAATTGCAAAAAGTAATTAAATGTCAGGTCAAGTAGAAAAGTTTTCTACCACTCTCCATTTCAAAATATGCATGGACTGGTGTCCACATGTTGGGGTATGTGTATGGGTGTGTTAATGTTTTGGCCTCAGCGACACATGCTCACTGCACACAATGGTGCCAGTACGATGGTTGTACTTGTCCACTGGGATTGGAACTGTAGCCATCAAATGTAGCAGTGCATTACATACAAATAATAGGTCCCTATTCACAAGTGGTAGGAGCATGTAATAACTTTAAGACACAAATAATACACAAAATAGCAATTTCTCCTGCTGCTTAACAAAAAACAAACTTAACCATTGACACTAAAAATAATCCAGCCTACACATCAGGACTTCAAAGGTGAAAAAACACCTCCCTTTAGGGGATCACAAATAGATATAGCAGATCATGAAGCACTGGCTTAGAGTGCTTGTGGCAAGACACCATACTTAACAATCAGGTTGCAATGTATAGAATAGCTAAGTAGATTGACTCATTCACCTACAGTTCATCAATTTCAGCCTAATCCAGATAGGTAGTGACCAAAACCTATGTCTGTACAGACCAGCAGTATTAACTCCTGGCCCCAATGAAGTCAATGGGAATTTTGCCATTATCCTTAATGAGGCCTCAGTGTTTTGGTAGCTCCTTAGTGGGCAGTAGTAACTGACAGAAAATTGCACAGTGGATTATAGTGTCCAAGATTTTTAACAGGAATTTGGGTGTGTGTATTGCTGAGTGAAAAGTAAGTCGCAGAAGAATGTTAGATGCAAGCCTCAAGCTTTTTTTTTTTACACAACCTGTGTGATATACAACAAGGAACTATGTGTATTCTCCACTTCTTTCCAAAATGGCTTAGACCAGATGAACACATTTTGAGCCCTATTTCTAAATCCCTAAGTATTCTCTCACTCTGCTGCAGGTAGGGTTGCCAACTTTGGTTGGACATATTCCTGGAGGTTTCATCAGATGGCAATCTTTAATTAAAGACTAATCTTTAATTCCTGGAGACTCCAGGACAATCCTGAGGGCTGACATCCCTAGCTGCAGGCTGGGGGCAGATACCAGATGCACAGAGGAGAAAGTCTATAGATCAGTTACAGAGCACATGTAACCCTCTGTTCAAGTGTGTTGTATCTAGCACTGTGAGGGGTAAGGCAAAGCCATTTGGTGGAGGATTGCCATAATTTTCAAAGTTTGGTTTAAATTTCTAATTCAGGATGAATACCAAAAAATTTCAAAGTTCTCTGCCAAATGGGAAAGCCCAGTCCCGCCTCCAGGCCAGTCCGACCAGCTAGCTGTCTTGGAGCCATGGACCCCAGAAACCTCAGTTCCTCAGCAGCTTGTCAGGTGCTGCTCCCAGAACAGCCCACAGTGTCCAGAATTGCTGACATCCTTGGTGTTCACTGTAGTGGACTCCACTCACCTCAGAGGAGGGAGGCCACTTAAGGGCTAGCTTTAGCTAGGGCTGGGCTCAGGCAGCTAGCAAACAGCCCAGTCTTAGTGCCGCTGGCTTTGGCCTGGGAGGGGCTCAGGCAGCCAGCAAACAATACAGGTCTAAGGTAGGCGGGGACCTGGGCTTGCTGGAGCTCAGGCAGCCAGTAAACAATTCAGTCTTAAAAGGCTGGCTGGCAGGGGAGCTCCTCTTCAGAGCCAGCGCCCCCTTGCACAGGATAGAGGGTCAGCCACCCCGGGGGTGGGTGGCAGGGGCACACAAGCCCACCCTACTCCACTGCATCCCAGCTCAGGGCCCTGGAAGGGGCAGGGTCAGCTGCCCCTGCGTCAGTGGGGATCCAGCCGCAACATGCCAACTCTGCCGCTCCTGGCTTTGTAGCTGGCAGTACGGGGGCTGCCCCTGGGCTACTTCCTGCCACCCCACGGTCAGTACCTCTGCCCTCCAATCATCATCTGGCTCCTCTGGGTATACGGCAGTGGGCATTTCTGGCCACTCAGCGTCGGGGCCTTGAGCGCAGTCTGGCGTTGGGTCTCCTCTGGGCTGCTGTAGACTAGTTGGAGTGTTTTTCTCCTCTGCAGGTTCTGCTCTGACTGGGCTGCAGGGCTGGTCTTTTATAGTTCCAGCCACGCCCCTGTACTTCAAGCGAGGGGGTGGAGCGACCTAGGCTCCGCCCTCAAAGGGGCATGTAATGGACACTCACTCACCCCAGAGGAAGGGGGACACTGTGCCTCATTACATTTGCAAGGTCAGAGGAACTATGCCTGGTGCTACTGGCAATGACTGCTACAGATTCTCTCCCACCTTGGAAAATACTGGGTTAAAGAAGCTTTAAAAGGGACTTATAGTGGGTTAATTATGATTACCAGCATTGCATTCAGTACAGTAACTGGAAAATCTGCTCCAGCCTTTGCACTGTTCTTGAAACCCTAAGTATGGCAGCATGATTTTGTTAGGGAATTTCCATTCCTGGAAGTTCCTTATGCAATGCAAGGCTTTGAGCTGGAAGCCCTACTATTGATGAAATGTCTTGGTGTACTTTGTTTAAAATATAGTTTCTCTGGGATTAAAAACCTAATCCATATTTTGTTGGCTCGTACTTTTCAAATAACCTTTTTTTGCTATTTCACATAGAGATCTACCTCAATGAAGTCTTCATACAGCACACTGATTTTTCCAGTGCTTATATCTGCAGTGCTGACTGGATGAGTGGGCCTGAGGGGTCTGGTTGTTAATGAGAGAAGGGTAAATCAAGAGGTTATTTATATTGATTATTGCACCCTTTTTCTTCCTGAAACAGCTCATTTGGGAAGTTACTTTAATAACAATCAGCAAAACTATACTTAGTTTTAAGCCAATTATCAACTTGGCACCAGGAAAATGGTCTTCCTTTTATGTATATATAGCATCAAGCACACACTTACATGCTGCTTGATAAAATAAATATCACCGATTTATTAGTACTAGTTCATGTTCCACTGTTTTTGAGGTTGTTTTATTTTAAAATCTACTGGCACTTTATGTGAAACAAACATTATTTTGAGAGAGAATTTTGCTGAAGCCTATAATTTTCTGTAATTTTTTCCCCGCAATTCTCCTTCAAACCACCCGGGATGTTTGTATTAAAGCTGGATCTTTAAGGTTTTATTTACCCTACCTCATGGAATCCTAACCTTGCTTGTGACATTAAGTGTAGCCATTCTGGAATAGATGTTGTCTAGCAACCTAAGAATTTAAACTTCAGGCAGGAAAGCACAAGAGAGCTCTTAAAACATAAACACGCTCTTTTCAGACAAATGTCCAGAATAGTAAATTGGAGAGACATAACCTGTATCTTAAGAAAACGTTCAAATTTTCTATGAAATAGCTGCTCTTTAAGGCTCTGACCCTACATACATTTATGAGCACACTTATCTTTACCACCATGAGTGGTTATATTTTTAAATATATATTTCAGAATTGGGGCTTTAAATAGCAGAATAGGCCTAATCCCAAAAGATGCTGTTAAGCATTCACAAATTCCCATTTCCTTTAGTGAGAATTGGGTTGCTCATCAACTACCAAGATCAAGTCCATGAATGGTTCCAGGATAATAATGTGTTATTTAAATGCTATTTGTGAATTAAAACAACTATGAAGCATTTAATGGGTTGATGAAGACAGCAGAAGTCACCTGCACCTTGATCCGCTTAAAGTCTGTGTCAGAAACCTTGGTGTAATTTAACCTACAATTGTTAATAGTTCTGAGGAAAAGAGCTCACCATGAAAAATAATTACACACCATTCTCTTTTCCCGTTACATCAAACTACCGCAAGTAATCAGTATCCCAAGGTCTAATGCAGACGGCAGCCCTAATTTCCAGTGGAAATGTTCATAACAACAGAACCCAACATAATTCATCTCATCACTGTGGCTCTCTGGCATGTTATCAAGCAGCAGAGACTGACTGATGCATATTATTTACTCATTAGGCAGTTATAGCTTTTATGTAAGAGCTCACATCCCCTCAACAAAAACTTAAACTTGCAAGACTGACAAAAATAATGCCTCTTTTTCTGGACATTTCATTTAAGGGAGACATGAGGAATGTGAACAACTTAAATTTTGAGGAGAGCAGTTTTTTGGGTTTCTTTGCTAGATATACAATATCTCCCTTGGAGAACATGCATCCTTTTTGACATACAATATTGATTTTGGAGGCATTACAGCAATTTAATTTTTTGGAGTATACATAGTAAATTAAAAAATGCCTTCCCCTTCAATTTCATCCAGGGATTGTATATTTTTATGGCAAAATTCTGGATTAACTATAAACATCTGTTTATTTGATATTGACATGATTACAATACCAGTTCTAGAATAAAATTACTTTTGGAAGGACTTGTGACAAGCTGCATTTTCTCTCCCTACTAGGAAGTTTGAGACACTAGCTGAGAGTAGCATGATCAGCCAAGGGAGGACAACAATGAGCAACTAGCACGAGGCCTTAATTGTTGCTGCTGCTCCAGAGTTTCCAAACAAAGATTACTTAGGTTTCAAAATTAGATGCCAGAAACAAGCTATAAAAATTAAAGCAGGTCCAATAACTTAAGTGTTTCTCTATGTTGTTTTCTGATTTTCTTTAAGCTCTATTAGGTTTTCATCATTACAGAATGACATCTAGCTGATTCTGCTCACTGAGATGGGTGCAGAGATTCTGGAAGCTCCCTGTTCCTCTTTAGCATCCACTGAGTTTGGGGTTTGAAGAAACCTCAAGATGAGACGTCAACTGCAGTCAGGATGGGCAAGCTTTGTCCACTTTGGGAATCAAGCCATGGGACACAAGAAGCGTCCAATATTTTTTATCCAAACTCCAAAACCACAAGCTGGGCATAGGCACAAAACGAGGGCCCAAACTTGACAAAAGGTTTGTGGACCTCAGTGAGCCCAATCCAAATTCCAGGTGTGTATTACATGCATTTCTTTTGAGAAAGACTGTCAGAATCTCACCATAGTGCAACTCTCTCAAACTTTTCAGTAACTGGCACACCTCCAGAGACCTGAAACTCTGGATTGGTTAGGAAAGGCATCCAAAAAGTTTAAATGCTTATTTGAAATCTATCCAGGCCACTTCAATCTGATTAACTGGGCCAGACATCTTGCATGAGCAGGCTTTCCTACGAAATATGCAACACTTCTGCTTTTGGTCCCTGATGGAAATACCATGAGAACAGCCTTTCTCACTGCGCACTGGTCCCACACAGACACCAGATGTGAGCAAACATTTCATTTGAACTGTTCAGGAAAGGGTCACTGAATGGCTCTAAAAATTGATGACGGTGCAGAAGGCTGAGGGAGCTCCGTTATATGAACTGGTTCACTAGTCCCCGTTTATAATACTTTGGGTAAATCCATATACCAAGTACAGTAGAAGCCCTGGTCTACAGTAGGGGTGGTGGTGGTGAGGAAATCTACCTAAGTTACACAACTTAGCATAGCTGAAATTGACGTATTTAGGTCAACTTACTGCTGCATCTTCACAGTGCTGAGTCGACTGCTGCCACTCCCCCGGCAACTCTGCCTGCACCTCTCGCAGCGGTGGAGTACCGGAGTTGACAAGAGCAAGCTTGGGGATCAATTTATTGTGTCTAAACTAGACATAATAAATCAACCCCCAAAAGATTGATCGCTACCCATCGATCCAGCGGGTAGTGTAGACCTGCCCGAACATTTAGAGGTGGGTCTGAACCAAAACCCCATTCTTAGGTTGGACACAATGTATGAGCTGTAAACTACCACTATAACCTAACTGAATTTGAGCTCAGTAAACTTTGGGAACAATTTAACTGAATTGCAAACTCCTAAACCCAGCAGTGTTCAGATCAGAGAGTCTGGGTTTATTGTTTGAGCCTTTCACAAGCTTTGACTTTCAGTTGCCCACATTTATTTCTGGTAGGCTGAATTCAGCCTCATTCCTGGCAGCATGGATTGTTGCCCATAGGAGAGAGTTGGGAAATTCTCAGTAACAGATGTTATTTTAAGAATCAGAAAATGCTTCTTTGTCAAAACTGAATGGGGGAAGGTAGTGATGGCAAAGGGTCTGTTTTGACAAACCTTTCACAATAAAGGGACCCAACCTGGAACAACCAGTAGCCTGATGCTCAGGGCAGTCTCCTAGGATGTGAGAAACCGTGTTCATGGGTCTCCCATCTCCAAGGAGAGTGCCCTGATCACCAGACTGCTAGGGGTTGAATGTGTCCCAGTCTTTTCTGCTGAGCTGTTCCACTTCATATAAATATTCATTGGGACAGAGACTGAGACACACTGCATAGCCCAGGTGTTATGGCACTTAACCCACATCTCCCACCTCTCAGGCAAGTGCCAGAACCACCATGTTATACAGAGTGCAAATCCCTCTCCCCCATTCCCAGTTAGGCATTTATATAAAATGGAACCGCTCCATCAGGTGAGTTGAGCTCTTCCCCTGGACTAGCCAATAGCCAGCAGTTAGAGCACCATCCTGGCATGTGTGGAGCTGCATTCAAGTCCCTGCTCCAACACAGGCAAAGCTTAAATCTGGGCCTTTCCTATCCCAGCAGAGTACTATAATCATGGGGCAGCTGGGCTACTGTGTCGTGTCTCCCTCTGGTTTGCCACCAAATTACTAAAGATATCTTGGGTTCAATGTACTGTAACAGGGTCTGCTGGCCCCCTCCTCCTGCAGCCCACTGGCTGCCCAAATAAAGCTCAGAGAGGCTTTCACTGTGCAACACCTGTGTCTTTATCATCTTACAGTGCAGTGCCCACCACCAGTGTTAAACTATATACAACTTAGAGGCTTATTTGGCTCCTCACAAAGGCAGCAGCCCTCAGCCAGGAGATTGACCTTGCTCTGGCCATTCCCCCCTTCCTTCTGGCTCCTTCCAGCCTTTACAGCCCTCAGGCCAGCAGGTGTAGCCAATCCACAGGCCAGGCATTGGGCTTTCCCCAGCCTCAATCTATCTCCCCTGATTGGGGCTGGCTGAGCAGGGGCTGATTAGGTGCCTCTGCACCAGCACCCTGCTACAGTACCATGCAGGATACGTTTCAAAGCCTCCAAAATTTTCATGGGACAAGAAAGCCACTTCCTGTCCAGCCCTACTTACACATTGCTCTTGCAATAAGGCATATGCTTACATGCAAGGCACCAGTTTAAAATCCAAGTGACAAAGTAACACTGATTCTTTTGAACAAAGTGAAAAGACTCACTTTAGGTGCTTTACAGATTTCAAGGAGATAATGTTTCCCTCCAGGAGGGATATGAAATGCATACATTAAAGCACAGTGATTAACGCCCCAAGGTTGTAGCCTCAGTTATACCGCAATACATAAATTTCAATTGCAAGCATTTTACAAAAATGTGTTCCTACACAGAGTTTTAAACTATGATGTTATTTTCCTACCTATAGCAAATGAATACGTAATCTGGATCTTGATATTTTTGGCAGCTTTATTATAGCAATTGTTAATAATTACTCAGAATACAAAGTTCTTTCCAATGTATCCTCCTAGTTTCTTTCTAGTTGCTATGAGATCCCCAAGTAACTGCCATATTACTCCTTACTTCCTCCATAGCTAATCATTACTACACACACAAGGCTAGGTTTGCTAAGAGTTTATTTCATTTGATCTAACCAATGCCAAGCTAAACACCATTTTACATCCCCGTGTAAGAGGAAGAAAAATAGTTTCACTTACTTGGTTTTGCATTTTACGTGACATTTATATTTACAGAGTTTTCATGCTTTGTAGTGTTTTTACTTAAAAAAAAATGAAAATGAAATTCATCCAACTCAGCACAAAATGAAATCAAGCCCTTGAAGCAAATTTGTACCTAGGTTAGGGAGAAAGGAAATTTTTTAAAATCATACTGTTACTGAGAAATGGGCTGGGGAAGTTGAGTTCCATGGGCATTCCTCTGAATTCAGAGCGGTTTTGGAGGCCCACTGGTGGAATTTATTTCACTTTCCTAACTGATTTCTAAACCAGTCCATGACCAGATACTTTATCTATTACTCAGCACTAACAGTGCCACCTCAATAAAAAAAAACAAAACACACACAACCCTCATCCACCAGGATGACTGCACCAGACCACATCAATTACCTGGCAAAAGGATAAAGTGCAAGTCACACTGGGACTCACATGTGCTCTTAATTGCTCTGGACATGAGAACAGTGCCCAAAAGTACTGTACATATTTCTTTCAAAAAATTGATCTAAAAGATTTCTCTTTTCAAAAATACCTTTGAAACAGAATAGTATAAAAATCTATGAGCACTACCTTTTAATATTGATACATTTGATACTTTAAAATGGTTTAAATAAAAATACTGCCAAAAATACGTAATGCATGAGTGAAGTAAATTCCACTGCCAGTTAAACCAAGCACTTACATGGCAATGATTGTCATATTTACAAATACTGAAGTACAGCAAAATAGATTTCCCTTTGGACTTCTTCAGATAGAAAGCAATCCATTTAATCTGACATTCAGAGATTCGTGTGGTCATTGAACCATTTCTGTAGCTGAAGAGACATTTACTGAGTATGTCACACATAATATTTTAAAAAGAGATGTAATGTTAATATAAAATTGTTGAATTTGACCATGTAATAACCCCATAGAATCTTCAGAAGTTTAAAGTATATTAAAAATAGCAACAGGGAAATTATGAAAAATGGAAAAGAATGATTCTTTTTTGAACACTAGAAATCTTTGGCAAATAGCACTTTTACATACCCAGCCCATATGAAAATCCAGACCCTAATAAAAGTAGGTTTTTGTAAGGCAATGAGATGATCTAGGATATAGAATGAAACATTATTACAGCCCCGAGTCAGCAAAGCACTTAAGCAAGTTCTTATATGCTTCGCTGAATCAGGACCTTAGCTAAGAGCAACTCCTGTCCCATTGGACTGGCATGCAAGGCCTAACACATTGCTTCTGCTGCACAAGGGGGCCAGGCAATCTCCACACCCCTATGCATATTGCAGACACAGGCCTCCTTAGATGCGCTGAGAGCTGCCAATGGAGGATGAAATATGGACAGGCCAGGGTGGGACCAGCATGGTATAGTGCTGATTCACAAGCCTGAATCCCACATAAGGGAGAGAAAGGGCATATTACTGCCCCTCCCCACAGCCAGCAGTAGCAGCCATTACCTCTTTATACAGGCTCTCTGGCCCCCACATACAGCATGTCAGGAGAGGGGATCCCACTTCCCTTGGGCAAAGCTAGAGTACTAAGTTTGGTTTGTGAGACTGAGATCTGACTGCCTGTTTTACTAATCTCTCCCTTGCTCCTCTGTCTGACTGTTCACTGCTCAGAATCCCAGAATGCCCAGAGACAGGCAGACAATCCAAGAACAGTAAAACCAAGTATGTGGGACAAAACTGGCACTCAATCTTATGCTGCTCTCTGGTGCAAAACTACTTTAAAACCAATTTTGTGGATTACTGCCATGGGGGACTCCCCTTCCCTCCCACCAGCACAGGGGGGTAAGAAAATGGACAAGAACCACAGTGGTGTCTCCTATAACCATCTCATGCTTGCCGCCAGCTCAGAGATTATGACCCAATACCATGGAAATGGAGAAATAGCTATGCAGGACTGAGGTCCAGGCTAAGAACCCTTTTTATCTCCTAAAGGACGGGGTCCCAATTTTCAAGAGTGCTGGACACTTACATCTCTAGCTGAAGTCAGTGATACTCAGCATTCAGAAACAAACAAACAATCAGGCCCCTTTACTTATAAAGTTTTATAGGCCAAATATTGAGCACATATTTCCTAGTCATATTCCACTCTGAAAAGTCGGTTTGAATAGCATTTCTAGTCTTTAAGCCCAAGCAGTTGGCTATATTTTTCTCCACTATAATCAAAGATTTTTTATGTTGAAAATTTAATGAAAATGGCACATTTCTCCACTGCATCCTTGCCTCCATGTTAAAATCGTTATTTTAATGTAGTCAGAGAGAGGGCAGTCTTTGTCATCTTATGAAGCAGCAATTTAAACAAATATTAGATAACCTTTTGAACAGAAACACATAAGAAGCTGAGGACTGCAGCCCAGAGAAGCCAGTCCAAACTCAAAGTTGCATGTCTGCCATGTGAAGAGGTTAAATTCCTAGCCACTTGGCTGTCATACAAATAACTGTTTTAATATAGCAGCTGAAGTGAATAAACAACTATTTGTGGGGAACAGTGAGATACTAATTATTAATTTTGACAAGTCTGAAATACAGTTATGGTATGCAGACAGGAGACCCTTGAAAAAGCCACTGAGACTGAAATGAGTCAAGTTTGTGGCTTGGTCTCTCACTCCTCAGCATACAATAAAATGGGTGGTGACAATAAAATAGACTGGCAAGAGTAGCCTTGTTTTGTGTTTTTAATTAAATGTTGTATTTAGCAATCCTTTTTAAGTGTAAGGTTTGAAAGAATTTAACCAGAAAATGCTATGTGTTAACTAGCCAGTCAGACGTACGAGGCCCTTTAAGCAAACGCTCATATAAACCTTGCAATGAAATATTAGCATTATGATTCCCATCCCCCACAAGAGACTCTCAGCCTGACTCATTCCTACTCCAGTGCTATTTTAGTAGCCAAGATGCATGGGCAGGACTATCTGAGGGGACGGGAGGGGGGGAAATCAGAGTAAAACAGCATTTGTGTAGTCAAAATGCCATGTGCCAAGTTCCATCCTGTGCTAGATCAGAGCTTCTCACCCTACATCCCTCATGTAGCAGCAAAATAGTACTCCAACTTTGTAGTGTGCTACATAATAATTTATGGGTAAAACTTTCCAAAGCACCCAACACTGGCGTAACTCTGCCTCCACCGAAGTCAGTGGGAGCTTTAACTTTGCTATCAGCCAGAGAAGAGTTAGGCCAATGCTAAGAGCTTTTGAAAACGTGAGCCTACACACTTCTGAAATACTTTGACCTGAAGATCTCAAAGAGCTTCAGTATTAATGGAATGAGCCTCAACACTTCTGTAAGTAAGGTGTTCGTAACCCAGTTAATACAGATAGGACAAAATGATGAGTGTTGGGAACTTGAAAGAGAATTATAGAAGTATTCTGTATCCAAGGCACTTTTTAATATTTCTTCAAACTTCACTTTTAGGTAGAACTGCCTCTCTGGAGGCAGCGCAAGATTGGGAGCTTACAGATAAGTATAGCCCTGGAGTAGCAGTGGGCAAATATAGCAAATTGCAGTGATTATTTTCCTACTGCCTTAGATGACTATGGAATATATTGCATATTTTGATTAAATATTTCTTTTAGTTGTGATTATACTGGAAAGTGTTTTAAAACCTCTACTGATAGAAGCTGGTAACTGAAAAATCCCTGGGGGCTGCCACCTACTGTACTGTTATTGCAAGTTTCATGGTATTTGATGTTTTTCTTAAAGCCCCAGCTCCTGGAGTCCTGAGAGTCTATTTAAATAAATATTTTTGGAAAGTAAGTTTCTAGCCATAATTTTTGCAGAGGAAAGTGTGACAATAGGACCCTGTCACACTTACTATCCTGGAACACCTCCTCATGGCAAAACCCAGCATTGCAGCCCTGTGCCTCAGCCTCTTTTGCACTATGGTGGTCTGTGCAGTGATTTGGCCATCCAGCTAGGTCACAGTCCGAGTTCCATTCCTCTAAGGGTAACCGTGTTCAACCTCAATTCAGAAAGGAAAGCAGAACTCCTCCAACCTTTCTGGGCTCAGTTCTCTCCTCTCTCAGTTCCTTACCCCTCTCAGACTCTGCAGTGTTCTTCTGCACTCTACTACACACTGCTGCCTCCTAAGGCCATAATGATGAGGTAGAAGAAGTCAAAGTTAAAACAGGATAAACTAGGGTGCTCTGCACTTTTCAGGCCAGCATGCAAGGCCTTAGCCTGGTGCAGGTCTCAGCAACAAATCTCTCCCCAAAGGAGTAAAATACTACTATGAAACACCAGCATCCTATATTTCTCCACAGATGCCTTAAAATTCTACATTTAGAGCAAATGCTGAATGAGCTTTCAATAGACTTAGAGAGTTTCACTGAAAGACAACTAACCCCCATGTTTGTGTTCTGCAGAAAGAAGGGAGTCCACGTGCAACTCAGGATACCTGCAGTCCAAATACTGTGTATTGTTTTCCCCAGCTAACAATAGCCCCAGAGAGCTACATTGTAACCAGGACCCAGATACAGTTTTACATGCTGTGCAGATGGATCCTCATGGATTAATTTTACCACGCTTTTTAGGAACAGCTTCTTTATTTCCCAGTCTCCAGTCCCACAAGAAATGAGCAAAGTCATTACAAGTGTGTCCAGATTTGGGGTTTAGGTTCCAAGTTGAACATGAAGGATGCAGAGTTGACTGTTACAGAAGTAAAAGCCATTCCCCATGTACTTGACATGGTTGGTATGTGAATTGGGCAAGCTGGATTAACGTAGGACCAAAGTGAGCTTTACTTTTCTTTTGGGGGCAGCGGAGCAGGGAGGACTAAGCTAATGCTGTAAGTGAAACACTTAATTGCAAGCCTACTCTGAAACCAGAAAGGACAGATAAGTGAGCCAGAGTTGACTCTTACCCTTCTCATTTCAGGGCTGATTAGATGAAAGCAACCTGTATACTTCTGAAAGCATTTTTTCATTCTGTCAGTCTTAAGTAATAGCTACTGCAGATAAGGCAATATACCAAGCAGTAAATACATTAATCCCGCTCTCCTTCAATTACCACTAGGAATTAATGGAGGAAAATTTAAAGCCCCACAAATGTTACTTTATTTTGTATAATGTAGAAATCACCCACCCCCTATTTTTGGCCCATCATCTCCCTGTGCCCTTACAGAACTGCAGCTATTTACATCAGCTGTATTCAGGTGCTAAATTAGTCAGAGAAAAGCACATTTGATAGACAGTTACAGACTAAGGGTACAATTTTCAAAAGCCTCTAACTGATTTAGGAGATAAAGTCCTATTTTCAAAAGTGAGTTAGGCTTCTAAGTCCCTAACTCTCCTTGAAACTTAACCAAGTCACTTAGGCCCTTTTGAAGATTTTATCCTAAGCCCTGATCATACCATGATTTGTATCTGTGTGTTTTACTTTAAGCATGTGAATGAAGTCAGTAGACTATTTCCACACTTAAAGATAAGCACATAAGCCTTTGATAGATCAGCATCTAGGCCCTGGATCCTGAAACTGTTCCATGCTGAGATCCCCCCTTATGATCACAAAAGCTCCAGTTGAATCAATGGATCTCAGCGGGACCACATGGGGTCTGCTTATGCAGATCTGATTGCAGGACTAGGAACTAAAAATGCCATGCTTCCTGCAGAAAAAAGTACATAGAACCTGCTATATCAACAAAAGTAACACCTGCAGTACACATACCAAGCACATGAAGTTCTACATGTGTTATTACTGCTACTGTGGGTCAGCGAGTCTCAGTGGGGTCTTGGTCTGTGACTCGGGTGCCAAGGCACTACAATACTACAAATAAATTCACAATATAGTGTATGAATCACACCAGGTAAAATGACATTTTTTAAGAAGAGAAAAGCTGCTGTACTCTACTTGCAATAATCACTCTTTAAAAAGCCCAGAACTTACAACTTTGAAGGTCCCAGATTTCTCATGCTGTCAAACAGGAAGAGCATTCCCAGAGCCTCGGTTTGCTATCAAGAGAGATGACACCAAACTGTCAAGATAAAGAGTTCCTAAACTGAATGTTCAGGGATTCTCGTGTATTAAATTTGCTTAATAGCATGTTGTAACAGAAATTTCAAGTATAACCTTTGATAAATATTCAACCATAAAGCAGAAGGGTTCAGTATGGAGCACTAATGAGTAACATGTTAAATGTTCAATTGTTTCCCCATTATGGTGACAACTCTTTAGTACCACCCATGAGGAGGTGAGTGTCCTTGGAAAAGGAGACTTCAAAAGCTAGATGCAACAGTAAAGTGTTTCTTAACGGGGGTGTAGAGATAATAGAAACCAACACTATACAAAGACTGGGATTAATTGCACTTGCATAAACAAACTCACTTAACCACAGAACCTGCCACATAAACACCAAGATCCCATTGACAATGTGCAGGCAGACTTCTACACCTGGGGAGAGACCCACTGAAGGCCCAAAAGAGAAGTGGGTAAACTCAGTTTGCCTATGTCTACCCTCAACTACCCCACTAGCCAAGACTGTTGTCTGTAATGCTGACCAATTGTTTTCTTGGACTCCTCTGTCTCCATCCATCTGTTGCCTCTTGTCTTACACATAGTGTGATGGAGTCAGTCCAGAAGAATATAGGAGAGTGCTGGAAGGCAGGTATATTAGTCTCAGGATGTGCAGGTCCCTGTTCCCTGGATAGCCAAACAAAGGCTACTCCAGGCCAATCAAGACACCTGGGGCCAATTAAGAACCTTCTAGAAAGGAGTAGAAACAGCTAGCCTAATTGGGACACCTGAAGCCAATCAGGGACTGGCTGAATCCAGATAAAAACCTCCCAGTCAGGTGGGTGTCAGGAGCTGTGGAAGGAAGTTATGCTGTTGGTGAGACTGAGTGTTGGACAACATATCATACTGAAGGAAGGAGGCCCTGAGGTAAGGGTGAAGTGGGGTTTGAAGAAGTGGGTACTGCTGTGGGGAAGTAGCCCAGGAAATTGTATTGTGTTTTGTGCCTAAAAGGTCAGCCATCTTAGCTGATACTATTAGGGTCCCTGGGCTGGAGTCTGGAGTAGAGGGCGGGCCTGGGCTCCCCCCTTTTCCATCTTCCATACTGGCCTGTGATGAAGGTAACTCACTAGGTGGTGACTCTTGCCAATTATACTGAGAAAGGGAGGTCACTCTGGGGCCTAGATGAGTTTCTGAGGCCCCTTAATCTGCCAGGAAGTGCAGGACCCACAAGTACAGACTTGGAGCTTTGTCACAACAGATAATAAGTTTTGGGAGGTAAGGACCATCTTTTTGCTCTATTTGTACAGCATCTAGCACATGGGGTCATGCTGTAAAACTAGGGCTTCTAACCATTATATTGTTTTCATACTGTCCTACCATTCTTTACACTAAGAAGGAAAAGCTAGAGTTGACCCAATCCTCAAGTCCTACTCAGGCCAAACTGCCATTGGCCTATTATGACCACTAAAGGCCCTGCATCTGCAAAGCATTTAGACACATGCTTAACCCTATCCCTGTTCAGAAAAGACCATAAGCACATGGTAAGACCATGCTGAAGTCCTGGGACTTGAGCACACGCCCATGTACTTTGTCTATATTAAATCTTAGCCTTTACCTTGCTAAAACTCCAGCTTCAGCCCCTATTCAGCAAATAGCCTAAAATTCAGGTTAATACTTAAAAATAGTTACCTCCTTTTTGAAGAATCTCACCACTGGCCTCTTCCTGGCTTTTCAGTTCAGCAAAAGTCCGTTAAAAAGAGGAATTAAATTCTAGTTATTACCAACAACCCCTAGCAACATGGGCTATTTCAATGGATTTTTGGACTGAGCCAACTTTTGCCGCTGTCAGTTTTGTCTCCCCAATTAGGAACACAATATATTTCCCAGTCATATCTGTGAAAGATACATTTCATTTAGAATGTATGATCATCTTCCCCTGTACAATACTGCATTCGTCTGATGTTTTTAATCGTGCTTCAAATACTGAGGGAAACTGCTCACACCATGAAATAAGGATTTTTTTCCTCCCTTTAAATACATTTAACCAAAAAAAAAATCTAATCACAAGAGTCTGTGGTACACATTAAATGTCTCATGTATTAGATTGAGTAATATCCCACATGAGGAAAAATTACCCAACTTGCTCATAGCTCTTGAAATTGCAAGTCTTTCCTCAGATGGTGGACAAATGTGTTATCCATTATTATTACATACAGTATGTTGCCATAGCATCCAACTAACCACGGGCCCTCATTCCTATTGCATTGAACACTTGAAATGTCACATGGATGACATCTTCATGGCAATCATGTTGTGTCTTCAGTACAATCCCTAGTATGTTTCCCCTGATCCAATACTGCCAACTTGTTTTCTCTGGTACTCCAACTATGTTTGTTTATTAATAATGAGGAAGGTGAAGCTTTATGTATAGAGGGAATTGAGTGACCCTAGTTAGATCAAATAATGTTTCTTTAGGATAAGGAAATCAGATCAACAAGAACCAAGATAAATACTTGAGCCATCTCCTGGCATTAGCTCATTTTAGATTTCCCACACCCCAACTCAAGTAAAGCAATTAGCGAGTGGGTTACCAATAGATCACCAAAGACACACATACAACTAGCTACACATTTCTTCCACACAGGTGTTTCATTTTATACTTGTCAGCTAGCCAGCATGAAATCCTATTCTTTTGAGAAATGGGATCCTTACTTGTTGTTGGAGTGAGAGGAGTTTCATAAGTTCTTTCACTTCCTCCCTGTTCTGCCTCTTTCTCCCTCCTCACTAGGAAAGGCAAGATTAACAATGAACTCTGAAATGTAAGAGTGGTCAAATTGATAATCTAGGAAATTCAGTATCCTTTGGAAGAAGGTATAATCCTTATACTAAATACAACTCAGTCTGACAGATCACAGCTGAGAATAGTGAGGATGTGCTCTGAGTACAAGTTATACTATAGGTCATCTTGGAGGGAAGAAAGGTAGGCCAGCCAAGAGAGTTCCCAATATATGGAAATAGCTTCCCTAACACCTCTAATCAGTACATCCTGGAAAAATCTTACACCCAGCACAGATGCAGATTTAGTTGAGGTTTCTTCGGTTAGATTCCCTTTAGATTGGTCCCCAGGATGTTCATAGTGTCAAAGTCCTCTATTTCATCACTGAACAGGGATAACACGTATAACAGAAGTACAAGCCTCCCCCTGCTTTAAAGAGGTCCTAGACCAGGGGTTATTCTCCAGGGAATATTTCAGCCTCCATCCTCAGTCTTCTCACTGAGGAGACTGTCAACATTGCATTGGTGATAATTGTGTAATTTGGACACTTGTCCGCCAGGACGTCATTGGGACCAAAACTCATTTCATGTCACTCAGCAGCCACCAGATAGCAACAATTTTCAGTCCTTATTAACCTGGGATGGAACTGAGACAGACAGACAATCTGGAAGTATGAAATCTTTCACTCATTACCAAATTCCTAAGCCATCTACTTCCCTGATCCTGTAGTGATATGTTTTACATACACAGTTACCTAGATAATGCAGTCTTTTTGCCGGTTTAATAACAAAATCTAAGCTACCTTTCTGAGGTGATTAAATTGTCCTGGATAATTATTTGCTACTTTTTATAGACTTACTCTTGTCTCTTGAAGCTGGGATATCTTCCCCATTCACCTGCATTTTTTCCCTTGCAAAGATGCCACCATTAGTATAAATAAGGGAACAGTATTGGACTTGGCATCTTTGCATGTTTCAAATAACGACACGAAAAATCTGCTTCAGTTGTACAGCAAACTGTTCTGTTTTGCTCTGTGATCCGAGTCACTGACAAGTAGAATGTTATGAAAGCCTCCTGAAGAGAGATAATTTCAGAGGTAATCATATCTTTATGGGACACTCCTTATAGAAAATTCCTGTTAATGGAAATGAGTGTTATACAGGTGATAAGGCAGCGTAGGGGTAAGGATTAGTTACTTGCACTGAGAAAATACTGTTTTTCTATAGCACGTAAGTTTGCTTTTCATGAAATGAAGCTTTTCATACTGAAACATGCAAAATTATGTTTTTATACAAAAATCTTGATCTTTCCCAGAATAAAATTTCTCTTTACAAAATACAAAGTTGGAAAAATTAGAAATTTAACTCAAAAACAGCTAGTTCTAGATTCAGTGAGCCTATTTTCAAAAAAAACCCTATGACACTGAATTTTTTTTAAAGGGAAATGTGAAAGCCTTCTATCTCAAAGTTCCCTCATTTGGCTGCGGCTATTTTTCACACCCTTTATAGTTGCAGTGTCTTGTAGGAACACTAGTGGGCCAGTCTTTAAAGGAGCTTCGCTTGTAAGTTAAAAGGAGGAATTAGCAAGATCCATAAATATACATATTGGGATCTTTTTTCTGCTGTAAGCCTTTTCCTCCTACCTATACCCCCACACCCATTTTATTTTCACCCCTCACTGTGTGATGTCCGAATAGATTATTCAGACCAGGAGGAGAGAGCGGTTTTATTTGCTCTATTGAATACCATGTGGTGATGGGTTTCACAGGAAACTCCAAGACAGAAAAATACTCTTACGGTGCTGAATAAAAATATCAAATAAACTGGGTGTGTTGAATGATTTGATGACAATTCTGCTATCATTTTAACACTGTTTTCTAAAAGATTTTTAAAACATCACAAGTAGGTTTTGTTTTCAACTGGGGTCGGGGTGGGGCACAAGAAGAGGAGTGGCCAGAGAAAAGGAAAAGCATTTCTTTGCAAACACACACACTACAAATCCACGTAGTGAGGTGGGTAAGGGTAGAAATATCAGCCAGCCCCCTCCAAAAAAAACCCCACCCCACTCCTGAGCCCTCAGAAATGGCACCCAGTTATTCCCAAATACAAGGCTAACAAGTGAAGCAATCAGCAGTGAATATTAGAAATGGAAAATTCAGTGACTATTGACAAAAGATACTCCTTCAAACATGTTTATAACACTGCACACCTGTAATATGGGACCATGAGTAAAATCCTTGGAATAATATTTGGAACATTTTAAATAGAAATCTTTATTAATGGAAATGTGGTTATTTCACCTGCATGGGTTGACTATATTAAAATTGAATTTACATGTATTAGTCAAACATAAAGTGCATGTCTAAATGCACAGATACCGACAAATGTGTGGTGTGTAAAAAAAAAAAAAAAAAAAAAAAAAAGCTTGTTACCAGTTATTTAACCAGAGGGAACGGCAGAATATCAACTGGTGCATATTCCCCCTTAGTGTCCTCTTTCCAAACTGACACGTCCCAGCCTCTAATCTCTCCTCAGGTACATTGGCAAGAGAGTATGGAGAAAGCTTTTGCTACCCATTGCTCATGAAGTTTTTGTTCTGTAGCCAGGCAGACAACCTCTGCCCATCTCCATATCTATGAATTCAGCTCCATTCATAAGTACTGGATTCAATTTTAAACAATTAAGTTGAATTAAATTACAAGAACTGGGGTTCAGCCCAGTGCTGACCAGCAGTATCACAAGACCTGCAAACTTGATGAGCTTTTCATTGCCAGAATTTACAACTAAACAGAGTAAGCTTGCTTATAATAGCAAGAAGAAATCAGATTTTCCAAATGCTTATACTGTGTTGCCATGAACTAGCCAGCACTCATTTGAACTGAGGTTAGACCTGGTTTCCACATTGCTATGTTTATATTGACTGCATTTATGATGCTTCAGAAGTTGCCAATAACGTATTTATTTAGCAATTAAGATGTTCTGCAAATGATTTTGCTGTCCCAAAAGATAAATATTTCTCAGCATACTGACATGATATATTGCTGTTTCTGTTAAAGCAATTGCATGTTGATAAAATTATCTCAAATTACAGTTTGCTGTTCCTTTATATTTGAAGTGGCAACATTAATTTCATATTTACTACAATTATAAATTGCGCTAAGATTAGACACATTAAATTTAGCACTGAACATACTACCCTAAAATGAAGCATTTTAAGGGCCAACTACGGCCCCATGCGGAGCCAGACACCCTGCTAGGAGCCTCATGGTAAGGCGGTCAGAGGGTTGCATAAGGGGCGGGGGCAGTCAGGGCGATAGGGAGCAGGGCAGGTTGGATAGAGGGTGGGATCCCAGGTGGTGGTGGCCAGGGAGCAGGGGGGCTGGATGGGCATGGGAGTCCTGGGGGTTTGTCAGTGGATAGTGGAAAGCGGTTGGGGCAGTCAGGCGACAGGGAGCAAGGGGGGTTGGTGGGAGGTCCTGAGGGGGCAGTTAGGTTGAGGGAGTTCTCTGGAAGGGGCAGTCAGGGGACAAGGAGCAGGGGGGTTGGTTGGGTTGGGGGCAGAAAGTGGAAGGAGGTCAGATGGGGGCAGGGCCAGGCTGTTTGAGGAGGCACAGCCTTCCCTACCCAGCACTCCATACAATTTGAACCCCAATGTGGCTCTTAGGCCAAAAAGTTTGCCCACCTCTGTTTTAATGGTTCCCAAGTCAATTTAAAAGACGGACTTTGATTCTTCAGGTGGCTCTTCGCAATGCAAGCCGATTAATAAGGATCAACACAAAATTGGGACTCGCTAATTTTTAAACTACCTAGTATAAGTTGCGTGATTTTTTTGAAAAAAAGAGATGCTGGTATGTGCCAAAAGATTTACACAGTGATTAGTAACTTTGGAGGTGACAGGCTGCAAAATTTGGATCTAAATTTGACATTGAGGGTATTCAGGTTGGAAATTTGATTTGTCCTATTATAGAAACAGTGGCAGATCAGAACTGTAATCCCCAACCTGCCTTCTTCCCACCTTCCCCACCCCAAACAGCCAACCAAAAAAAAAATTAGAAAAGAAAACCAAACAGGTAGATTTCAGGTCCATAGGTTGGTTTGAGCCCCTCTGCATTAGGGATTATCTTCCCAGATGAGACAAAACCAAAGTTCAGGGCCCTGTGGTTGTTTCCATAGCACTTATTGTGGGCCAAATTCTGATCTCTGGGCACAACTAATGCTGTGCGCAAGGCAACACAGGATGTTACTTTGGGTGGAGGAGGAGGGTAGAGAGAATACATCTCTCACACACCAGTCAGGGAGCAGAGCCCTTCCACGGCCATCACTGCAACCTTAGGTGGCTTCAGGACTGAAGCAGAGTCTGAGCCACAAGATGTCCCCAGTACAGCTTTTTCCTCAGTGATTCAATGCAGCTGAAGTTCCCCATGTCTTGACCCCCAGGTCTCCTTCCATGGGCCTGCTGCAGAGACTGATGCCTTGCTGAGCTCCATGAAATGGGGGTGTGTAAAGTCTCCCTGCATAGGATCTCCACACCCAGCCTTGCCACATAAAGCTATAGAAGCTCAGGATTGTTCTGCTGCTCCATGCAGAGCATTTGGTCCTGTCAGAAGTGTCACTGCCAAGCCAAGTCTCCTAACCAAATTCCAGCTTGGATAGATGCAGTCTGCCTGCCTAAAATTCCCCCTGCAGTCTTCATTGGTTATATTAAACTCTTCACACCCTGCCATAAGCCATTGTGTAGGTTTGCTCTGTGTTATTAAAAGGCTGCTGCACTCATCCCCAGGGGTAGCCACATTGCCAGTGTGAGTGAAATAGCTTTAAATGCAATACAGGAAATATTGTAGCTTTCAGCACTTATGTGAATCTCTGGTAAATTTCTGTTACTGCTTTTCAGTTGTCTGCCACTTATTTGTACTTTAGGCATTAAAAACAAACAAGCAGATAGAGCAGTAGCATACCGGATACCTTGTCTCATTCATCTGAAGGAAGCGAACTCTGACTTTTCCAAGTAGCTTTTGAGGTGGTGTAACTACTATAAGAAATGTTCATGAGGGAATTCTCTGTAACTTGAAGTCTTTAAAATCATTATCTGAGAACTTCCCTAACCTCTGGATGAGTTCCTGGTCTATTACAGGAGTGGATGAATGAGGCTCTGTGGCCTGTAACGTGCAGGAGGGAAGAACAGATGATCATGGTGGTCCCTTCTTGCCTTAAAATTTGAGACTTGTTGCCTCAGTGATTCCAGCGCTGCAGTCCAAAGAAATTTTTGTATCTGGGAAATGAAGTTTGGCTGATAGAGTACAACACTACACAAGTATTTAAAGAACCACAGATGTAATTCTGCGTAAATCCTGCATGATGCACACAATATTCATGAACACATTTTTGTATGTATTAAGAATACATATTTCCATCACAACAACTTTTACTCTAACCTACCCAGATTGCTAGGAGGGTATATAGTACACTACTTTTATCTTGATGTTTAAATATTTTCTTCTAAGGAACAGAATTATCTCCCCTTTAAATTAAGATATTTATCAATACATCTCGTTTTGTTGAGAAAATTCTTATACTTGGTGTCTTTTGTGACTAGTGTTGTAGGTGAACTTTTTAAAAGAAGTGTGTGTAACATCAAGGAATAGTAACTGCGGGTATGATCAATTACTATTTTTATTTATTTTTTCAGAAGATCACCTTGCTTATGCTTTGTGATTACTGATGAAAGAATAGTATTTCTTTTGGGTCATAGTTAAGATTGTTTAGATATGCTGAAATACTAATGACTGGGCAGCTTCCATACCAAGTCTCTGTGCATCCAGTTCAATGCTGCCATGAGAATTTTAACTGGAACATCAAAATCAACCCCTGTTCAAGGTTGCCAACTCTAGCACATACATCCCCAAAAATCTAGATGTGCATACATACATCTTGTGAGTACACAGGTTCATAAGTACAACTGAGCCATGACCAGCCTGAACTTATCAATTCATGGGTCACCCCAGAACCATCTCAAATTTTGCAAGCCTTTTGGGAATCAGTCTAAAGCTCTTAGTGTCCTCATCCAACCCTGAGGTACACTGGGAAGAATTTTTGGGATAATACTAATGTCACAAACACACACCTTTAGACCAGCCCACAAAAGAAATTTTGGGCTCCATACTACCCAAGAAACAATGGTCCACATAAAACCATGTCAGAACATTGCAAGGCAGATGTCTCATCTTCCATAGATCTGTAAGAAGACTACAGCACACAATGAGACTGTGGAGACCAGACAGAAACTATGGACCACACACTAAGTCAGTGCTCACTTTAATCGTTTGGTGGAAGCATTTCAAAGGCTTACACCAAGCCACTTCCACAGATAACCAGGTCAAAATTAGTGAGCCAGTGAGTGCAGACTGAACATTGCTAATCACCTGTCTTGCCATATGAAAGGTTTCACCTGATAGAAACAAGATATTTGGACCTAAAAGCCCCAGTTTAGTAATGAACTTAAATATTTACTTAAGTATTTGAGTAGCCACAATGAAATACTTGCAAGTCAGGGACTCTATGGGCAGCATAAAATATACAATGTCCTTAACTTTTTATTTCCTTGGTTTTAAGTCCCTGGACTTTGTAAATGATGCAAGAGGAAACTATACTGTTCTCATTTGGCAAACTAAACTTTTTTTTGTTGTTAGTAGTTTTCCAGGGTTTTCTTAATTATTTCCTTTCATGTAGGTAGATGCTGATACAGTTTTTAAAACTTTAAACAAAATGAAATGGATGGGTTACTAAATTATTAAGATAAAGGAGCAAGCAGTGGTAACCAAGATAATAATGGCTCCCCAAAAGCAGCTCTCAGTCAGGTGACACTCATGCCACTGCCTAGACCAGTGTAAGCCCCATATCCATGTAATTGCCAGTTAAATCTCTATTTGAAGGGAGACTTAAGCCTTACCCTATGCAATACAATGAGTTTCAACCTCGGTGTGCATCTTACATCTGCATGTTCCCTATGCAGCCAATTTTACTGCATATGCATGCCCCGCACCCAGGGCCTACATCTCTAGGCCACAATGCCTCTCAGATAAGTTATTGAATCTCTCAGGCCTCAGCTACACCATTTTAAAAAGTATGGCTAATAATAGTGCTTTGCATTTACATAGCACTGTGTCATTTATAGATCTCAAAGCACTTTACAAAGGTAAGCATTATTAAAACAAGTTCACAGTCTGCGTAAGTGCAGGGATTTGAACCAACCTGCATGCCAGGCGCTAATATATAGCAAATAAAACCTGGGCCCACAGCTCCATGGATCAGGTTTCCAGGCCATGCTCTGCTACATGTTTTCTAGGTCACCTTTGACAAATCACTTAACTATGATCCCCAGTTAGCCCTTCTGGAAAACCAGCCAATGCTCCTCCTTCCTCAGCAATGGGGAATTGTTTGTGGGGAAGGTATTTTGCCAGATCCTAGAGATGCCTTTCATTTTTGAGAAGTACCTCAGGTCACTTCTAAGGTCAACAACAAAAATTCTTCTTTGCCATGTTTCTTCCTCCCCGCATCATTCCATAGACAATCACATCTAAGAAATGTGTATGGTTTGAAAACTAGACATTTTACTATTCCAGCCACTGAAAATAGATTCTTGCCTATGTATATCTAGCGATATTTCAAATTTTGTGGTGTCATGTGATGTGGGTACATCTGGAGGGACAAAAGCCATTAGACACTGCTAAAAATTCCAGTTTTCATTTTAAAAATTACTGGATTTTACTCATTTTATACTTCTCCACAATAAAGCATCCCCCCCAACACACACACACTCCAAGTCAACACAAGAAGCCTAGCCCTAGAGTGCCAAATAGGTAGGCCTGTTCCACTTGCATGAAGAGTTCCTTTTAGCCCTTACCTCTGAGGGACATATTATTCTCTATTGGCTGGATGCAGATGAGAAATAATAAACATGATCACACAGACATATAGGGCTAAATTTTAAAAGAACTCCAACCCAGCATAGGGGTGGCTGGAACAGTTTATGCCGATAGCCATTGAACCAAACTGTAAACCCTGTGTATAATCAAAACCACTTCAAGCCTGGGGGTGTCGCATCACCCCTAGTACCCTTAGTTCTAGCAGGTCTCATTGAGGCACTTGAAAATATGTCCACTTCATCCAGAAGGGCTCAGGACTGAGCAGCTCCGACTGAGAATAATGTATGTTGCACACTGAGCTCTCTTTAAAATCTGGCCCATGGTCTTAATCCTGTTCCCACTAGTCATTGGCAAAAACCCTCCCATTGGCATTAGTAGGAAAGAAGCAGGATTGGTCTTGCAACAAAAATTGTTACTAGCTTTGCTTACTGACAATTTTCCTTCAACTATAGCCAGACCTTAAGCTCTAAGTATGTGGAAAAGTCTGTAGTGGTTACGCCATTTTGACCTAAAAGGGAAATAATAAGCCAGACAGAGCCAAAATTTCAAGCTGGGGTCACTAAAAGTATTCTTGAGCTATGTGACCCCATTTGATGAATTTTCTTAAAATGTCACACCAACATTCTCCCTTGCCTCCAGACTAATCCTGACAATTTTCAGGTCAGACTGAATTTCTGAGGCAGGAAAAGAGTTCTGAAGAAACAATTTTAGAGAGAAGTCCATTTACAGCCAGAATCTTGAAGAGACTTTCTATAGATATACATTAGAGATACATAACTAGAGGTTTTCTATGCTGATAGTTTATTATTTTTAGTATGCATCATGTACTATTATATAGCTGTATGTGAACTGCCCTTTAACTAGTGTAATCCTTCTGTCAGGTGGCATTGGCAGCAACAGGGGCTGGGTTCAATTTCTAAGGGTTCCTCTTAACTGGACTAGCTTGAGCTCTACAAGTGTCCCTTTAATACACCACTCACCTGTCTCTCTGCTGCCCCCTTCCCCCACAGCTGGGTGCTTGGGGTCAAAGTCCCAGAATTCATGGGTGCATTCATCTCTCACCCTTATATTCTAGAACACAGTTTATTTTGTCTCATTTATTTATACACCCCTTTAGCCCCCTATAGCACTTTAGGGTGTGTCAGGGCCCCCTACTCACCAACTCTCTAGTCATCAGTGTCCAGTCAACAGCACAGGTCCAGGTATGGGGGAGACAACCCTCAGGATGGATCCCACTAAATATCCCTTTTAGGATTATTTAAAGGTCCACATAAGTAGCTTAGGCCATCTGATGCTCCCTCATGTTTGGAACATGCCCCTCCTAAACAAAGAAACTTCGGGTCTATCCTGGGGTTAAAACAGCCCCACATGCTTAGTGTCTCTTCCTCTGGGGCTTGTCTCTTTCTGTCCAACAGGGGTTTTCAGGGTCCAGGGCAACTCCCTGAACCTGTCCTTTCTCAGCAATACTTCTCTGGTTCCTTCAGAACCAGGGAACTCTGAGGCCTCCAGCAGGAATTTCCAGCAGCTTGCTCTTGCTTCTTTATTCATCTGCTCCTGCTAAGCATCTCTGTTCCATACAGCTCCCTTACACTAGCTAGAAAAGGCCTGCAGAGACCATCCTTCTCTCCCTACAGCTTCCTCCCACTGGTATAAGCTCCTTTCTGAGTGAGAAGCTGCTAGTCCCTCACCAGCTGGGACTGATAGCTAATTAAGTTGGCCCCAGGCGAGCTAAACAGTCCCTACCAGGTGGCAGCTAATTAGTCTGAGCAGCCAGGACCTGTTCCCTCTTAAAGGAGCCAAGCTGCCTGTGACAGTCCACCAGAGAGGACAAAAAGGAAGACAAATGAGCAGTCAAACATGCTGCAGGCCCCTCGTCCTTCTTAGGAGTATTTAGCAAGCTACAGTCCAGCTCAATACCCTTATGCAAATCACTGAAAAGAGTCCAAGCTAGTCATGCAGGACCCTGCCCACCTTCCCTTCAGGGGATTCCGACAAGCTGTGGTGACGTGAGCCGTCCCTGTTGTCAGCCACACTCCTCCATGGGAGCTGTTCTTCTCCCATAGCTGCTACTAAGGGAGCTGGGCCCCCTTCTTTTGATGCTCTTCCTCCTGGTCTGACAGGTCTTGCAGATGTGGCAGCCGTGTCCAGGACTGCTTGAGCCAACAGCAGCTCCTTAACCCATTTCTGTGTGGTGGGGATGTACAACTCCTCCTGCCCCTTCCCAGACAGGCTGGGAGGTCTGCTGAGATGAGTCAGGAGGTGGAGGTGGCACTCCCTCGCCGAGCTGCCCTGCATCACTGGCCCAGGCTGCCTGAACATTTCTCCGCATCCCTCCTAGGGGAGCACACGCCATAGTTTGAAAACCTCTGTGGAGCAGTCACATGCCCCCCAGAACCTTTAAATTGTGTGTCTGCCCCTCCTCAGCTTCCTCTTTCCTTCCTCAGGGCAGGGTGCAGCCTGGAGAGCACGGGAAGAGGTACCATGCAGCCCCACAGTGTTATTACCAGGAGTGGACAAGCCCCAGCACTGGGCTGCAGCCCCTCTCCCCACTGCTGCCCTGCCACAGCCTCCCTGCCCAGTCAGCAGCACTGGGTCTCTGGCAGGGGCTCTTCTATTGGGTTGCGATATGAGTGCCCCAGCCCATTACCTCCTATGCAGGCAGCAGGTCCCAGAGGACAGGCAGGTTTGTGGAGCTGCAGTCAGGGCAGGAAGCGCTAGGACATGCTGAACACTAGCCATGGGCAGGTGTGCGGTGCTGAAGGCAACCAGGACCTTTCTCCCAGAAGTTCTCAATGAGCATCATGCTGTTGCTGATATCTGAACTCTGTTAACATTAAAGTCACCATGGTGGGATTGGCTCCTGGTAAAGTGCTGCTGCTATCCAGACATTGTTAATATCAGGAGTGCGATTAAGCACAATCTAGTGTATGGCGAATACCATCACTGACCCCCTATTGGCTGTGATTTCCAAACCATTATTACATCTGATCCTGTGCTCATTGCCCAGGCATAGCTTCCCAATCTCCTCAGTGGGAGTGTGGCCTGAATCAGGAGTGCAGGATTAGACCCATAGTTCTTTAGCAGGCAATGAAGTGTCCTGTCTCAAACACATTCCACAGGAACAGTAGTTCCATTTTATAAACACTGACACCTGGAATTTATGCTCTTTAGGTTTCGCTTTCATCTGAATTAAACATAATATGACAGAATGTATATTGGAGAGAGATTGTGGGACAGTCAAGGGCACATTTACTGTAAATACACTAATAAAAATATCATCAGGGAAAGCACACCTGGAAAATGTGAGATATGTAAACGAAAGGTCAAAGAAGGGAACCCTTGTGGAATTCAGATGTCTGAGCCCAGGAAAAATAGGGGTTTTTTTTTTCCATTTTCAAAAGGCAGAAAACACATATGTGCCAAAGTGTTTGGCCCAATTTTGGGCATCTCCAACCATGGGCTCTCTGGTAATAAAGGTGGTATTTTCTTATCCAGCCCACACATACCTCATAAAAATTCAGATAGGGATAAATATTCTACTAGTCTGTTTCTCACCAAATATGGGACTTTTTAGGGAGGAACAGAAAACTTTTACAGAAATTGCATTGATTTTTGCAATTTTTAGAAGATTGTGTTTTGCTTCCAAGAGGCTTTAAAGATCCACACACAAAAATAAATCTTGCTACAGAAAAAAAAAAACAGGATTAAAGTGTGTCTGACATATATTGTATGATCTCTTCAGTAAGGAGCAGTCAAATACAATTATGGCTATAGAAGCAGATATTTTACCACTGTCTGCAAGTATAATCGGATAGCGAGCATAGCTGATGTTTCAAAGCAGCATTTCCATGTGTGGTATTTTGTCTGCTTCCACGTTAAACAATATAAGTTAAGTGATTTTATAGACTGGAAGAGAAGTGAGAGTCTCATACTACACCAAAATATACCAAACAAAAATCTCTTCCTACCCTCGCTGACAACTCCCCTTTCACTCTTAGAAATAAAAATTTCTTCTGAAATAAGTGGATTTAGTTTCAGAAAAACAAAATGAAAAGTCCTGATTTACAAGCATGTTAGTGAACAGATGCATTGTACAATGTAATGCAGTTGTCTCAACTAAAATAATAGGTTTCAAGGGGTATATGAGAAAGAGTAGCAATTTAAAGACATGGGGGCAAATAATCCCCTGCTATGCAAAATCAGTCCCACCCAGGGAAATGAACAAACCTTTTCTGAGACTTTGGCGATACCTGGGGAGAAAGGCTTGTGAGTCTGTGGCAAAGAATATAAGAATGGCCATATTGGATCAGACTATCCAGCCCAGTATCCTGTCTTCTGACAGTGGTCAGTGCAGATGCTCCAAAAGGAATGAACAGAACAAGGCAATTATCAAGTGACTCATCCCGTTGTCTAGTCCCAGCTTCTGGCCGTCAGAGGGCAAGGGATACTCAAAGCATAGGGTTGCATCCCTGACCATCTTGGCTAATAGCTGTTGATGGACCTATCCATAAATTTATCAACTTCTTTTTTTAATACAGTTATAGCTTTCATTTTCAGAACATCCCCCTGCAATGAGTTCCATAGGTTGACTGCGTGTTCTGTCAAATACTTCCTTTGGTTTGTTTTAAGCCTGCTGCCTATTAATTTCATTGGGTGACCCCTGGTTCTTGTGTTATATGAAGAGGTAACTAGCACTTCTTTATTCACTTTCTCCACACCATTCATGATTGTATAGACTTCTGTCATATACCCACCCACCCGCAGTCATCTCTTTTTTAAGCTAAATAGGCCCAGTCTTTTCAAACTCTTTTCATAGGGAAGCTATTCCATACCCTTAATCATTGTTGTTGCTCTTTTGTTGTACCTTCTCCATTTCTAATATATCTTTTTTTATATTTTTTTTGAAATGAGGTGACAAGAACTGCATACAGTATTCAAGGTGTGGCACCCATCTTGTAGTAGCTCCATCTAGGTCAGAGGTAGGCAAACTATGACCCATGGGCCACATCCAGCCTGTGGGACCATCTTGCATGGCCTCTGAGCTCCTGGCTGGGGAGGCTACCCCAGGTCCTTCCCCCACAGCCATGCCGCCAAGTGAGCAGTGCTCTGAGCGGTGGGGCTGCGCCCTCCTCCTGGGCAGTGCAGCAGCATGTCTGGCTCCAACTGGGCTGTGCGGCTGCCAGACATGCTGCTCTGAGCAACATGGCAAGGTGACCAGGGCCATGGGATTGGAGAAGAGGCAGAGGATCCTGGGGGGGCTGTCAGGGAACAGAGAACTGGGGGGAGGGGAGTAGCTGGGTAAGCATGGAAGTCCTGGGGGCCTTGTCTGGGGGTGGAGGTGTGGATAGGGGTTGGGACTTTGGGTAGTCAGGGGGCTGGGAGTGGGGAGAGGGGGTTAGATGGGTCAGGAATTCTGAGGGGGGCAGTCAGGGGACAGGGAGAAAGGGGGGTTGGATAGGGGATGGGGTTCCAGGGGGGTGGCTGGGGCAGGGGTCCCAGGAGGGGGCAGTCAGGGGACAAGGAGCGGGGGGTTTGGATGGGTTGGGCATTCTGAGGGGGGCAGTCAGAGGGTGGAAAGTGGGAGGGGGACTGGCTGTTTGGGGAGGCACAGCCTTCCATACCCAGCCCTCTATACAGTTTTGCAACCCCAATGTGACCCTCAGGCCAAAAAGTTTGCCCACCCCAATCTAGATTCTATTTCTCTAGTTTGTTTATAAGAAGATCATGGGAGACAGTATCAAAAGCCTTACTAAAGTCAAGCTATACCACATCTACTACTTTCCCTATCCACAAGGCTTGTTACCCTGACAAATTTTAGAGTAGTAGCTGTGTTAGTCTGTATCTGCAAACAGAATAAGGATTTGTGGTCCAAGTGGGTTCTAGCCCACGAAAGCTTATGCCCAAATAAATTTGTTAGTCTCTAAGGTGCCATGAGTACTCCTCATTCTTATTACACTGACAAAGAACACTATTAGGTTGATTTGACATGATATGTTCTTGACAAATCCCTGTTTACTGTTATTTATCACCTTATCTTCTAGGTGTTTGAAAATGGATTACTTAATTATTTGCTCCATTATCTTTCCAGGTACAGAAGTTAAGCTGACTCATCTGTAATTCCTCGTGTTGTCCCTATTTTCCTTTTTATAAATGGGCACTATATTTGCCCTTGTCTCCCATCTTCTATGACTAAGCTTAACCATCTCTGTCATTTCCACATTTTCTGTTATTGTCTTTCCCCCATCATTGAGTATGGTTTCTTTAAAAAGTTTCCATCTTGTAGGCACTTCACTCTTGTGACTATTCTTTTTAATTTCTGTTTAACTAGCTTCTTCATTTTTGTGGTTCCCCTAATTGAAGTTTAATGCTACTGTGGTGGGCTTCTTTGGTATTTTCCCCTCCCACAGGGAGGTTAAATTTAATTATATAATGGTCGCTATCACCAAATGTTTTAGCTGTATTCACCTCTCTTGGACCAGATCCTGTGCTCCACTCCCGTCCTCTTTGACAAGGGGAAGAAAAATTGCAGAGGCTGAGTTAATGATGACATTTCTTCATTGAATGAAGAAGCTTGGACAGAGGATCCTGGGGGGCTGTCAGGGAACAGAGAACTGGGGGGAGGACTGGAGAACTGCTGAGCTAAGGGCAGACACATTATGCAGTAATCGTGTCACTGGCCTCTCCCCACGAAACCTACAGAGCGTCAACCAGGCAGTGTTTGCAATGAAACTCACTGGCCGTCTCTTTGATTTGCCACATTCCCCCTTTCCGACCTGTGCACCAGCCAGCTTTGGGTTTGTGCTTTTCTTCCATCCTCTTGGCAACAAAGAAACAGAACCTGCTTTACTGGAAGTTGGCAGTTTAGCTAGGATGAGGAGGGTATCCCTTAGCAATTGTGAAAAATGCTATGAACTCTTTCGTTTCCACCTGCACAGCCACCAGATACGTGCAGAGGACAGAACCTCCATTTAAGGGTTCATCCAAAGTTGCAGAAGTTCTATATGTTTTGTTTGTGCTTTTTCAAACATGGCTGTCTCCTTCCCCTAGAAAGTAAGTGTATATATTAGACTCAGTAGGATTAGCTACAATTTAAACAGTAAGAATAAAGAATAAAGGCTAGAATTTACACATACAGACATACAGTACAGTTTAGCCAAGAGCAGAAAAAAAGTCTGCAAATGTTCATTAGAACTCAAAAGTAAATTCAACCATATTTGCAGCTGCTTTGCATTTTCTTTCTGCAAATATTTGAGCATTTCAGCTCTACTAGTGCAAATACTAGTGAAAATTAATTCTATGCTTAAGTAATCAGTGACTTTAGAATAGCATGTTCTATTCTAAGATTAATTCATAATTTGACTGTGTTGCTGAGTAACATATATCCAAATGGAAAACATGCCATGATGTGATTTATGTAACTAACCAAGAACACAGAGCTAAAATATTCAATATTTGGTCACCATTAGTGGAGTAAATACATTTGAAAATGTCCTGAACTACTCGTGAGTATTTCACAGACAGAAAAGGAAATCTGAAAGCCCATCTGCAAACTAGCTTTAACAGTATTGCCAATTCTGGTGATTTTTATCAGGAGTCATGACATTTGTATTTTTCTTAAAGCCCAAGCTCCTGGAGTCATGTGACATTGTGAGCATTTCAGCTTTCATTTTTTTAAAGAAAGAGGAATTTCTAGCTTTCATTGTTATGGAGAAATGCTTGAAAACATGGATCCTAACACTAAAATAAAAATGCAAATAAAAAGACCCCAAAAATGTATTATTTTTAAAATCCTGAGATTTTTAGAAAAAAGACAGTTTCATGATTTTGAGGGCCGATTTTTTAATTCTTGGGGCCGGTAGGTACTGCTTAGACTTAGCTCACAATTTTAGTATTATCTTCACCGCTATGAGGACTAAAATAATTGTTTTAAAATGAAAGCTTAGATTCTAGCACATGGCCATGTGGCAAAAGATAAGTTCCATAGCATCACGGAATACACAGGGCGCTGCTTTGAGTGCACCAATCAGGGTCCCTTCAAAAGAGTACCTGAGACAGTAATCAGCCCTTATCTAGTTAAAATGAGCCCACAATCATTAGATTTTGAATATTTTCCACATTTTGGCACAAACCCCAGCACCATAGCATTGACTAAGTGTTGTGTTAGAACATCTGTCCAAGAACTAAGGCTCCCCCAGACATGCTTTCAGGGAGAAGGAGATGGGTGATATGTCCAAATAATAAACATTAGCTGAATAAGAGCAGCCTAACATGGGAATTTCAGACACTGGTAAGTGAGGGTAGGGTGACCAGATGTCCCAATTTTATAGGGACAGTCCTGATTTTGGGGTCCTTTTCTTATATAGGCTCCTATTACCCCCACCTGCTATCCCGATTTTTCACACTGGCCTTCTGGTCACCCTAACTGGGAGGGATATAAATAAGACCATTTTGATGTCTAAAATAAACTTGAGGGTTACTTTAGATTAAATCAGGTATCTGACAATCTCCAGTTAGGTGTTTCCAGGAGTAATTTTAGAAGTGTCTGATGGGGTGGAATTGGTACGAGAGTTATTTATGGGATAGTAGAGAAGAGGCCAAGGAGGAATCATAGGCACAGTCAGTTCAGATGCAGCAGCCAACTTTTAACTTACACACCCTACTTGGAGAGCAGAGGAAAGGAGTAGCTTCCTTGCTAGTCCAAGTCAAACCTATTTTTCAACTAGATCTGGCTCTGCACACTCCCCTTAGTAACATTTGCACAACTCGAGGTGGATAATTTTGGGGGGCTGCAGGTTTTATAAGGCATAATTCATGGAAACAGGTTGTCTGGAAAAGTTTTTATTTAAATTGTGAGACAACTATATCTGCAGAGAGATGACACTAGAGATTTTTGGGAAGAATGCTAAGTTTTCACTTGGTGAATAAGCATTATTCACGTGTGTGTTCTCTTCACAGCCCTGTTTACTTTTATTTCGCTTTATCCTTCAGGAATTCATGTGAGGTCTGGGATATTGCGCAGAGCTGAGAAAGTAATGCAACGTCACAATGGAAGCAATCTAGAATTTTTTATTTTTACATAGAATCCATAATTCTTCAATGTGTGTAATGGCTGAAAAGCTCTTGTATATGAATAATAAGAGCATAAAGCATTAAGCAGATCTCTATTGGAACCCACTATTAAACTTTTTTATATCAAATTGACTTTTGCAGGCATTTTTCTTGGAATAGAATCCTCCATACAAATCTAATCCATTAACTTCTTTACCTGTTCAAATAGTCTTATGCTGCATAAATTAGCTATTTAAATTAAACTGCTGCTGCTAATCAATTCATATTTTAAGCAAACAGTGGAAGTACAGTTCCTTAGAAGTTCTCTGTAAATCAAAAGTGCTAAAAAAACCCTCTCAACTAAGACTTTTTATACTGAACTCAAATGTCAGTCTGAAATCCTGACACTTTTTATCTACTCAATTGATTTTCAGATGGTTTTTCAGTCCTTAAAAGTATCGGCACTTTCAACCTAAAAACATTTTATAGAGATGTTACTAGCTTTTTCTCTGGTGTTTTTTTTTTTCCAGTTGTGTACAGTATAAACAGATTCTGGACTCTTGCAGTCAGTGAGCCCACTTTGTATATAATCCTGTTTTATTGGGTAATGTTTGTAAACTGGGTGAAACCAGATAAGACCTTGACTATGACTTTTTCCAATCAACAGGGAACTGCCTGGTTAGAGGCTAAGCTTCATATGCTTTTAAAATGTACTACAAAAAACACTGCTTATTGGTCTATCAGACATACTTCCATTAGCAATAAAGGCCTGGTGGCTCCTGCAGGCTTTATTCAGGCAAAACTCTTTGACATCAGAGAGTTTTGCATGAATTAAGGCTGCAGGATCAAGAGCAGGGACTTACATCAATCATTGGGCAAAAGTAGAATGGGTAAGTTAAAAGCTGCTTGTTTCATTTGAACCTACACTCCACGTCATTTAAACTTTCCTTTCCCAGATGTCATGGTATTAAGATTCAGTGGGTAGATAAGCCTGCTGGGAGCTGCCACATCACATCTGAACCTAGATCTGTATCCTAGGTTTTGATTTGAACCTAACTCTATAAAGTACAATCATCAATTGTGTTCAGAGAATAAGGTTGAAATCAGTCTGATATGCAATGATACTAGTACCACCTATTTATCTCTGTCCAAAAGGGTGGTAAAGAAATTCTAGATATAGTCACATTAACAGAATATAAAAACAAGAAACAAAAACCCACAATGCCTAAACAGCACCACAAAGCTGCAATAGGATGCACATTTTTTGTATGAATAGTGATATTTGTAATTTAAAAAAATACTTTTTCAAGATTTGCATTGAATAGGCTTAGTAACATTTTAAAATGATCCCCCATAGTTCTGAAAAGCACTGTGCCTCTCACCCCAACTTCTATTGATTGTAGCCCTGACTAAGCAAAGCATTTAAGCATGAGCAGTCTCCTAGAAGTGAATGGGACCACTCAGGCCTTGAGTTCATTAGCCAGGGCCTTTACTGACTGAGGGTGCTCAGTATTTATAGAATCAGGTCCCCACTGAATAACCCTGCCATTGGCAACATGAAGCATTAAACTTACCTCTCCTACACTGGCTCTAAACCAAAACTCAATAAATGAGATAACACTGCAAGCTCGCTGCATCAGATGCTTCAGAGGGGAACTCCAAGCAGTACCTTGGCTTCAGGGGTTCCTGAACTTGGTCCTGGCATATATTACATCACCACATGCTCATGCTGGTTTTGCATCAGATCGGTTTAGGAGGGAGGCATTAAGTGAATTAGCCCTAATCACTTCTCAATACAACATGGGCAAGAGCAATAGGATTATTCTTCTTCCCACTTTAAGGAGGGGCAGAGAAAAGAAAAACAAAAAGTTACGTGGCCAAGCCATATAACAACTGAGTATCAGTGCTGAGAACAGAACCCGGAAGTCACCTCCCATTCTGTCTGCACTAACCATTCTCCGACTCTACTCCTCATATCATTTATTGCCAATGAAGGTTAACAGCCACGAGTGCTCTTCAAGCCACATGGCTGAATGACAGCTTACATATTTGCTCTTGGGACTTACTGCAACTGGATTACAATTGAAGGATGCCACCTATTCTGATGTATTTAGAAAAATAGGTGCATGCAGTAGAAACAGGCTCATTAATATTAGTATGTCTTTAGTACCCCTAAGGTTTTCCAAAAATTCTTTCATCTATGAAGTATATTGGACAGATTCTCAGTAGCTGAGTATCTAGCCCAATGTTTCTAAGAATCCAGTGGATACATTACTTTAAATTAAAAGAAGTTCACACACACACACCCCTTATCATTGCATAGGTTAGCTCCAAAAGACACCACTGGGTTTCAAAGACTGTTCTTTTTTTTAAGTGCCTTCAACATATTTCATCTGTTTTGTCAGTCAAATCTCTGTAATGTTTTAAATCCTACAGAAAATTGCAGCCTCATGAGAATAAGAAAACAATGGGGTCTAAATTAAAGTTAAACCATATCATGACTTCATTAGTATAGCAATGGATTTTTTTTAAGCCACTAGCCATCCATGTGTTGCACATTTGGGAAGTTTCAGGCCTCAAAAGAGACCTTTGTCCTCGGGGGCTGGGCCAGGAAAGTGGTCTGTTATTTTTTTGCTTTACATTTGACTTACCTGGAGTTGAAAAAACAAAAATGGGTTCATAGTTGATCTTGCCCGGCCCAGCCTCTTCGTTCTCACAGCAACCAATCATTACATAATGCGGGACAGAAAGTTACTGGCTAGCTCTCAACCTTTCACACAGCAGATTTTTTTTTGTGCTTTGATAAAGTTATTACATTTATAAAAATATATAAGTTTCATACCTGGCATTCAGAGTTCATAGTGACTTGACATCACCACGGACTTTGACTAGGAACCTAACACAAACAGTAAAGGCTTTTAAGAGAGCCAAACAGCTACCTTAGGCTCACACAAACTGGAGAACATGTGGTACAGAACTGAGGAAATAGCCTGCATGGGAAAGAAAACCACATCCATAGGCCCCATCCTAACTCAACTGGTACTGCTCTAATGTTTAAAGTTAAGCAGGTGCATGAATGTTTGCAGGATCAGGGCATTAAGAGCCCCTCCTCAGTTACTGCTGATAACTTTGAATTAGGCTGAAGCTTTTCTGATTTACGATGCAAATACAATTCAGAGAGAGCAGCAGACTCTTCTAGGCCTTAAAGCAGGCATTATTATGCCAAGGGAAACTCCCAGAATTCTTGCTCTAAAAGGACTACAGCTCCCAGCATGCCATAGATAGAGCTTGCTGTTAATCCCTTTCACTTATTTACAGCTATTATAGTTGGGATAATTAACTAGTGTTTGCAGTAATTGTATAAACTCATTAGGTGTGAAGCATGTCCAGAGGGGCAACCAAAAAAAGAAAAATCCAGTTCTTCTTGGGCCCAGTATTACAGCTGAACCAGTTTAAGAAAGCAGAAGGGAAGTGCAGGGAGGTAGTAGCAGTTATTCTTAAACACACATTTCTATTTCAGCACAAGGTCTGGCAGTGGTTTTGCCAAGAAAATCATAGAAAAGACCAACTCCACATAGGTGTGCGCACAGGGTGGGCCCAGGCACACCCTAATATCTCCCCAAAAAAGTGGCTTTCAATGCAGAGTGCGGTGCCTTTAAAAAAATAAATAAAATGCCCTGGGTGCACACCCTAATGAAATGTGCGGCACACGCCTATGCGACTCCATGTTTATGAAGAAACATTGTTGGCCAAACAAAACTCTTTTTAAACAAATTGGGATAGTTGGCTCCTGTAGGCATCAGTTAAGGAAAGACGATCATATGGTTAAGGCACTGCAGTAGGATGTAGGAGAGTTGTTTTCAACTCCTGGCTCTGCACAGACTTTGTGTGGCTATGGGCAAGTTACTTAACCTCTCTGGCCTAAAGGCAGTTTAGGCACCTAATTCCCATTGAAATCAATGGTCATTAGACCTCTGGGGATCTGGGCCTGTCTTGGTTCCTATCTGGAAAAGGAGGATGATAACTCCCCATCCCACTGGGATGATGTGAGGAAAAAAATCATTAATGTATGTGAGTTAATGAGTTACTATGGTGATGGAGGTCATATAAATACCTAACAACATGTCCTGGGGAAAAAATGCACTATGTTATTTTCAGCATGGCATATTAACCTGTAGTGTAACTCTAGGCCCTGTCCTATCTCTAAGTCACTATCAAATCTTGGCAATATTCCTGGACAGGAGAATAAGCAGCACACAATTTGAGCTTTCATATATTTTCCCCCCACTGTTGGCATAGCTTAGACTTGCCTCCAGGTAAAAAAATATTTTTTTTACATTTCACTGAACAAATATGGATTTAATTTAGGAGGAAAAGATTCTCACAGATTCAAACATCTTTTTCTGAAATCAAAAAACATTTGGGGAAAAAGTGGTTGTGAGGCTCATATACCTAGAGCTCCACTGTGTTCATCCATCCCTATGATACATGTCTTTAGCAAACTTAACGTAATGAAAATGAGGTCATGTGTGTATTGGGCCCCTGTATCACTTATGCAACAGATCTATACAATTAAAAATGTTAATGATACACCATACAATTTTCATAACATAGGTTTTAAAATGCTGTCCTTTACTGAGAGGAAATATTCCTCAAAGCAAACTTAACTGATACTATATACTTCTACCCAACCATCTGTTTCCTTGGTGTACTACAAAAGCCCTATATGATGTTTCCTAAATATCTAATTCTCTTTATGTTTTGTCAGAGACAGTTCAGCAACTCTGAAAATGAACAGAGGAGCGATAGAGTGACCTGCAACATACGGCCTAAGTGTTTGCACTGAGGAAAACAATAGCATTGTGTATGAATAATATATAATGCATACTGCCCTGGAGGCTCATTCCTCCATCCTCCAAGTCCTTCTACTTGAGACAGTATTCAACCATCTGCTGCAAAGTGAAGTGCTGCAATTTATGGCAGTTGTGCCAGCAAACCAGATTCATCACATTGAACCAGCAAACCAGATTCATCACATTGCACATGCGTTAACCGCCTTCCTGCTATGGTCAGTTTTCATGTGCCCAAGTCTGCTGACTCCTTATCTTCTGTTGCTGGCGCCTTTGCAAGCTTCTTGATTGATGAGACAAGGGACAGACTCTGGATCTTTACATGCTAAAATGAGAATCAGTCTCAATCTCTCCTGCTGCTTCTCACAACCAAAGAGAGAGAACAGCAATCGCAGAAGACCAATGAATACTTTTCGCTCCTGCATTGCATCAAAATGCTACAAGGGGCACTGAAAAAAATAAAGCAGTAGAGAACATGAATCTGTAATACTGTAAATGATAACCCTGAGATACTCTAGGAGCAACCCTGAGAGACTGCAACAAATGAGGAAAGTAATGTGATCCTTAACGAGGACAACACAAGTCCATTACAGACAAAGTAGGTGGAGAGAGAAGACTTGCATGTGGTGCCTGTATCGGTTCAAGAATCATTCTTTGGTGTGCAGTGAATCCTTTGTAATGGTTCCAATCAGAGCAAAGCTCATCTGCTAAGGACCAGTTAGAGCCACCACCCATTTTAAAGGGAATAACTAAAATACACAAAAATTAAAACTTCCAGTACAGGTGGCACCCGAATCTACCACTCCAGGCAGAAGGCCAAAGCCAAAGCCTGAGCCCCATTGCCCCAGGTACAGGGGGCAAATCCAAAGGGTTTCGGCCCTGGGCAGAGAGCCCGTAACCTGAGCCTCACTGCCCAGGGTTAAAGCCCATGGACTTTGGCCCCTGAGGTGGGGCTCAGGCTCCAGCCCTGAACCCAGAAAGTCTTGTGCCAGCCCTGGAAACCCCACTAAAATGGGGTCAAAACTCACTTTGGGGTCGCAACCCACAATTTGAAAACTGCTGGGCTAATTCATCATCCTTCTTCTATCTTCTTTATCCTAACTGGTCATACACCAACATCTTGTACAATTGACGCAGCTAACAAAGTGTCAAATTCTCCACTTTTCCTATCATGCAGAGTAATGCCATTAGACTTCAAATCCATCAGTCCCAGGGAATTACTTTGCACTTACATAGTTGCACCACTGCAGAATCTGGTTCATGCTTCCAAAGATGCTTATCATTTTCCAGGAGAAAGAAAAATATTTCAGGAAGCTTGAATAAGAAAGACGCTTCTTCCCCGCGGCCCCTTTTTAAATATAAACAAAAGCATCACAGAAATCTAAGATCCAGAAGTGTGCTTTCTCTTCTAATTTACAGCGAGTAACCCCATTCAACAGTGGGACACAGAGCACAAATAGCAATAGAGCAGAGTCCATAGGCTTCAAAAGAACTACAACGATTTTGATTTTTAGTAATGGTCTTGTCAGTCTAGCAGGAAAAGCTATAATATGATCCAGTGATTGGAAGCTGAAGCTAGACAAATTTGTATTGGAAATAAGGTGTACATTTTGAATAATGAGGATAATTAACTATCGGAACAATTTATCAAGGGTTGTGGTGGATTCTCCATCACTAACAATTTTCAGATCAGGAACAGATCTGTTCTTTTCTAAAAGATCTGTTCACAGAATGTCCCCCAAAACATTCATTGGTCTGTGTAATACAGGTCAGACTAGATGATCACTGTGGTCCCTTCTGGCCCTTCTCCCTTCTTCTATCAGCTTATTAAGCTGATAGAAGAAAACTCACCTATTTTTATACTAAACAGTAGAGCTCAAATATCATATTAAAAACATGAACTTCAATAGCCAGTTTCTGGCTTGCCCTTCCGTGTACATGAGAACAGAAGTGCCCAATAGGGGGCCTGAAGGTTGCAAGGATTGCATCTCTAGTCTGGCTCCCCACAGCACATGAAAGGTGACATTGTAAGAGATATGTTGCAAATCTTTCACACCCTGAGCTATGGAGGAGCAGTTTGGGGTAGGTTGTAGCAGTCTTGGATGCTTTCATACGGACACTGCCTCATTTGCGTCATTCCTTCCTGTATGCATATTGCTCCTCCTCTTGGTAGGAACAGTTTGCACAAGTAGCTGTGTGGAGATATACAGGGACCCACAGCCATAATAATATTTCAAGTGCAGCATTTGGTTTTACCAGTGCAGGATAAAACTCAGAATTTGATCTCCAATGTTTTCCCTCCTATCAGAGAAGAAATTTAAAAGATTAGGATTACACTGTTTAGGAAGTAAGGCCCAGATCCTTTAAGGTACTTAGGCACCTAACTCCTATTAAAATCAACAAGAGACAGACAGACCTAAATACCTTTGAAGATCTGGGCCAAGATGGCAAATAAGAGGGGCCATGATAGGGGACGAGAAGAACACTGTAAAGAAAGTCACTTGAGATCTCCTATTGAACCTCTTTCATAATGCTAGACCCAAGGGCAGTGCTTAATTGGTGTTGAGGTTTGCCAGGGCTGAGCCTCGACACCTCTAAGCTTGGTAGTTCATAGCCCCAACACCTCTGGGCTTGCTGCATCAGTTACACATCACTCAGCTGCCAGAGGAACTTCCCAAGCCCCGGCACCTAATTGCTTGAGCCCTGGCACCTCTTTCATTACAAATTAAGTACTGCCCAAAGGACACCCACTGAAGTGGAAAGACCACAAATGTAAAGCTAATAAAGGATTTTTAAAAACCAACACATGCAATTAATCCTGATGAATTCTGGCAGCATTCACAAAAAGGAATCAACATTTACCTACCTGAGCCATAGCCCAGTGAAGTTTGTGGAAAGACTCCCTTTGGCCTTAGTGGAGTTTGCGTCTGGCCCTATAGGAACAACAACATGCAGAATTACAGCAGATGAGATTCAAATGTATTAGGGATATAACTCTCCTGCATCAAGGCACAAGGCAGTCACACTGAGTGCTCAGAATTAGGAATCTACTTCCTCTATGGGAAAGTTCCTGCCTGGGTGGAATTTCTTGCATCTTTCTTTAAAAATGTAGGGTGAAATCCTAGTTCCAGTTAAACTAGTGGAAGTTTTGCCGTTTGCCTCAATGGGCCCAGGATTGCACCCTTCTACTTGCCACTGTTGGTGACAATATATTGGACTAGAAGGACCATTGCTCTGACCCAGCATGGTAATTCCCATGTTCTTTAAATACACTAGCGAGAACCCCAAACAAATGCAACACAAGGTTCCATTTTGTTTATTTCATGATGTGATTCCTTTGTATTACCATGGTGCCTAGGAACTCCAGCCATGGATCAGTACCCCATTGTGCTAGGATCCAAGATTTGAAGATACTTTCATGCTATCATCTAATTCCTACATAATCGTGGATAGAGATGGCCAAACTCTGTCTTGACATATATCCCATGAAAAGGTGTAAGATGGGAGAATTTTGCCCCAAATTTTACAAACAAAATAAGAATATCAGGGAATAATCTGACTAATCTGGAAAACTGAATTCGGTGAGGGTCACTGTGGGCAAAATTTGGCCCCATATGGGCTGTTCCTTGGCCTTTGAGGAAAGTCAAGCATAGGCACCAACTCCGTGAGTTCTCTGGGGCTGGAAAGTTGGCACCTGAGAAGTCAAGTGCCATTGAGAAGAAAAGTCAGGAAAGTAACTGAAATATTTCTCTGATGGGTTGTATTACTGAGGAACAACCTAGCCTAAATTCTCAGTTACTGAGGGCTTGGCTATACTTGCAGCTGTAGAGCACTTTGGGTTAAACCAGCCTTCGGAGAGCGCACTAGGGAAAGCGCTCCAGTCTGTCCACACTGTCAGCTGCAAGCACTCTGGTGTGGCCACATTTGTGGCACTTGCAGCAGCATTGGGAGTGGTGCATTATGGGCAGCTATCCCAGCATTCAAGTTTCTGCAACATGCTTTTCAAACGAGGGCATGGGGTGGAGTGTGTTGTGTGTAAGCGGAGGGAGAGAGAGAGTGGATTTTTGGAGTGCTGAGAGTGTGTCAGCACACTGTCTTGTAAGTTCAGTTCCCCGTTGCCCTCCTGCCTCTCACTCACTCACTCAGTAAAGTTTGCTTTGTTGCTTTGCCCTGTTGCAGATAAACTGCCGTTGTCTGAAATGGAGCTCTTAACAGGCACTTCCGTATTCCTGCAGCCGAGGTCAAAACAAAGGGAAGAGGGGCCACTTGACTTAAGGAGGTCAATCGGAGCACAGTAACGTTACTACCCATTTACACTGGAGCTGCAGCGTCTCACCCAATACGCAACAACTGTTAATCCTCTTGGGGAGGTGGAGCACTCCAGCCAGGGAGTCAGAGCACTCTGTGTGCCTTGCCAGTGTGGAAGGGTAGTAAGGTAGAGGACTCTGGGAGGCTTTAGTGCAGTAAAAAGTGCCAGTGTAGCCAAGCCCTGAGGGACAATCTACACTCATTGCCATATTTGCTTTCCACAAGCTACTCTTAATATAACCGTTTATGGAGTGATGTACCCAAATATTTGAATGCTAATATCTAAACTATTTGATTTAAAATCATGGTACATGATCTGCAATATCCTAAATTTAGGTTAATAAATTTAATGATATAGTTTAGATATTAGCATTTATCATTTAATCTAAACTATATAATTAAATTTATTAACCTAAATTTAGGATATTGCAGATCATGTACCATGATTTTAAATCAAATTTTGTCCTTTTGCCTAATTTAAGCATTATACCAGATGTACAAATGTTCTATCCTTCACCTGTGTATTAGATAACAAACAGATTTAATTTTTTTTATTAAAGCTAGTGTTAATTACCTGACATAGCCCATCCTTCACAAAAATGGACTTGGTGATCTATTAACGTTGAGCCTCCTAATTACATTTTAGCCATGACCTAATTAACATTCTAATATGGGAAGAACACTTTACTTCTGGTGCTTATCCAGCCTTCAATACACAGCTCTCTTGGTTACAGACAAGATATTTGACTTGAACTTAAAGCAGTGCAACCCCCAGATGTGGAAGCAGTTATACTAGTATAAGCATGCTTGTCGCAGTATATCTTATTCACTTCCAGGAAGGGAAATAAATTACCCCAGGATAAGGCATCTTTATACCACTATAACTACATCCACACTATGGGTTGTACCAGTATAACTATGTGTTTAAAAAAATATCAGACCCTAACCAAAACAGCTATATCAGTACAAAGAGCTGTGTTTAGAGCAGACCGGGTATAGTTCTAAACTTCTTATCTGGTTGGTGCCTAAAGTGTATGTGAAACTCAAGGAGATAGTAGGGAAGTGGCCCAAGAGGTACTTACAGGGCCTTTCCAACATACACTTGAAAGTAATGTTTTACCAGTAATTCCACAGCTTGTCTTTGTTTTTACCATCAGGCAGTAGAAAACCTTCCCAATGCAGCAGCTTAAACCAGCTCTCAGCTATTGCACTGGTGTAACTAAGAGCAGAAAATGGGTGGTCCTGTGTAAAAGTAGTCAGTGAAATAAACTGTGTTTCCTTTCAGTGTGCAAACCAGTCAAAAGAAAAATAACTTGCGCCAGGGACTTAAGCACTTTACCAAAAAGTCAACTTACCAAATGTATTGTCAACTTCTTTACAGACCTTTCATGTGAGAAAAAGGAGTCTGGGGTTTGCTAGCATGAGTAAAAAGATTCAGAGAATAAGTCAATACACAGCACATATTTACTCTGTGTTGTAAACAATTCCTTCCAAAATTAAAATTATTCTAGGCAAGTAGTTCAATTACCCTAAACATCAAGGCCATTAATCTTTGCTTTAAATATCTCTGTATGCTGCTTGAGACACTGTTTTCATTCAGAACTTGTTTACATAGCCAAATATACTTCAGGCTGTCTGTTTACAAATAACATGAGCACATCAGTCACGCCTCTTAACCTGGTAACTGGAGTGAACCTGGGGAGAGTGCAGTGTCGGGGACTGGCTCTTTGGACTCTGATCTGTCTCCACGTGACCCAATGGGGAATGTTCTGGTTTGGCTGATAATTTGGGGCTTGATCGCTTCCTACCACAGAAAAACCCAGAGGGAAGGAAGAGGGGCTAGAAAGCACAGTGAGGTTCACCTCACCAGAATTCTTGGTTCCACTTCCCTCAGGTGGGAGAGGTTTTGAGGCTGGTAAAGCTGACAGCTGCTTCCTTAGCCCAGAGAAAGGAGTCAACCATGTGGAAGTGTCCCTATGGTACTCTACTGGCCCACGCCTAGCCCAGCTGAATGGTCCAGGAGTCTTACTGCCATTGGCAGACTCCTCCCATAGCTGTGCAGCAGGAACTTCAGGGGAGAGTCCCCAGAAGTTAGAATGCTAGGGCAATATTAACTCCATGGTAGGGTGACCAGACAGCAAGTGTGAAAAATCAGGATGGGGATGGGGAGTGGGATGATAATAGGAACCTATATAAAAAAAATCCAAAAATTGGGACTGTCCCTATAAAATTGGGACATCTGGTCACTCTACTCCATGGCGGCATTGGCTCAAGTATCTTCTGGGATGAGACAGCCAAGGAGCATGCTGTGGAAAGAAGCTGATCCTCAGTTCCACCTCAACCCACAAATCTCATGGCTTCTGAACACTGTGGTGCCCCTGAGGAGGGATGTACATGGGGGAACAGGAAGCAAGGAGGGGTAGTACAAAATCCCAGAATGGTGGACATCTACACACACACACATACAGAGAGAGAGAGAGAGGGAGAGAGAGAGAGAGAGCATCCTCCAGAGTGAATGGCCCGGCCTTTGGTTATGGGGTTTTTGTTGTAAGCATAAGGTTGCCACACACTGTTTTGTGATGAGTGCATTCATTCACAGCATCAATACCGGGAGATTGTGTTGTCGGGAGTGTATTTATTTGAATAAAATAGCTGGGATACGCAGAAAGAGAAAGCTCCTTGGATTTTTGTTTTTCTCTTTAAGCCAAAAACATCCTCTACCTATGAACACATGAACTGTCATCATTTATATTGCAGTAGACTTCCTAGCCACATTCCCTCTTGCAGACCCCGAGGGTAGATTCCATCCCTTATTAAAGGGGCACTTTCCAAGACCAGCAATGAGAATAATGTAGAGTATAATGATATAGCCAATGCCTGATTTTCTCCCTCACAACTCTGAATAAAGAGAAAAGGTAGAACAACCATCCTCAAATAATGTCTTTATGGCATGTGAAAAATAGTCATTTGTTCACCACTTACACCAAAGATATAAAATATATGCAGTCTTGTTGTAGTCCTACAGGTCCCAGAGTATTGGAGAATCAAGGTGGGCGAGATAATATACGTTATTGGACAAACTTCTGCTGGAAAGAAAGTGAAACAAGCTTCAGGTCCCAGAAGAAAAGCTCAGTGTAGCTTGAAAGCTTGTCTGTCTCACCAACAGAAGTTGGTCCAATAAAAGATATTACCTCACCCACTCTGTCTTTCAAATATATAATTGAAATATACATTGTTTCTGTAAATCCTAGATTTATAACTAACCATTAGTTATCTCCGAATCTTCTACATGAACATAGTGTAATAATACAATCACAATCTATTTATTCTTTAATGCACCGGTTCTACCTTTTACATTTTCCCAGCATTATAATGAGCTGCTGGCTGCGAATATACTGAAAATAGATCTTGTCATTGTTTTACAACCTAGCTCCCCCTTGCAATTATAAACTAGTAACACAGGGGAGTCAAAATCGACAGAGATACAGTGTTCTGCATCACACGCACAGGCATCGTCTCAGCCACTCAGAGTGGAGCAAAGGTGTACAGTTGTTAACGTCAGTAATTTTCAGTGACTGAAATATGCAAATCTCTGTATTCTGACTGGCCACTGCTCTCAGTACTCCCCCATCCAGATCATGTGGTGTTCTACACTGTTTCGGCTTTTCCTGTAGTTTAAATACAAACTATTAGAATCTAATTATTGCTGAAAATATATAATTAGACTAATCATATTGTTTATTTTATTAATATAATAATAACGACTTTGCTTCCTGTTTGCTCAGCACACCATCCTGGGCTTGCAAACACCTCTTCACTCATCCTTGGAGTTTATTTAACCCGGAATACAGATATAGCTTTATAAACAGGAAGCAAACACACACACACACACATACACCCTCCAGATCATGTCTTCGACTGGCCATATTTGCAAGTTACATCCAGGCACTCCCCTCCCAGGAACATTTTGCAAGATGAGTAACCCATACGGAAATAAGACAGATCGAGGTAAAGGTGTGAAAAAAAAAGTTGCTTTAATGAAACCCTACGTTAGTTCTGAGGGAAAAATGCACAGGAAGCCAAAAGTAGAAGTTGTAAAAATGACTGACAAATCAAGATCGGTTACATCATTGGTCTCAAGTAGAGCTAGTCAACATTTCGCGCAGGGAAAGGGGGTGTGAGAGAGAAAGAAAACGACCTTTAAACGCGATTTTCGTTCATGAAAAATAGTCTATATTGTCGATTTTTTTATGAGACAATCGTGCTTTTTTACTATTCTTCAACCTTATTAAAGTGTTTCACACTCCGAAACTGGGTTTTCAGCAAATTTATAACGATTTCGAGAATGTTTTCATTTAAAAACATCATGAAAATAGAAAGACAAACCAGAGTCCGTTTCAGACACTTCAGAAGTCAGCAACTTTCTTTTTTTGAAAGTGAAAATGCGGTTTTATTATTCTACCAGCTCTAGTCTCGAGCTCTGACCTTATTGCAGGAGCAGGCGCTGGACACTTTCCGGAATTCTTGTCCCTGTAACCAAGTGATTTGCTCATTTGTGTTACCAGTGGTCCAAGAGCCAGATCCGTCAGTCCTGACAAAGGAAAATCCCCCACTCACCTTGCTGGGGGTTGTGCCTAACGGCGGTCGATTCACACATTAAATGGGATACATACTTGTCCTCCTTACTAGGGACACGGAGTTATCTGGAATTCGAATTACTCTAGACAGATCCACAGCAGAGCCTTTAAACACCGACCGCAGTTTCTTCTCGTGAAACTAAGCGCTAATCCTGGGAGTTTTCCCCACTAACTTTTTTTTTTCGGTGGGGGGAGGCTAAGTAAACCCTTTGTGTTCATTTCTGTAGTCTGCTCTAAAAGTACAGTGGGTGGAATAGAAGCCAACAATAAGACTTTCGCGTGAATGAGGAGAATTTGACCAAAGACTTGCAAACCATGCATTGTAACCCACTTCCTCTCTTCCAAGGGATACACCCCAGCCATGTATTTATTGTCTACACCAGGACTGTCTCGGACTGGGTGGCAGATCTGAGCCCATGTAGCCACTGACGCTTTAAAAGCTCCTACACTCTAATCTGGATCTATGCTGGTTATGTGATATCTATGTAGCTCCTGAATCTAGTAAGAGATATGTGCAACCCACCCAGATCCCAAGCCCGACCCCAGATGTACAGTACCTTCCCTCTTAACTTGTGTACATTTGACTTTAAACATTAACTTTAATACGTTTTCACCTGTCTCCCACGACTGATCTTACCTCGTCCACCTTGTCTCTCACATGGCTGAGCTGGAAGACACTTTGTAATATTTACAGAGCACTTTGCAAAGGCAGGTTAGTATATAAATATTATAAGTGTTCACCAGTGTAACTGTATGGTTGTAACATTATTACTCCAATAGGGAGAGTTTAATTTCGCTTACTACTAAATAACAAGAAGTCAAAGCAGACTCAGAAATAGAAGGAACCCATAAATAAGATCAGGGAACACGTTACTGTTAATAAAAAGGGGAGGGGGCGGAGGGTAAAATACCCCTTCGAGTCACGCCCAGGACGTAGGGGCGTTTTGCAAATGATCACCACACACACGTTTCTAAGCTAACGAGGAAAAGCTGCAGGGCTGTTTGAACGCCCCGAGTCTGCGCCTGGAAAGCTGCCTGCTTCGGCCCTGTCCCCAGCCCTGCCCCGCCGAGCTCTGTGCTCTGGTCCCCAGCTCGCCGCCGTTCCCAGCCCTTGCTCCGGAGCTGTCGGTCACACTGCGGCCCAGGCTGGCTTCTCCACCAGGCTGACAAGCGCACCTCGCCGCCGCCTGCCCTAAGCGCCCGGGCGGGTCCTGCTGCTTTCGAAAGCTGTAAGGCTGGGAGTGTCAGGGCCCGAGCTACTCCGCACGGGCGACTCTGCTTTTTTCCCCCTCCCCTTTCCTGGGGATCGGTTAGTTAACTGGGTTACTAATTACTCACTTAATTGGGAGAGGCTGGCGACACATTTAAAATCGATCAATCAATGTTGGCTGGAGGAGGTCAGCCGCGGCAGCCACCCCTCGCCCTGATCTCCTCCATCCATGACGCCCAGCAGAGCGTGAGACGCAGGGCCACGGTGTTCCCAAGAGCAGACAGCATCGCTCCCTGCAGCGCAGGGGGGACTGCGGCCGCCTGCCGTGAGCGGAATTGTAGCGATGATCGGAGCCCTTCAAAGCCCCGCACCCCATCTCTGGGAAACGGCTTCCTCTGACCAGCCCGCTGCAAATGATCCGTGTTCTCCAGGCACCCATTTGAGCCACGGATCCTGCAGAGCCGGGCTCTGCGACACCTGATCGGCGGGCAGCAGGGCACCCTTGTAATGCCAGACTGTCCAAAAGAAATCAGCTAATTCAATCCGCTAATAAACCCATTGAACGTCTCGCGCGGTCGGCGGAGGCGCTCTCAGTTTCAAGAGCAGCAGGCTCCGGCTCCTGACCTGTTTTGCTCTGTCCCCAGATTTCAAGTAAAAGCTGGGGTGAAATGAATATGAACAGGATCCCCCCTTCCCTTCGTACCCACTCCGGAAGGCAGCGAAAGGCCGGGTGGGTCCCGCCGGGGACGGTCTCTGCCTGTCTCATCAGCTGGGAATCAAACACTCGGACTGACTGGCTGATTTATTTTCCCATCAACAACGTAGAGACCTTTGAACAGATTAGACGGCATCGGATACTGCCAACATATTCCACCCCTCCAGGGAAGGGTGCTTCGAAGTACAGTGCGCACAGAATTGCCCACGCCGAAATAGTTCATGGTTGTTGTGTACAGCACACCCTCGGGGACGAAAGGGGCTGCCTGGCGCGCTAGGATGCCCGCAGTCCCGTCCCGCCCAGGTGGGCAGGAAGACACGAAGATGCTTTAAGGTCTTCAGAACAAATGTTCTCTTTGCTCTCTCGGCCAGACCAGCCGTTTGTTTCCTGCGGTGGTTTTGTTTTTTGAAGGACAATTGCATGTTTCCGCAGCGACGCTATGATTTGATCACTCCATGGAGGAAGAAAAAGGACGTTCTGTGTTCATACGGGCAGGATCCCACGTTATCCTGCTCAACAGTTAACAAAATAGTTCCCGTAACATAGCCCGGGCATGGAATCGCTGATTCTCTATATTACATGCACGAGGTGAAATTCTAAGATTCTCGCAGCCCGTGACATTTACGAGTCGAGAGTGGACTAGGGCCGGGGGGAGCTATAATTCACTGAAATGCGTTCAGCAGAGCCAACTCCTCGCTTCGAGCTTTACCACTGAAACACCTCGTTGGTTTGCAAGCTCGCTTCGTCCTTTCAATATTCCGCCCCGGTGGAATTAACAGCTGGCGGAGCTCCCCGGGCGGGCTCCGTTGATTTCAGAGGAGTTAAACTGATGGACACCCGCTGAGAACGGGGGCAGAGTGGTCTGTAACTGACAGCTCCAAGAGTCGGAGGAGCAGAGGGCAGGGTGTGGGCACAGGCCACCTGGATGGAGGCATCATAAAAAATCCCTAGCGCGCGACCCTTCCCCCTCCCGCCCCCGCCGACACCTCTAATTCCCATGGCTCGTCTTAATGGGGAGGGGGGACTCAGACAAGCCAAAATCCTTTACCAGCCCATAAAGCTATTCTCTTACAACGAGCGAACCTAGGACCTATGGTGTCTCCATCCGCCCATTTACCTAAGACACCCTATTTCCTAAACATGATAATCAGCCCCAGGCTCTTCTCTTTTAATGCACTATGACGGGTTAGTCTCGGGGGTGAGGGGTCCTAGCTGAGATTTCCTGAATAGTTTTCTCTCTCCTTATTTTGAATAATCGCTTCTGTTGCCCGAAAAAGATTCACCCGACAGAGCAGCACCCTAAATTGTGAGCGCTCTGTGCACCTACTACCATATAAGGCGGACTGCATTTGGAGACAGATGCTCCAGGGAGCATTTCCGAAATTGTTAGACGCAGGTTGCCACAGACAGCAGAGAGCGCCGGTCTGCGATCTACAGACTGTGGGCCCGAGCCTGCAGTACCAGCCCCTAGATTTAGGCTAAAACAAATAGCAGCGTGTGTAAAGTATCATCGTGTTACCAGCAACTGATTTATTTTTTTATTTTATTTACAAAAACCTTCCACTTGCCGCACCGTGTTAAAATCATGCGGGTAAATTCGATGGAGAATTCGTGGACTCGAACGTGCGTTTGGGAATCACTGAATGCGACCTCCAGAGTTTAAAGAATGGGTGATTCGATACATGACAGGAGACAATCAACTACAGAGTCACTCTGCTTTTGTGACGTATATCTGTCGCACATTCTACTGGGCTGTATCTGTGTGTAACTAGTTCTCCGCAGCTTCGAGGGACCCGTTTGCATCGTTTGGTTCACAGTGGTTCACTGCAGATTTCTCTTGCTCGGTACTTCTCCTACTAAATGTATAGAGCACTAGAGAAAAACTCGTGCCACAAGTCTCCCTCGTCTTATTTACGGATACTAACACGGCAGCTAATCTTAAACCTAGAGAAAAACTGTTATCAAGAGAACTTTCTTTGATGTAAATGTTAATGTGAATATTTACATACTGAATTAATGCATCTTCAGTATATGTTACATGGTTTTGATTTTGTTTGTCTTAATATTTACCGGGTACAAGAAAAAAATACCACCCACTTAAAAACTTTTAAACCGCCCAATTTCTCATTAGGGGAAGTATGGTGGGATCGGACATTATATGAGACTTAGGCAACACACAATAATATGGCATACAGGAAATTAGTGTTGGTTTTATGTAGGCAGTCCAGATAAGGATTTGCTCATTATTACACCAAATAATTTATTATACATTTTGTGCCATATAGGGAAAATTGTCAGTTTCGAAAGTTTGTATATTTTAAATTATTGGGTGGTCTTTTAAAAAGTAACACGATAGCTAGGCTATCCACTTTCCCATATTACCACACCCACATTAAGAAACTCTTTTCGCCTCTAATTTAAGTCAAAACATCATTTAACATATTTATTATGCATATTTACTCCCTTTAAAATAGAAGGCAGTGCATGAGGTCTCTCTTTTTACTTGCTAACAGGAGCTCTACAAAAAGCAATCGGTGAAATATGTATAAAAAGCCATTTGTGAAATATACTAAGTATGGACTCGCACCTTCCCAAGATGAGGGAAGTGGGACCGAATCAAGATTTAAGGACTGTGCCCCTTAGATCCGCGCTACTCTGCGGGTGAGAATTTACTAGTGAAAATGAATTCAGTATCCCAACTGGAAGAAATAAAGCCACAAGAATACAGTATGTCTCTGGAACAGAGCTATGGATCCTCTGTTTCGTTATGATCTGTCAATTAACTTGTATTTGAATAGCTAAAAGGAAAACTGCTTCTACTAAGACACAAACACATTACCTTACTGAACGCAACTGCTCATAAAATACTTTATTGAAATAAAGTAAATATTTTGCATTAACTGATCATAAAATGCAGTTATTGGATAACTTGGGGCACCACAGGATTGTAGACAGCAAGTGGGCTTAAGATAACGGTAACAATCTCCTCCGGAAACTTTCAGGTTGTAATACAAAATACAACAATCTTCCACCTCAGAGCTCTCAAACCGATACAGAGAAAGAGAAACGGCTGTGTTTTTCCTTATGTACATGGGGGTGGGGAGAAAAAAAAGGGGAAGGAATCAACCAAATATTAAATACAACGGAAATCAAATGGTAATAATAATCCACTAACCATTTTGTCACCCATCTTCTTCCACCTTGCATCTTCTTGTGGAGCAGAACGCTGCATGGGCCTCGTCTATTTATCCTGCTTCTCATTCCACATTGTGGAAACTAGGTTTTAAAATAGAAGGGAGTGCATGAGGCCTAACATATGCATGGCACACGAGTCTAAGGACCAGTCCAAACGGCTGCGGATGGTGTGTTTTTTCTCATGGTTAATCCAGTCTTTAAAATGTTCAGGTCTCGTTAGCGAAGGCACTTGATCGACGCGGCTTTAAGTCTTTGTGCTGTCTGGCAGGCTAACGAGGCATCCTTGATTTTCTTTCTTTTTATTTTTTATTCCTCCTGGTTCACTTCACAGGGCGAGTTGAGACTTTCCGTTTGTTTCTCCGCTTCCTTGGCTCGCTCCTGCTCTGTAAGTTGCTCGCTGGTTGGGATGGAGTTTTTCTTCGGACGGCCTTTAGGTTTGGTGGGGGATTCAAGGCCGCCACCTTGTAATACCTGGAAAACCAAAGGATAGGTGAGAATAAAACCACGCCGAAAGATGTCCGATACAAGGGCTTTATCCTGTTGGGAAAGCTATAGGCTGGCCGATATTACACTAAAAATTATAACGAGAATCAAAAATATATGCTGCGTCCCCGGTACTTCAACACTAGGTCTGGGAGGCAGCCAACTAAAACAGCTCACAGCTGGCTTGAATCATGACCTGGGTTGCATTTACTGCTTTCAAAGCTCTTCTTTACCTCTATAGATCACCTCCCTCAGCCCTTGGTCCTGAATATCTTAAGTTTGCAGGCCTCTGTCACCAGCAGCGTAGAAAAGGGAGAGAATCGATATCCGAACAACGAGCAAATCAGGGACACACCCAGAGATGTTCGATCCGAAGAGCGAAGAATCTAAACCCCTTTTCCTACCCCGGCAAGTGACTACCGTTCCCTGATGCAATCAGCTAAGGGCCAGCAACCAACTCCTACGGGAGGAAAAGGGGGGGCGAGGTTTTGCAGGCGGACAAGTCAACACACTTACTATTTTCTTCCATTTCATTCGCCTATTTTGGTACCACGTTTTCACCTGAAGTTGGCTGAGACCCAGGGACTCTGCCAGGTCTATTCTGCAAGGGGAGAGAGGACACACGTACTGCCATCAGAAAACCACCCACTTGCCAGTCAAAACCCAGGGGCTCGGATAAATCCCGTGCATCGGTCCGATCCCTTCCCGCATTGTTCCTTAAGGAAGGATTGGGACTATCGGGCGCTCCCAGCCCTCTTTGCCCATCCCCGCCCGCTCCTAGCTTCTGTTCAGCTGCTTTCGGAACTGGGGGAGGGGAGTGACCCAAACTAACCTGGGCTGCGGGTGGTTAAATACTGAGCTAGTTTCCTGGGAGCTCTTCGGTTCGCTCTCGGGATTACAAGTGCCCGGGGGAGACCGGCTCCGCCTTCCGGGGGAGCTGCCCCAGCTACAGACCCTTCGGCCTCTGCTCCTGGCTTAGCCTGGTGGGCTGGGGCTAGGACCGCTTAGTGACCCTGGTAGCCAGCGCTGGAGTCTGGGGGCAGGTAACCGAGCCCGGCTAGCCCCATGGCTGCAGGGCAGAGCTGGGAACCCTCTACCCCCGCGTCCCCCCAGCAGCGGCTCCCGGGCCCGCCCTCACCTGTCCGGCGTGGAGAGGTATTTCTGTTTCTCGAAGCGCTTCTCCAGCCCCATCAGCTGCAGCTCGGTGAACACCGTGCGGCTCCGGCGCCCTTTCTTGGCTTTGCTGCCCTGCTCTGGGGGTCCCGGCTCCAGCTTCCCCCGGAGGTGCAGCTCCAGCGGGAGATGAGGGGCTCCCGAGCCGCCCTGCAGCCCCGAACCTGCTGCCAGCAGGGCCGAACTCAGGCCGGAGCAGCCCAGGGGAGCCAGGGGAAATTTAAACACGGCCGCCTGCTCAGCCTTCAGCACCGCTGCGGAAAGAAAGACACGGTGAGAGCGGGCAGGAGCCCTTGGCACGCATCTAGCGCTCGCTCAGCTTCCCCGGATCACAAGCCTGGCTGTTGACGTGTGTCAGATCTGCTGTGTCCCTATCCCAAGCCACCACCCCCCGCCAGGCCCTGCTACAGCCCCGGGCACCGCCTGGGAAAAAAACGCAGTAAATAATAGGGTAAGATGAAGGAAATGCGCAGTCCCGCAGGAAAAGCCTGACGGAGTTTAGAGGGGGATGCGGGGGAAGTAGGTTACTTGCTGAGCTCCGTGTGTGAATCCAAAGAAACTAATACGACAAGTATTTAACAGCACCAGCCAGAGATTTTTTTAAGGGATGGAAGGCTCCTTTTCAAACGAGTCTAACCTTCCTGCAGCGTGGGGCCAAAATCAAGTTGGGAATATTTTATACTTCAACTGGATCGAACTGTAAGTTTTTCTGAACTCCGGCGCTGTGTTTCTGTAGTCTCGCATCTCTTAAACACCGCCAGTAAAGAAACAACATGAACGTTATTGCTCGGGGGGAAATGAGTAAAGTGCAGAACAGCTAAGGAAAGGGGGAAAGATTAAAATATTTCGAATTAGGCATTGAAATGTTCACAGGTCAATACTCTTAAACCTACGTCTATTTTTTTTAAAAAAGGTAGCCAATATTTTTCAGTGATATAAATATCTTGCTGTGATATAAACATCCCAGAGCCAAACAGGATCGAATTGTTATTATGTAAATGTATTTTTAAATTTAAGATAACGGTTGATAATCAATAGTTTGGGATTTACAAGTGGGTATCTTTTAAAATAATTTAAAAGCACTAGTATGTAATAGTATCTAATAAATGTCTTAGTTCTCAGCCATAGAGTAAAATAATCGATATAATAGAATAATATAGTGTACACGGACGGGAGGTTATAGCTCTGCTATATATACAGTTTTAGTCCAAAGTCCCCATATAGTTATATAGTATTTTCGTTCTTTGCGTTTTCATTCATTCTAATGCAATATTAAGTTTAAGAACAATCTAGAATTCTGGCACATTTTGCATGGCTTCTTGTAAAACAATATGCTATAGAACAAAACCAAAAGCCTTTATTCTAATTTAAATTCACACGCAAACCCATCGTTAAATATATTACTGAATCACAATCAAAACACTCGGGTCTAACCTTTCTCGATCCAAAATATTGTAGTAACTCCTAACGCATTATTTTTGAACGGGCGATACTTCTTCTCTGAACCACGTATTTAGTTTCAGCTCTCTTATTTGAAGTATAAAATGAAATTGACAAATGACCTCCTGGAAGTTTAGTTTGCTAATAGCAGGCTACGAAACTATATAAACTTACAATTCAAGTCTCCCTTCGCGGAGCCCCTCACATGCCCCGCACAAGTAGGAAGTCTTTTCCCTATTAATCTTGAGGAGGAAACAGCAAAAGAGCCGGCTCAACGCATATGCAGAATTAGCTTGGAAATCATGAATAATTCATTCAGTATATTACAAAGCTTTGATGGGGGAGGAAATCAAAGGACAGTATGCTACACTCGCTGGAGCAATTTAAATTAAAACACAAACCAATCATCTCTAACCGCCTCAGCCAGCAAGGAAACTACAGGGACAATCGGGATTTTGTACCAAAAATGTTTCTAAAAGGCTTTTGGAACTCCCTCTCCCGGGCCTAAATATAAATTGTGTTGCAGAACCAAGACCTTTTATTATCCCAATTTAGGGATCCGCCCCTGCTCCTCCTGAAGTCAATGGGAGTTTTGCCATAATATTTTATAAGCATATTATATTTGGTTTCATATTTTAAAGGAGCTTTTGAGTTCGGCAGGTCTGTAGAAACCATTCCCTCCATAGAGCAATTGTTGCTCTGATTCTTTATGCTAACAGACTGTGTTACGGGAAACAAAAACCTGTGTTCTTTGTTTTTAATTCTTTTTTCTATGAAAAAGAAAGGTTTGGTTATTCATAAAGGTAGCTTTGGAAAGGACAGTTTTCAAAAGGGCAGTTTTCAAACTCAGAAGCCACGGATGGTTTGCTTATTGTGCCTGTACTATATTACATACGTCTAAATATATATGTTACACTCTATATATTACACTGCATGTACACGGACATATGAGTAATATTCTGTGTAGTATATTACTAATACATATACAAGTTCTATATTTGTATATCTACAGCGTTCTATATTTGTCTCTCTTCCCTACAATATAATCAGAATAACCCTATTTAAGGTCCAATCTCTCACTCTGTACACGGCTACAACTTCCATTCTCTTCGAGAGGCGTTTTCTCTAAATAGGATAATACAGCTTTCATAAGGCCCAAGCTTTTAGGCCTATGTTGAATTTAAATCGATGTCAGGCCTTCAGTGGGGGAAAGCAAAGAGCCTGTCTGAAATACTTACAAACCGCTTACTCGCACTCATAACTCAATCGTTGATTTTAAGGAGTAGTGAATGATATTAGCTTCATTCTAAAAATCATCTAGTAAAGTGAAACAAAAATGTTGAGCAATTCTTCGGCGGAAAAGGATTAGAAACGCCGCATGGCATTTGGAAAGTTTTGTTTTGTTTTCCTGGTGTAATTACAGTGTGTAGTTTACCAGGCTAAGATTCCGTCCTGCGCAGAAGAAAAACAAATGTTTTCCCAACGGAAAGTAAGCAAACGGGATGAGAAGGAAACAACAGGCTGTTCCCTTTGATGAGCCCAATAAAAATAAGTTACAGTAGAAAAATGCAGCTCAAACCCTTGGGAGAAATGGAAAGAACCGAGTTTGTTCCATGCCAGTTCTGTACAGATATGGGAGAAAACCGCTTCTGTTGGAATCCTGTTTGGAAACAAACATCTTGATATTTTGAATCCCCCTTCCTGGGTGGGTGTGAGATATTTGGCTGGCGGGTGGCCTAAACTTCTGGCATGAAACCACATTACATGGGCTCGTCCCAGTGGCATATAAACACAGCCCCGCTCGGATGTGAAGGGATCTAGCTCGCGAACGGATCCCTGAATGAAGAGAGCGGCTTCGCGTTCCCACCCTGACCCCAGCTCCTCTGGGCAGTCGCGCTTTGCCATCCTGACAAACAACGGGAGAAAGGTCTAGGCCTGTTACCACCGGGGGACGACCCCTGGCACCCCCGGGACCTGCCCTGCCCCGGAAGCCCCGCTGCTTCCCCGGGGAGGGCGCTAAAGAACTGGACGGTCACCGTGGACGGAGCGCGCCCCCGTCCTCCCCCTGCACCGCGTCTGGGAGCCGCTGCAGGGCTGATGCGGACGGAAGCTGCTCCCTGGCCCAGGCGGGGGCTAGCGAGGCCGCGGGACGTACCTAGGTGGTTGTGGTAGGGTCGGGCGGAGAGCAGCGCCTGCACCCCGAACTTGAGGAGCTCTCCCGCCGGCGCCGAGACCTTGGAGTCGGGGGGATCCGTCAGGATTTCCTCGATCATAAAACTCCGGTAGCGATGCGAGCGGTGGTCCGGGAAGGCTTCCGCGGGGAAATAATGCGCGGCTCCCAGGTCCAGGGGATGCTGCATCCTTCCCGCTGCGTGCGAGGCCCCAAGCCAGACCCCGGGGAGGCGCCGGCTCTCTCCGCCACGGATCCACAGATCCTGCCGGGCTCGCCCTAGAGCAGCCCTCCGCCCGGTGCCTCTGGAAGGGCGCCCGGGGACCTCGGGCAGGCTTTGTCCATTCTCCCTCCTGGGGCTCGGCTGCCCAAGCGCGCAGCTTCCTCGCAGCCCTGGGAGCCTTTCCCCTCCGGAGGGGCTCGAGGGGCCAGCGCTCGGCGTGTGCTTACCCCGCCCCCCCTTCCTTCCCCACCGCACCGAGTGGCTGAAGATCTCCTTAAGGAGTGAGCCCAGGCTGGAAAAGTTACAACCTCATGCTGCACGAGGCACGTCATAGGAGAGCTCTTTCTCCGCCCCAGGACTGAAGACAGCAGCCTATTATATTCCTGACCTGAGTCCGGGACTGTCGGAGCTGGATGGGGGGGAGGGGTGATGGATGAAGGGGGGTGGGAGCGGGGGGCGCTTAGTGCTTGGAAACGAAAGGTTAGGGAAGCGCGTCTGTCCTGCGCCATATCCAGCAAATTAGCCTTTATATTCTCATAGGCACCCACACCAGCGCTGACCGATGTGAAGCTCGAGGTACTTTACAGCAGTCAGGCACCGGCAGCGCGCTCCGGCCGAGAAGAGGAACGTGCCGGTGGTTTGCCGGAGCTGCGCTTACCCGCGAGGCTGCGCACCGTCCTGTTGGTTTTCCATGCAGTCTATGGACGCCAGGCCGGCTCCCCTTCGGAGCTAATCCACCCGCCTAGTTTCCTGCGGCCCCGCAGGTGAGACCCGCGTCAAAGAGCCTATCCCATACTGCGCATCCCGCCCCAAAAGCCAGCGTTCGCGGCGTGCAATTTGACGCGCGCATCGCCCCGCGCCGTATTTACCGTTCCCCGGTTCTGTTCTCGGAACGTCCCCACAGCCTGCGGCCCGCGTCCTGCTCGCCTGTAGCGCCCGCTAATCGCCCGTTCGGCCCTAAGCAGAGCACGGGGAAGGGAACGCGCTTTCGCTGCAAGCAGCAAGGAATTTCCTTTCCCCTCTCCCAGGCCAAGTCTGGAAGGAAACACAGCGAGATACGTGGTTCCTACCGGAACCTGTCTCCCGACCGCACCCTCCCAATACCTGGAGGCTCCGAACATTATCGCACCTTGTGAGCAGCCCTGGCCTCCTAGTCCTGTCATAAAACACGTCAAAAGGGGAAGCCCGAAGGCGCCCCGCGGTGTTTCCCTGGGCAGGGGAAACGGGTGAGGAATAGTAGTGGCGTGTGCGCAACTCAGGGGAGTTAAATCATGTGTCCCGCAGAGTAGCAAAATGATAATCCCGGCCCTCTGGACAAGGCCTGCCTGAGACCGACACGGCAAATCTGCGGCTAACCGGGAGGGGAAATCATCCTTGGACTCCCGCAGCATCGGATATCTCGGGAACCACGGGCCACAAACCCAATCCCCCTATGAATCCGATGCATCTGATGAAGTGGGCTATACCCCAGGAAAGCTTATGCTGAAATAAACTGGTTAGTCTCTAACATGCTACAAAGTCTTCCTCCTTTTATTTAGGGATACAGACTAACATGGCTGCTAATCTTAAACCAATCCCCTGGGACACTCATGAGGGGCTCTCCCACTGGAGGGAGTCCGCTGTGCCCTTCGGGGAAGACCAGAGGTTTTCAGAACTGAGGATCCGCCAAGGAAACCAGGCGGGTCAATTCACTGCCTCCCAGGTGACCTGGCTTCGCTCCGGGACATCAGCAGGGACTGGGAAGGTGAAAGGTTCCGTTTGCCTTCGGACCCCACTTGCCTTCCTGGATGTAAAGAGGTTCTTCTCTCCCACCCTAGCCCCTTGTTAAACCTGGGCCTGGCTGTGGAGCTTGATCACATAGACGTACGGGGCGAAAACAACAGGTATATCAGCCCCTCCGTTTGCATCGCATAACTCCTAGCAACAGCTCCCGCGGAGAAACACGGAGAGCCCCCAGGGACTGCTCTGCTGGGCCGCTCCGTTCCAGGTGGGCCTCTCTGGTGGCACTGGCGTAGGGTCAAACCCTGCAGGCCCTATTCGGGCAAGATTCCTGCGGAGATCCCCGCCCAGGACTGGGGAAGGGGCTGCAGGATCAGGCCCTGGCAAGAGAAATCGAGACCGAATGTGGAACGGATGGTGCAGTTCCAGGCACGTACCCAGAGGGCTGCCCAGGGCCGGGGTGAAGGCTTCGTGGAGCTGGATGGCTTTCTCCTGAGGGGCCGCGCCGGTGGTGTGGCTGGTGCTGGGGCTTGGGAAGTCCACCTGTGATCCCCAGGGTCTGCTGGGGTGGGGCAAGTTGATGGTTTTATTGCTGCACTCGAGCTCTGCAGCCAAGCTGCTTGCAAATGGCGAGTAGTTAATGCGTTGATGTCAGGTCTGGTCAGTTTCCCATTGCTCAGGCTCCCACCGCCCCAAGAGGTCGGGGTTGGGCCTGATCCTTCCCTCGTTCCCCAGGAAATAAATGGAGGGCTGCGGGATCGGGCTCCAAGAGGTGACATGGAAAGACGAAACTTACAACGGTTCCCAAACTGGCACTGGGAGTGTCCGCCCAAGTCCTGCGTCCTTTCGGAAACAAGGCTCCTGAAGTGAGCTGGTATCAGACCCAGCGCAGGTCGATGGACAGGTAGCAGGCGGGGATGGGGGGGGGGGAGGAGAGAAATACCCTCTTGAAAGGGAAGAATGATATCTGGCAATTTACGGAGTTTCAGATTTCCTTTTTCTATAATCATTTCTATTGAACCGTACCAGAGAGTCGCAGGAATCCCCGCGGATCAGAGACGAGCCGTGTCTATGCCAAGCCCCAGTAAACAATTCAAAATAACTGACGGCGGAGGGAGGGGAATCACTGATTATATTCGTTTATTAGTTTAGCCCTTTTACAGATATTGTGCATAGAAAAATGGAATTCGTTTATTTTCCAGAGACCCTATTTCATGCCGGGCAGCCTATAATTAAGGAAAGATTTATACATATGATTTATATATTTCATGCAAGATCTATGCACCTGGGAATCCAGACAGCCAAATCAGTCTATAGAAAACTTAAGCAATAACAGATTCGTGGTGTTCTAATTTTAACATGGTTTTGGAAGTCTTGTAATTTCCATTTCTCCATGAGATGAAAGGAGGCTCTTAACCTTCGTAAGATACATTATGAGCGGGCTAATTTATACCTGGAAAACCATTACCTAGTTAAACTCCCTGGGAAGAAACAATAAAAAAAATCTTTGTTCACACGCGGTGTGTTACCAATGCAAAGTGTGTAGCTAAACGCCAGGTCAATTAGGGGAAATCTGTCATTCGTTTCTTCTAATCTGAGGTTTTTATTCCCAAAGTAATGGCCAATATTTTACCGGGCTTTTGTTGTCTGGGGACACTATGAACTGTGTGCTCTCTTTAGGAAAAGCAATCTACCCATCTTTGCTGCTCCTCGCGTGAAACACAAAGAGAACTGTGGGGGGGAGTCGATCTCATCTCCTCGTAGACGTGAAACGCAATCTCCTTATTTCTAGAGTTGGCTGAAACGATGTTGCTCGAGTACATTTTCTCAGCCGTTTCCCTGGGTACAAGCGAGCATCCTTCGATTAACAGCGTTCTCGGAACGGTTCTGTAGCTGGGAAACGCCCGAAGTCCTTGACCGGGCAGGATTGCCACTAGCCCCGATGGCAGCTCCGGGTGAGGACTGCAGGGTTTCCCTCTCTCTTGAGAGCTGACAGTAATTGGCCAGGGACCTGTACTCACTAGCCATCGGAAAGCTAAACGTCAACAGCCAAAGGCAGCAGCAATCGCGCCTCTTCGTGGGTCCCACTCCGCAGTCCTCAGCCGAATAAAAACCCAACTGAAGGGATGGGAAGTTTGCCTCGCCCCAGCCCCCGCCACAAACCATTGTCCAGAGCGCGTCCCCGCACGTCGGAGCGGACAGAGCCAGCGAGACCTGTCCAAGCCCTGGGGGAAAGTGATTGTGAGCCGACTTTTATCACCAGAAAAGGGGGTCCCTGGGGGCGTCTGTGTTTTCATTTTGCGCGGCTCCCTGTCATCATCAAAACTGAATTGTCCCAAGAGCTGCTGGTCCTCGCTCGCACTGAAGTTTAGGGTTTTGGTTTTTTTACCAAGATCTGAGCACGGATGTGGAGGCGACAGTGTAAATCATTGATTTTCTTTCTTTTTCTTTCTTTCTTTCTTTCTTTCTTTCTTTCTTTCTTTCTTTCTTTCTTTCTTTCTTTCTTTCTTTCTCTTGGTTGAAGAAAATATTCTTAACTAGGAAATTCGTTATGGCACTTTGACAACGAGGGTTCTTTGTTTCGGTTTCCAGCGCCCCCGACAAGAGAGCCACACGAAACACATACACACTTGAAAGATGTCTCCGAGTGTCCTCGCTTCTGCCCCCTTCCCCGCCGTCCCTTTTAACAGCGCTGCGCAAAAAGACCCCGATATTTTTAGAGCTGTGAAAAACAGGCGCAAAAGCCGGTTCACTCAGTAGCTGACCCCTTTGCTTGCCGTGAGGATCTGGTTTGTTCCTCTCAGTCTTAACAGCCATAGGAGCCCTTTGTTTGCCTCCCAGGAAAGTTGGTAACATGTTTCAAATTAATAATTGTCCACGTCAATTTCTACGAAGTGTTGTTCTTGGCATTATTACAGGGAGGCGCATTTTCTGGACATAATTAGAGTGATTCGATCTGATAAGGATCCCATCTTCCCTCCCCCCAGTAACTCCGTCTAAGAATTACTGGCTTTTAAATGGAACAAAATTCACGCCGAGATGAAGGGGGAACGAAAGCAAGAGAATTGCTCCCAAATCGTACAAAATAGGATGCAAACTAACGAGCCAGCTGACCTGGGAGTCGTCCTTTAGGTCCCCGAGGGGGGAAGGGAGGTGATAAAAGCCGAAGGGATGCGTCCAACAGAGAAGAGAATCGTGCCCCATGGATGGACGTAGCGTAGGAGCTAGTTTTAAACCATTACAAGACGTTTACACAAGTTCATACAATTCGAACTGGGTTGCTTCCCCTTATGTGGAAGGATGGACATCTGCCTACGGAACAGGTAAGCTCCCCCATTTCCCCCCTCGCCCGGCTGAAGGGGCTCTGGTTTGCACACAGGGTGAATTTCTTTCTGATGATTGAATAATGAAGTCGATGAAACCTCCCAAGCCTTTGCAAGAGAACGATTTAGCAGCGCGCCACCCACCTTCTAAGCAGGCATTTTCATCCCGGCTTCAAGCGATGTATCCTCCGCCCTTCCGGCGCCAGAAGAAAGAATCAATGCGGGGGTAACCGAAGTTTGGGCCACAAGAAAGAGTAGCAGCCCCCCACCCCCACCCCACCTCTGGGTGAATTACTGCGCTGGAAGCTCGGCTCCTTTTTCTCTCTTCATCGAAGATTTGGTCAATTTCTTTTTAACTGAAACATCCCATCTCTGATCTGGAGACCCCCACCCAGCGAGGGGCAGCACGGGATTGTCAGAGGGCAAAGGACCGATCTGGAGCCGCCCATGCTCTTGGGGTCAGTTGTGTGCCCGGTTTTGAAGAGGTGGCAGAAGGAAGTTTCGGGGAGAAACCTGTCGGCGGAGGGTCACCGCAACAGGAGTCCGGAGAGACAAAGGCGAGGGGGGGGGGGGGCAGGCTACGCGCCCCCCGGCTGCGCTCCGTCCCTCCCCCTCCCCGGCCGGTGAGGGGAGCTCAGGATCGGGCCCAGAGGGAAGAAAGGCTCCCCAAGCTCCCTGGGGGATCCGTGTCCGTTCCCCACCCGCCACCTGCCCCTTGTCGAGTTAATGCCTGGCGCTGGCAGAGGAATTGGCAGGAGATGCTGACCTGCCATTTCGGGCCGTTTGGGCTGGTTTGGCAGATCCCCGAAGGAGCTCGGATCTCTCTCCCCAGCCTGCGGGACTCGGGGGGGTGGGTAGCCCAGAGATGACATCTGCCCTTTGACTCTCTCCAAACTGCCTCCCAATGACAGTTCCTAATGAAATGGCCCCCTCGGAACAAAAGGTAGCAATTTTCAGCCTTCCTGAAAATCCTTTGCAGATGCTAACCAGAGCTCCAGCCCGGACAGCGCACGCTCCCCAGACGCTTCCCGGGGAAGTCGTTTAGTGGCAAAACTACCTTTAAGTCTTTATTTTAATGACATGATGAGCCGGCATAACCCTCCGAAAAGCTAATTATGGGAAACTGGCTGAACCCGCGTCTATTCCAGTTTAGCTCGGCCGGGGACTGAAGGAGTTTGATTGCTATTAAAAGAGCGAGGCGGGGAGGGATTCTGTGCAAATGCATAGCCCCTGCAGAAAGGGAAATTCTTCTGATGAGACACAAATGGAGTTCATGGGGTTTTTTTATAAGTCCCATCTCTTCTGAAAAGCAGGACCCTGAGCCCAACAAAAGAATTCCAGTCCTTTATTGACAGTTATTTGCTTGTGTGTATATATATTAATATGTGTATCTGTGTTGTAGATGAATATCTATCTATCTATCTATCTATCTATCTATCTATCTATCTATCTAT
>ML677379.1:2287836-2307688 GCA_007922305.1 Dermatemys mawii
TATCTATCTATCTATCTATCTATCTATCTATCTATCTATCTATCTATCTATCTATATGTAGTTATAACTATATGTATATATATCTATGCACACACGCAGTATATGTTTATCTATCATACCCAAACACTTTTTATATATACAATGTAAATTGGAATACCAAATTTTTGAAGGGCTCAGTGTTTAACTTCAATAGAGCTGCACCAATTTACACCCACTAAGGATCTGGGTAAATCGTAACTGCCTTTCCTCGTGAGACACAATCCTCCTGTTATCAAAGAGGGCCCTGAGAGAAGCAGCAAGAAGAAAGCAGGAATGTTTCGTATTTAGTTGTTCTCCCTGGCTATATTTTTTCCATTGAAATGTTGATTCTTGTCATTTGGAGTTTGATTTAATTGCCAGATGGTTACTGAAGCAACCCCTAAGTCGGCTGCATTTCAGAATAAAATGATTTCAACATTAAATACTTTTTTCTGTGTAATGCAAGGGACCCACCATATACTCATGGGGAAAAAAGGAAACAGCCCTGATAGCAATAAAGACCATATGCAATGCAAGTGGTTCAATTTAGTCTGCGCTATGCAGGAGATGGTGAAGGGTTTCAACATGTTAGCTGAATTTTGTAAGCTGAAAAAAGTGAAGCAAAAAAAAAAAAGGAAAAACAAATTTGACTTTTGGACAAATTCTGTCCAATAAACCATTTAGCAGCTGATGAAAACTAAAACAAATCTTTCCATTTCATGACTTAACTGAACTTCCTAACCAGATGTGTAGCACAGTTTGTGAGTCCACACACACAGGTATAGTTATGGATCAGTGAAACTGCACCAATATAAATGAGAGCAGAACAGGGCCCTGGGTATTTAAAATGTGAAGGAATATGTGCAAGATTTTCAAGATTTTTCCAACATTGCAAAAAAACCTTTGTCACAAGATTCAGTTCTGTTTATGTTCAGTTGCATGTTATAGCACTGAGGTTAATATATAAGGGCTTGATTTGACCCTGGGCTGCGCTGTGATACATCTTATAATGTTAACTAGGAACCTAGCATGTGCATTAGTATATAGATACCTACAACAGTTGCTGACTTTACAGATACTGAGGCCTGGGTTGACCTACCTACCTCACTTAGGACTATGAAAAAAATTGTGCCTGTGTGACCCAGTCAGATTGACCTAACCCCCACTGTAGACACAACTAGGATGAAAGAAAAAAACTTCTGTCAACCAAGCCACTGCCTGTCAGAGAGGTGGAATAAACCCTTCCGTCAGTGTAGAAACGATCTGCACTACAGCACTGGAGCTGTGCCGCTATAGTGTAGACATACATTCAGAGATGCACATCAGGATACCTAAGCCTTAAAATGATATTTGATGCAAATTTCAAATATATTAGTGGAGGATTAGAGAGAGACATTTTAGAAAACCCTTTAAGGTGTATTTTAGTCCAATTTTCCTGCTTTCCCACCATGCCACTCCACTTCCTCATTCTATACAAACTAGGTGTTTCTTGAATTCATTTATACTCTTTACTTTCATTGACCCTCTAGGTAACTTATTCCATATGTTTACTACCATGTGTGTGAAGCAGTTCTTCCTAGATTCTCTATTTTCTCCTAGTTCCTGAATTTGAAAATTATGTCCCTCGATTTTTGAAACTCTAACCAGCCTGGAAAACATGTCTGTCAACTTCACCAAGCTCTTACATAATTCTTATAACTTCTGTTAGGTTACTTTAACTTACTCAAATATTGCTCTGTTGATGCCTTTCACTGTAAGTGTGTCAATGGAGCACTGTGAATTATGTACCCAGTCCTACACCAGCCATCCCATTGAGGTCAACGAGAGCAGACATGTGATTTTGGTGTACTGGATAGAAAACTGGGCAGGAACTCAGAACACCTGTATTCTATTCATGGCTCTGCTGTGTGACCTTGGACAAGTCACTCCATCTCTTAGTGCTCAATTGCCCTCCCATTACCTGTCTGTCTTGTCTATTTAGATTGCAAAACTCGTTGGGCAGAAAGAGTCTTTCTTTTGTGCGTGAACCATGCTTAGGCAGTGGGGCTCTAAACTTGGATGGGGCCTTTATACCGTAATATGTAATAATAAAATACTGAGGGATCTCTGTGCCTGTTTCCCCTCATACTCTGTCTGTCTTCTCTGTTGAGACTGTAAGAAGCAGGGACTGGCTCTTACCTATAGCTATGTCTATATTACAAGCACTACAACAGCACAGCTATGGCTATGCCTCTGTAGCACTGTAGTGTAGACATTTGCTACAGTGACCGAAGGAGTTTTTCAGTCCACCCCTTCAAGAGACAGTGGCCAGGTTGATAGAAGAATTGCTCCACTGACTTAACTGTGGCTACCTTAGGTCATCTTGACTATGTCTCTCAGGGGAATGATTTTTTCACACCCCTGACCACTGTAGAAAGGTCATCTTCAGTTTTAGGTACAGGTCAGGCCTCTGTGTTTGTACACTGCCTAGCACAACAGGGCCCTAATCTCAGTTGTGGCATCAAGCTGCTACTGTAACAGATGAATACAATGGTAATGTCTGAGTAAGGTGAGAAGGATTTGGTCCCATATCCTTACCGGAGTACATTCAGCATCATGTTGTTTAAACAAAATTCCCATGTACTTAAGCTAGTTAGTTCATGCGCCATGACAAACCACCTTCCATTTTCTTTTTTCCTGCTTCCCCCTTTTTATTTAAAATCAAAAAGTCTGAATAGAGCAAATATTTATGGTCACTCTTTGGGCCTATAGAATATGAGGAAGTGTTCAGTGTAGTGTAGCGGTGTTATGTGTTTCTCAGAATATGGAATGACATGGACGTGTAAATCAGTAATTATATCTTAAGCATTTGTTTCCATAAGACTTCATGAGTAAAGGCTGCAGAAATGGTGCCTTGAGGCCCTGATCCTGGAATGAGATCCACCCAGACAGAGCTCTCCACACAAATGATGCCCCATTGAAGTAATTTAGTGAATGCAGGGGTCTGCCCACACAAATCTAATTTCGGAATAGGGGCCTAACCATGTTACATTTTAATTAAAAAATAATCATAGAAGATACTACAATCATAAGAGTTTGATGATGCCAAGTATGACTGAAGGAATCAGTTTCAGCATCAGAAAGCTTTGGAAATCACTTCTAAAACTTTTGAAAGGCAGATTCTGTAGTTAAAAAAAGTAAAACCAACAACTGTTAAATTAACAAAAGAGCTTTGAAGTTCTCTGAATTCCAGTGCTTTCAAATTGGATCTGACTTCTCAGTCCTATTTTGTATCCTCTACCTGGATTGGAAACACAACACCGATATGTGTGTGTGTGTGTGTGTGTGTGTACATACCTAATATATGAAATATTTATTTCAGATCTGGCAAGAGATTATATGGTTTCCCTCTGTGCACTGCAATGCAAAAGCTCTCATCCTAATCCCAAAATCATAGTTTAAACCCTATTTCCCCTGAAGGGTTCTTAAAAGAAACCCACAAATAAAAAAAAAACAGGCTTGTCCTTCTTTTTACATCTTTAAGATAGATAAAGGTGGTGTGAATGACTAGAACAATTTATATGGCTTACTTTCACATTAGAATTCAGGTCCTATCTAAGTTAGAAGACTATGTTGGCTGGAGAATGAATGAAATGGTGACAGCAAAACAAGTGGAAGTTTTCAAGAGGGCAAAGTTTGTTTTTTTGTTTGGTTCTGATGAAAGCTCTTTAGCTTCAATGACTAATTAAGCCTTTGTTGAACATTCAATAACCTTGCCCCTTCAATTAAGGTGTTAAATGCTCACAGTAAACTCCCTCACAGCTCTAACAAAAACCATAAATAAAGATTAGGGAAAACTACATTTCTGATATTTCTGTGATTAAAAATTAGCAGAAAAAAACCCTTTAGAACATCCCAAACTTTCCAGGCCTTAATTAAACATCAAAAAAAGGACATAAAACCATTTAAAAGAAATCTTTTGCAAGGCACTTTTAAGAACTGGGAGCCCCTGCAGCTTCAGGGATTTTAGGTGCATAGTCTAGTTCCAATTAATTGTTGTAATTTGTTTTTTAAATCCCAATTATTAGTCTATCAGAAGAATCATTTTGGCAGAGCATCCTCTCAAGGTTTCTGAAATCTAAGGTCTTGTCTATACTGAAGAGTGTTTTTGCACTAGTGTATGAAGCCTTAAAATTATGTGTCTGAGGTTGTGATACGGGTCTTATCACTAAGGAAGTCTGTACTCCTAGGAGCTTCAGTACAGCAGGTACCATTCAGCATACCCAGCTTCCGCTAGCTGATATCCAGCTGCTTGTAATTGGGGGCGACCTTCATGCCATTCAAGGAACATCATTCCCACACTCCCCGCCGCTCTAACTGATGCAGGATCGCCGAAGAGGGAAATTAGTCACAATAATCTCCAACTCACTCATGGCACTTGATACTCAGGAAACCCACAAAGTGGTATGAATGGAGTGGAAAACGTGACATCACACATTAATTGTAAAAGAGCATTAGGGCAGAGGGAATAGCTCCGGCCTGAGTAATATGTTACTGTTTAACAGTTGAGTAACATTTCATCAGCATTTAAACACATATTCCTGCAGAGATGATTTTCTGCAAACACCTGGCCATACCAGACAGTTTGAATATTAGCTATCTTTGAAAAATCATGCTCATAACATGTAATTAGGTTTCCACATGAGCTGCCCTTTGCTCCCTTTATTTCCTTGCCAATTAAAGAGCATCACCAATTCATGCCCCCCTCCTTTCTATGCACTTCACTGATTAACACAACTGAAGCGTCTCAGCTTGTCCCAGGACTTTTAATAAACTTTAACGTTATAAAGGGAGTCGCCCTGAAAGCACAGATGTGTGAATGTTTCTAATCAAGCTAATCTTATACTCTATAGAACATCCCACAAGTTTCAAAAATGTGAATTGTATATGGAATGTGTTAATTTGTCTTTCTAATATTGGATATTAGTACACTCATTATGGCATTATAATTACATGGTTGTCAAATGGAAAGTAACATGTAGCTGCTTATTATTATTACATGTGTATTAGCAGATATAGTTCTATGATTATCAGTCTACCCCTTAACACTGTAGTGTCTGACCACTCTCTGACAAAGAAATGACAATGATCTCATTCACTCTGTGTGCCATCCCCTTTATTCTGCAGAAGTCCAATAACAAAAAAGCATTGACAAGCTCTGTATGCACAGTGGTTAAACTATTAACTGCTATACATATGCTGTCAAACAGGGATGGCAATATTTTTAGTTCATGGTACAAACACAATAATGCACATGCACAACTGAAAGCCAGACTTGTCTGTCCAAATCCAAAGGGTCTAAAGTTATAACTTTTGATACTGACCAACTCAGAACACTCCTTTCTATGAGCTAAGCTCTGAGTTCTAGTGCAAAGCCCATATAAATGTATATTGCACCAGGGGACATATGGGAGGGAGTTAAGAAATTGCTCCTGCCAGCATACAGTTTATTAGTAGAGGCACAATTGCTGTATTTTCTGGAAAGGGGTATTTCAGCCAGCAGGTCAGTGCCGTCATGTATCCCCTGATCATACATGCGATCATCCTTCTCTTTTCTGCTCCACCACAGAGGTTCTCACAACAATTTTTTTGGTGGCTTCAGAGTGCGGCCACCAATTTTTGCTAACATACTTAATTAACTTTAGGAAAAACAAATAAATATGCACAGATACTTGTCCAAATCATTGTAATCTATCTATGTAGGTTTATTTATTTATTTATTGCAGTCTCAGTAATAAAATGAACAGTTGTCTCTATTCTTTATTGGACCTAAACAAAATAGAAACACAAATAAGGTGCTTTGAATGCTCTTGTCATTTTTCTTATTGTTTCTTTTGCTTTTTTTGGTGGCTTTTCTTTAGACTTGCTAGTTACTAAATGTGCTGTGAAAAGTGATTTCATTTTAACAAACATACAAATAGCACTTTTCACAACAGGCTTACTGAGCCCCAGCAAGCCCGGGGAACAAATTAAGCCCTGGATGGGGAGGTAAGAACAGCGGCAGCAGGGGCTGGGGTGATGGGGTACTGGGGGTGGCAGCAGGGGGGCAGAGTTGATGTGGGGATGAGTTTGGGGCCAGAGCCTATCACCACACAGCCAGGGAATGGAGCCCAAAGCCCCAAGTCCAGGGGACAGAGCCCAAAGCCCTATGGCTGGAGCCTGCCACCTGAGGGCTGAAGCCTGATCCTACTGCCCCCGGCAAGGTGGGGAACTCACTGGCTGCCAGTGCCTCCAGTTTGTGTCTCTCCAGAAGGAGGCAGGGCCCAAACTACTCCTGGTGGCCCCTGGGTAGGGGCCGCTGCTTTGCGCACACAACGCCAGTCACCGCATGTGAACACCGTGGCTGCATGCAAGAAATGCTGCCGTAGGAAAAGCTGGTGTAACGCGTAGAGGGGGTGCAAACCGGTGGCTCCTGTGTAACAGAACTGCAGCTGTGATATGTAGGACCTTCCACATCAATGGAAAGGAGGGGCAGGTCTGTCCTTTCAGGAGATTAGTCAAACTCACCTCTCACAAATAAGAAAATACATATTTCAAAACTGTTAGGTCAGACATTAATACACAGTTAGATTAATGGTCTACAGGATCAGGGCCTCCTTAAGCAAAGCTCTCAGTGAAGTCCAATAAGTAATGAATGGCTGCAGATGTAAACGGTCTATTTGAATCCATAGCCCGTGTAAAATCCTAGGCCCAGATTTTAAGAAACGTGTGTGCTCACCTTTACTCATGCCAAAGTTGCATGTTACAATGCTAGATGAGAGTGCACCAGAGTTCTGAGTGTGCAAATCTTCAGGTTGTAAGTTGGCTTTGGAGGTTTTGCACACCCAGCTGGGGTGCACGTGAAAGCCCATGGGCTTCTTGAAAGCTGGGCTCTCTTGTTTAATTAATGGCAATTATACCAAACTAAAACAATCTGCACACATCTGTACAGTACACGTCTAGCTACCATTTCAGGCAAGACAATGAATCAGCACTTATCCCTCCTGAGCCGTATGAAATTCCAGCAACCATTTATTTCAATGGGAGTGAGGTTCCTAAACACTTTTGAGCATCTGGAGCTCAGTCTCCTTAACTCTTCACTTCTTATACTGTGTTTACTCTCTGTATTTCACCCAGTTGGGCTAAATTACCGAGGCCTGCTCTGAAATCAGTGACAAAACGCCAACTGATTTCAAAAGAAGTAGGATCAGGTCCCAAGCCTGTTCAGTTTTGTTGTCAGTTTCTAGTAGGTTTCAGTTTCTGGTGTTTATGCGCTAGCCCAGATCTGTAGCCTCTGGGTTTGTAGCAAAGCCGGGAGATGTTGAAATCACTTAAAACAAAAACAGTTTGATGTGTTTTAGGGGAAAAAAAATCATGGAATCATTTCCAGCCATATTGGGTTATGTTAACTCTGCCACCCCACACACATGCACACAGAGTTCCACTTTAATTTATTTATTTTACAAAATCTAAATGCCAGGCCTAAATTAAATAAATTGGGTTCCTTTAAATGCCAAGCAATATACAAAACCATTAAATTGCAGGGCTAGGTTTTTTTGGGGGGAAACTTAGAAGCTTTTGATGTAAAAATATATTTCTTTTCAAAATACAGGGACAACACATGAAAGGTGTCCCTACAACAAATGTTATAGGCAGGACTTCTTCCACCTCCCACCAAAGTAAATGGGACTTATGCATGAGAAAAGTCTGTGGGATGGGCCCACAGAATGTTAACAAAACAGATCAGCCATAAATGCTTAGAAAAAGAGAACAGATGTCAGAAATCTCTTAAATTATCTTTATTTTTAGAAGTTCCTTTTTCTACTGCTGGCTGTTCCAAATACCCAAACTGACAGGGCAATAGATCTAGTGTGGTTAAAGATTTCCATAATGGAAATATTAGTCTCCTACATACTGTCGCAAGAATCAATTGAATGTTACCCATTGTGAGGAGAATTAATAAAAGGAGCTAACTCAAATAAAGATCTATAGGTCCCTAGACACAGAGATGAAGTTAGTGTGATTTACTGCCACAGTCTAGAATAACACTTGGGAACAAAAGCATGCCACATGGATTAGGATTTCTGTATGCCATTTACATTCCCAACAGTCTTTATCCCTTTTACTCTATACACTTTGGCTGGAGTTCAATAGGTTCTAAAGAGGTAACTTTTGTTGTAGAAATCACAGTCATAAATCAGTTGGTATATTTGATATATTTGTCCATACGCAACATCATGTGACCTGCAACCATATGCATAATGGTACCTGTGGACAGCTGCAGTACAGAACATGGGGCTCTGCCCAGGGAAGTTCTGGGGGTAACAGGTTGTAGTTTCCCTTCTCCTCCGAGGCTCTCTGCTCTGGTGCCGATCTACAGCACCTTCTGCACATGCGGCACCCTTCCTGGCAATGGAGTTCAGTTGATGACTCCATACAGTTGCAGATCAATTACACACCACTGCCCCGCTCCCAATATGCTGCCCAGTATGTTAGGGTGGAGGGAGCCCCTGTGGAACTCAAGTATGTAATGCACACACAGAGTCCCTCTTCATTCAGGGCCTTCTGTTGTCTTCACCTGAGCCAGAGAATTTGGCTCTAAATGAATTGCACATCACTGTTTATATACCCCCCCACTTTGGTAATTTTAGTATATAAAGGCTTGATCTTGCACTCACTGAATGCAGTGGCAATTTTGCTATTGGCTTCAATGGGAACAGGAGGGGATGGCCATAAGTGAAGAGCTGGCTTATTGATTTGTCTGAGCAACAGGCAGTAACAAATAGAGGAGCACTAGCTGTAGAAACAGAGTTTATGTTGTATTAGACTCATGAGTCATGGAGTTTTCTTGCCATTTTTCCATTGCAGGGGCTGCCCCCCTCCCCAAAGAAGTGGACAGGCATTGGAGAACAGAACCAATCGGCGGCCAAAACCATCTGTGTGGCTGTCTTGTGCTTCTGCACTACTCTCTGACCCTACACAGCCCTCAGGGCTTTCTCCACTGTGGGCTACTCTCAGAACCAAGTCACATGATGGGGGGCTGCACCTAAAATTGGGACTGACTTCATCATCATTAACTTAAGTGAGGAATCTCTATGGAGCTGGGTAGGTGGGAGTAAGATGTCTCTGCCCACTCCAAGTCATGGATCCTGAATGATCCCCATAGATAGGGGCAGGTACTCAGCAGGTGCAAGTTACACTTCCATTGACTTCAATAGTGCAAGAAGGATAGGCAGGTGAGAACAATGGTCCAATTTCCTTCTATATCCCGCTCCAGCTCAGATCTGACACATTTTCATCCCAGCCAATCAAGGATCAATCTAAATCTTAATCTAATTTCAAGTGACATAAAAGTCCAAACTAGGAAAGATATATTTTAAATTAATTCACTAAAGAATGGACACCGGTATGGGTCAAACCCTGCACACCCAGAATTCCCATTGAAGGTTTGAGAAGGCCGGGAATGGACTGGTTCATGATCAGAAAAGCTACCTGCGTGAAAAAAAAAACAAAAAAATTACATCCCTCAATTTATGTCCAGGGTACATGCACAGGGTTTATTTTTAATTTGAAAATTAGAATGAAGTCATCTGCAAACTCTATGCAAGAAGTGAATTTAAATCTTTTTGTGGCATTATTAAATAGAGCACTAGTATTTTCTAAAAATCAGTACATTTAAACCTGGACAAAATCTTTATAATGCTGAAGTTCATTTAAGCAACTATAATTTCTTATGATTTGTAATTTTGGACCTGATCCTGTAGGATTTCCTCAGACACCACTCCATGCCTCCACCCCACCCCAAATGCAGCTCAGGCCTTTTTATTCAGATTGCACATATGAGTAGGGTGACCAGATGTTCCGATTTTATAAGGACAGTCACGATTTTTGGGTCTTTTTCTTATATAGGCTTCTATTGCCCTCATCCCAATTTTTCACATTTGCTGTCTGATCACTCTACCTATGAGCTAGAATTTGAAAAAGCACCTCAGGGTGCTGAGTGCTTTTAACTCCCTTAGATGTCTGGAAAATCTCCCCCGTATGATGAACCTTGCTATCACTGAAGTCAATAGGCATTTTGCTAGTGAGCTCAACAGGAGCAGGTTCAGACTTCCACATACATCATATAATAAAGCAACATGGACTCATTTTAGATAAAGCACTTTCTACTTGCCATTTCCAAGAGGGACTGATGCAGTTTTCAACCTACATCTGAAGATTAGCATACTTAAGGAACTTAAACCATTTTGTTTTTCATGCATAATCTATGTTGTTTCTTTTTTATAACTAGATTTCAGACTTTGAAAATATAGATTTTAAAATTCCAACCTATCTAATTATTAAACCATGTCAGCGATCACTACAGATGATTTATTTTGCATTGGTATGTTCTATTCCTGTTTTCTTTAGGCTCCCTTCACAACTTTTTCTTTATACTCTGTATTTAATTAAAACAATTAAACACAAACCGACACACGAGCCAGCCTAATACCATTTTAGTCAAAATCACTTAAATGTCAAGTCTTTGCATGACAAGTTTCAGGATGAAAGGAATGTTTTTGGCCAACGATAAAGCCCTAAAAGAACAGGAAGCTATAACAGAAATGCTGACAGAACCTGAACAAAAGGGACATGAAGAGTAACACTATAACACTATCATAGAAAGAGTGGGAAAACAAAGTGTATTACAAAGGTGTTGTTTGTTATACAGAATCCAAAATACAAAAGCAACATTTTACTCAATTATAGGACTCAGAAAATTATCTTCTAATTTTCAGCTACAAGGGTTCTGGCTCCCTCTGGTGGGTTTGTGATGTTATAGGCTCCCTGAGCTAATACTGTAGCTATGGGAGCCTGATCCAATGTATACAGTATAACCTGAATTTGCTGATAAGAGCGCCAAATCAGACCACATGTCTGGAGATTATTACACTCCAGTCCCTGTATTCTCCACCATCCCTCATTTGTATAGCCTATGGACAACTTCAGAGCTCCAATTATTCTATTGTTATTTGTATTACAGTAGCATCAAGAGGTTCTAACTCACATGAGGGCCTCACTGTGCTAGGCGCTGTAAGAAATGCATAGTAAAACACAGTCTCTGCCTCGCAGACATTTCAGTTTTAATAGACACAAAGAAGGGGAGGGGAGGCAGAGGCACAGAACGGGGAAGTGACTTGCCCTAGGTCTCCAGCAGGACAGTGACAGAGCTGGGCAGATAACCTAGGTCTCCCAAGTCCCATGACACTGCTCTGCTCTGTCCATTGTTTCTACAGCTTTTGGTACCCTTCAAGTGGAATGGCTGAAGACTAAAAATTCCAACCCTCCAGATTCTTTTAATGTTTACACTAAGCAAACAGATTTTTTTTGAGTTAAAATGTGAGTATTACCCAATGGCCAGAGCTTGGTCACTTTACTCACATGGGCTGTGCCCAAGACCTCTGAGTAAGGTGAGTAGAATTGCCCCTCCATCTCTTCCCCTCATGTATAACATATGGGCTGTAGTGAAGGTTGTTCAGATAAAATAAAAACCCTGTGCTACATTCAAGCTGGTGCTTACTAACTTTTGGGCACAATTTACATGGAGGGGCTTGCAGAATATAATCCTAGTGGTTCAAAAAAGTTCAGATCACTTCTTCCCCACCCCCATTATTTTTTATTTTATCATCTAGGATGCTTTTGCTCTGCTGGAAGAGCTGAAATAGTGGGGGAAATTGCTATTCTTGAGGCATTTCCTGCCCTTATGGGGAGCACTGGAAATCTCATGGCAAAGCCTGTCCTGGTGGTAGCTTGAGTGCAAGGCTGCAGGCGCAGAAGGCTTGGATGTGATTTAGGGAAGAAACCACACTCCAGAGTGCGGGTCTCTGAACCAAACCAGCACATTTCTGGAATATGGCACCATCACCAGATGTCAGAACATGTGCCAAACACTCTCACCCTGCCATTCAGATTTTCTTTTTTAAATATCAGATGCTGTGTCAGGACATGTTTCAGGTTTTTTGAATAAATCTGTGGCAGAAAAGATATCTTTGATAATGTCTTTGGTTATGTTGCAGTTCTAGTGTTTCAAATCCTTACTTTCCCATGGCTTAAAACCCATCCTGAACATCCGAGCTCTTTGCTCTTTCAGCAGATCATTTTCTGTTCTTATTTATATTTCAGTTCATTTCAATGGGAGCATGATCTGGCTCCAGAAGGACTCTGTCACCTAACCAGAGACCACATCCCAGGCAGAAAAAAAATGCATGCTGCTTACTGTCTCCTGCTTTTAATAGGTTCATCTTTTCTTGTTCCTGCAGGACACTCAACTCAGCATCCTCCCTAGTTGGCTTTTATTCCTTTTTTGGTACACTGATACAAGGAACTTGTTTATCACTAAAATTCCTATTTAGTTGTTTATGATCTCGCAGGCAAAGCAAGTTCCATATGCATACAATAAGCATTTCCAGGTGCAATCAGAAAAATCAAAGCAGTTGCTAGGAGGAGACTTGATGACAAGTGGTTTAGTACACTAGCCTTTCACTTTTGGTGTTGCAATTTTCCTTGAGTCACATGGGAATTTAATGAAATCAAGCTGTTTTGTTGGAAGCTTTTTCCTTCATCAGATGGTCAGCATATTGCTGAATTGGGATCTGTTAGTGCAGACCCCAAAGCCTGCAGAAAGGCCAGGGCCTGGATCCACAGAAAGATTTAGATGCCTACAGCAAGAGTTAGGCACCAAAGGCTAACACTGAGATCCCCAAAACTCCCATTCATTTGTTGCCTAGCCCTGTACATACCTAACTCCTTGAGCAGCGACAGCATAGGACACATCCCGCTCCGCAGAGCCTGCTACTGGCTAGTTCAGGCAGCTTCAGGCCTAGCAGGCTGGCTTTTCTGCATCCCCTCTCAGGTGCCTGTCTCACCCAATGCCTCCTTTAAGGAGCCTGGGCACCTAACCTAGCATTTGTGGATTCCATTGGGTGGCAAGGCTTGTAAAAGTTTGGCTCGACAATGCTTAAGTCCCTTTGTGGATCAGGGCCCTACTGATTTCAGTGGGACTTTGGGTGGGATTGAAGAGTGTTGCTGGGGCCTCTGTAATAAACTGCGAGTGCTGGATTGGAATAGCAGGCTGGCTGTCGGTTTTAGGAACATTGACAGCGCACTGAACAGAAGCCAGGACAGTCACTCCCTTTACGATCTGCCTATTCGTTCCAGCGCCAATCGTGCAGGGCATCACATGGCAGAGCACCAATTAAAACAACAACAAAACACATCTGTGGTCAAGATCCAAAGACACGGTTCTGTCCAACTTTTGCTGACTCTACTCATGCAAGTCATCCTAATGGGACCTATTGGATGTCTCAACGGGGTAAGGTGACCTGGATTTGGTCTGGATTTGATTTGAATTTGCTGTGTCACAGATAATAATGTTTACACGTGGGACATCCCATATGCAGCTCCAGTGAAATATGTCCCAGTGGAAAGCCTGTTTGATTTATTTCTGTGAATGCCAGTTTAGAACAGCAGCGCAGAAGTGTACTACTGTAGGCGTCTGAGAAGTGATAAAGCTCAGGAAAATACACTGTTTCAGAGGAAAGTTTTGCACATAGAGGTGATACTGGAAATAAATGGCCCAGCTAGAAATGAAAACATTAACGCTTTGGGGACTATAGCTATCATTCTGGAAATTGCATACTATGCGCCTAATTCTCCTCTCACAGCAGTCTTACACCTGTGTAACTTCCTTGACTTCAACTGAGCTATTTCTGATTTACGCCAGTAGGAGAGGAGAATCTGTGCAAAATTAAAGTTCATAGGTGTCTTGATCACAGGGTGCAAGTACGTACATGGGGTATGAACATTTAATAAGAGGCTCTTCAGTTTAGCAGAGCAAAGTATAAGATGATCCAATGACTGGAAGCTGAAGCCAGACAAATTCAGACTGGAGATAAGGCATAAAAAAATTATCAAAGGTGATGCTGGGTTCTCCCTCACTGGCAATTTTTAAATAAAGATTGGATACTTTTCTAAGTGATATTCTCTAGGAATTAATTTGGGGAAGTTCTATGGAAGACGTCACAATGGTTCCTTTCAGGCCTGGAATCTATGAAAATCCTGCCTTTGATGTCATTGTTGTTGTAGTACCGAAAGAGAAAACAGAAAGCTTTGTAACAGGGTTTCCCCAAACCCAGCCTCAATTTCCCCACCCATGTCAACCAGTGTATCATCGCACCAGCCGATGCATCAATGAAGTTCACACCAGCGTCAATATTTCATTCTCTCTTCCAAGTGATTCGTTTTATAGTACAAACACACAGTTTTATAGTACAAACACACAGTACAACATCAGTCTAAGCAGTAAACAAGGCTCTCTCCTAAGGCCTCTGCCTCAGAGGGTTTCTGCTATTGTCTACGCAGCAGATATCTCCTGGTAGGTGCTTCACCTAAGTGGCACATCAAGCTCCTCTCCCCTGACCCAAGGTCTCCTGCCACCACTTCTCCCTCCAGGGCTGGCTCCAGGCACCAAAGCTCCAAGCACGTGCCTGGGGTGGCAAGCTGCGAGGGGCAGCCTGACGTTCACTGTCAGGGCAGCAGTCAGGCTGTCTTCGGTGGCATAGGTAGAAACACGCTGAATCTGCAGTTCACCAGACCATCCACAGACGTGCCGTGGAACTTCTGTGCATGGGGTGGCAAAAACCTTAGAGCCGCCCCTGGCTCCCTCACCACCTCTACCCCAACTATGCTGCTTGTTCACCATTTATCTCATGACATAGGAGGCAGTTAGTCAGTCACAAATGGGGCTACATCTGATATCTTTAAAGGGCCATCCCACCATCCCCTTGTGACAAGCATTGTCTCCTAACACAGAATCAGGGCATCTTTCCAACTGAATTCTAAACATGTATCAAAATCCTGAGTCCCTTTAATGGCTTCTCATATGTCACACAGCAAACATGTAACAATATACCTTCAACAGTGAGAAACAGTAGAGCCATAGCTAATCTGAAACAGTGAAATTAGCTCCTCCATAGTCAACTCCACAATAGACAACTCTATGAGGCGAAGAATACAGCATCTGAATGTTTTTTCCTTCCAAATTGTTCTAAGTTTCTGCAATTAAAAAACAAAACTGCCAAACAACTAAGTGAATATTTGTATATGAGTCAATTGAGCTCTAATTCTTATGGAAACAAACTTCTCTACTGGAGTGCCAACTTCTTGAGGCTGTCTGAACAGCAGACTAGAACTGAAAAGTCTCTAGTCTTCTTCCCACATGGATTTGAGGTTGATGTTCGACTGACTATCGGATCAGTAACTCAACAGCAGCCACTCAGGATTGTCCTATTGTCTCTGGAGGAACTAGTTCTTCAATGATGGGGCACTGGAGTTTAAATGATAGCTCTCTGTCAATTTATGGAAGGGGCTTCAAAGTTGACATTTTTATAAATACCAAGCCCATCATTCAGTTTGTTGCTTGGGGAAATCCTTTCTATGTGCTCAGAAATTACAAGATACAAAAATACCTCAATTAATACCATAAGCATCAGTCCTATAAAAAACACCTTATTAATAAATTTAAAATGGGAAAGCAAATTACATTAAAAATTAATAGGGATGATGGCCTTATCGACACACAAAGGTTACAGCACTTTAATTACACCAACATAGAGTAATACAATCCTCCCACTAGCACGGAACACAGTTATAACAATATAAATGCACTTTTATCAATATAGTTTGTTTCTGTATGGGAAGAGGAATGAAGCATATAAGCACATTTATCCTGATATGACTACATCCACATTAGGGATTGTACCAACATTATATCAATTTAAAAAAATCACATCCGGTATTAGTTACAGCTGTACAGGAATTATATACAGAAGCCTAATTTGTGGTAAAGACTGCATGTTGGGACTTTGTATTTTATTCAGTAATTGGTATTAATGTGCTAATGGATATGATATAGTGCAAGCACAACAATATGTGATCCATGTTACATAAATCATGAATTGTTAACCTTGCTGTTTGCTGTGTTTGAGGGGCTAAGTTATGGCCAAACACAACCTTAACTTCACAAATGAAGTTTTTTTCTCTCTCTTTGGATTATATAAAACTAGAGTGAAACAAGAATAAGGTGTAGTATTTTTCTATACTTTATGATATACCTGCCCTAGGCAATCTCACAGTTCAAACAACTTAATGGATTTAAGTTCTACAAATGCCTGTTGGAATCAGTGCATGAGAGTGGGTGTAGGTTTTTTTTTTTACAAAGCTTCTAGCTGATTAATTAAGTCTTCAAGCTTGCAACCCTGAACAAAAGTGCCATTTGCACAGCCCTCCAGATCTGCCTCAGCGATCATTCGTGGTTGTGTAGCACTGACCCCAGGTTTGGTAAAGCTGCCATGGCCAAGAGAAAAAAGGTCATAGCCAGAAGCAGAACCACTGTTATATGTTCCTCCCAGCTATGTGTGAGAAGGCCATTTATAGTGACAGCATGAGTTAAAACTACCAAAGGCAGCTTTAGCTTACACAGGTGGCAAATAGCGCATATGGAAAGGAAGACAGAAAGCATTCACAGCTTGTTGCAATAAATAGTGTTCCAATAGGGGGCATTATAGTGCATTAGGAATGTAGAGTACAGATCTTTCAACTAGTGCTTGATGAGAGAACAGTGTATGTGCAGGAAGGAATAAAGCCTGCATGCTGTGATGTTTCGTCTTTGTTTCTTTATGTGTATACACAGAACATAGCGTGGCACCAGATTGTTGCTGTTACTCTGTCAGAGGGTGAGGGAAATCTTTGGCCTGAACTACCTTCCCGCTACTGCCACTGCAGTTCAAGAATACAGCCTGCATGATCCAGCCCTAGGTGACTGTTCTATGACTTGAACAAAAAGATCTCGATTGTTGGATAGATAAAGGATCGAGGTCTTTTTATTCCAAGTTCATTCAGTGCCTGGTCCATGACTAGGGCTCCCAGATGCTATGATAATGAATAAATACTAATGATCCAGCACTTGCTCTCATCGCCTTGGTGGGCTTTACATTTTCATTCCACTGCAGTCAGAAAGTCATTGACTGTGAGTGACAGGGTCAGAGTGAAAGTAAGCCGGCTTGGCTTCCCCAGACAGCAATTTAAAGGGTCTGGGGCTCCCAGCAGTGGCTGGAACCCCAGGCCCTTTAACTGCCACCAGAGCCCTGCTGCTGGAGTTCTGGGGTAGTGGCAGGACTCTGGAGCTGCTTTAAAGGGCCCAGGGTGCCTGCCGCTACTCCAGGGCTCTGGCAGCTATTTAAAGGGCTGGGGTGGTAGAAGCAAGGGAGCCCTGGGCCCTTCAAATAGCCCTCGGAGCCCCGGGCTGCCACTGCTACCCTAGCGGGGGTGCAGGGGGTTAGGGTGGAGGAAAAGGAGGAGGGGGAATGAGGGGGAGGGCACTTACTGGTACAGGAAGGGCTGGGGCTGGCCCCAACCTCTCATCCCTGCCCCTTCTGCCCAAGGCCCCACCCCTTCTGGGGGCCAGAGCTGACTCCAGCCCAGCCCTGAATCAGTAAGTCGCTAGACTTACTTTCACCCCTGGACAGGGCTGGCCTTACCATGAGGCGAACTGATACTGAAAGTATGTTCAGAGTTCTATTTTTCTCCTGCAAGAGCTGATGATTAAAATAAAGCAATAAATAAATCCATGAAGAGAACTGTAAGGAAGACCTCTCCTTGCTCTGCATCAGTCACTTGTGATGCTATCAACTTCTGTAAGAGAAATCCAGGGCTTGGATTTTCAAAATAATTGGTTTACATGTTAAGGCTATGCATGTATCATGATAGTGATTTGAGAACCTATTATTTGTATTTCAGTGCTGCCCAGAAGCTCCAGTCATGGACCTAGACCCCATTGTGCTAGGTGCTGTCTATGTTTAAAACATGTTTCTGCAATTTTCTTTTAAGAAAGCATTTTAGATCCCATTTAACAGAGATCTTTGTGGATGAGTCACACAGAAACAATGACTTTAGTAAGTTATACTTTTTCAGTTAGAACATGTCAAACGATAACATACTTTATTGTTTACAGTGTTTCCTTGTGAGATGAAACAAAAGTTAACTACAACAACTGAAACTTCAGGAAGATGGATTGGTTTGTTAGCCTCTCCATATGGGTCTCCTTTTCATGGCAGCATGTGTACCACATCTTAAAGAGGGAGACTGAATGTGTAAGGAAGGCACATTTGAGCAATCAGACTGACACTTTTTTATTAGAGTATATTTATTTTTTATTATGTGCTTTGACAGAAGTCTCGTGAAGTGCTATGCTCCTGCTGTAGGGTCAAAGTCTTGTGACCTGTAAGGATTTTAGGGAAAAGGAACATAATTTTAGAGGGCATGTTTATTATTTCTGCAAATGTTCTGTTTTCTAAACTAAGCGAACAGTTTTTCAGTATGCACTTTGATGACAGCTTAACTACACTGGCTCGCTTTTCTGAGTAGATTTTCCTGCCAAATGTTTTTGATCACAATCTGGCAAACAAATCAACAATATTAATAAACACTAGTGCTGAGTAAATGATCTGCAACAAATAATTTATCAGATTTTTTTTAAGTTTCTCTTGCTCGCTTGCAGAATATTTCTGAGTAATTTTTGATTTCCTTGCCTTTATTTGTTATTCAAAAGCATTCCATTTTTTTCAAAACTCTGTGGATTCATCACAAAAAGTCTGTAAATGTTGATTAGTTTTAATTGTATGGCTATGTCACACAGTCTTGGTTCTACACCCTGACCAGATGAGTGCTTGAGCTCTTCCAGCATGAATACATATGCTTGTGAATTTAAAATTAATCTCTGGCAAATACTTGCACATGCAGCTTCAAAATATGTTTATACTGGCACAAATGCTCATGGAAAGGAGATGTGAAAGAGGCAAGAAGACAGGCAAGGCAAACTCATTTTAAAACATAAATATCCCACTTCCTCAATATTTGCTGTGCTCTGATGAAGGCACTGAAGTTCGATTGCTTTTTTCTAATGACCAAAATATAGTTTGAATGTACTTTTCTGTATCACCTGCATTCTTTCAAATTCTATTACCTGGCCACTTTGCAAAGCCTGGCCCAGTTTTGTGTTTAACTGTGGCCCTTGAACACTGTTCCAGCAGCAAAAAGACACTAAAAAAATGACCTGAGGGAAACGTCACTGATATAAATGAGCTTTCTATGATGTCCTCCATTAAGATAACGCTGGGGACATGTTGGTGGAGGGCAGAGATATAGTGTGCTCTGTCTACTTTCTGCTGTGGAACAATCCCTATGGAGCTATTGCAGCTGAGCTTCAGTTAGGGCAGATTTGGGGACTCACTAACATACATTAGGTGCTCAGTAGGCCCTGGCAGCGCTAAGAATACTGCACGCACAAAGATGGCTTAGTGCTACCTTTGACCTTTCCCCTGTTCTTGCACTGAACAAAGTGCAGGAGGGATGGAGAACATGCCACACTGCTTCAAGAAACACTTAGTTCTCATCTAGTGAGACAAGTTGAGCCAAAGGGCTTGTAACAGGATTGCCACAGTCCTGGCTGAGCTCCCACTTATGGATGCTCACCAGGCAGCTGTGTTTGGACCCAAGCACTGAATTTGCGTGCTTCCAAGGGTAGACTGGCTAGAGGCTGCGGTTTAGATTGCTCCTTGGAAGCTTAAACCTGAAACCTGAAATATCATGAACGCTTGTTTTCCACCATTGTGATTCACACTGGTTTGCCACCGTAGGGCTGTTGTTGAGCACTTGTGCTGCAGGCTTTTGTTTTTCTTTCTTTCTTTCTTTCTTTCTTTCTTTCTTTCTTTCTTTCTTT